>CM077909.1:41620549-42102461 GCA_039720435.1 Amazona ochrocephala | reverse complement strand
GGGGACAAGGGGTTAGCACTTCACCCTGTGTGGAGCACCCTAGACATGGGCAGGCACGGCTGGCATGGCCCAGTAACCCCAGCTGAGCAGAGCTGGAAGACTGCAGCTCCCAAGGGCCCCACTGACACTCTGGGCACCATCCCGGGGCTGGGCACCCACAGGTCAGTGATGCACCTCTCCCCAGGAACAGAAGGATGAGGCGGTGCAGACAGAGGTCACCTTTGATGTGGCTGCCCATGGCCGTGCGGACACCAGCTACAGCACCCTGGAGAAGCACACACTGCTGCTTGAGCAGGTCAGTGCTGGCTACACAGGGCCAGACAGAGCCAGCACACATCAGTGCATACAGCAGTGCTGCTCACATAAGCAATGGTAGATGCAGAGATGAGGCAGTGCAGGCAGAAGAGAGCAGCTAAGAAGTGCTGGTACCAAAGCAGAACACAGCTGGGGAGGGTGGCCAAGCCAGGCAGTGCTGAGGAAGGTGCGGTAGGTGAGCAGGGGGTGTCCAAGGCTCTGGGCTGGAACATGTGAAGGCTGGAGCCTGCAGCCAGCACCCTGGGCTTCCACACTCTTGGTGGCTTCAGCCAGAGCTGCAGCCCAATGCATGCCCTGGTGGGCAGAGAGCAGCAGCAAGGAGACATCTGGCACCCATAAAGGCCAATGCACATGTGGCTGAAGGATGAGGCACGAAAAGACCACAGGAGGCTGCAGGCGGTGCCTCCCATCAGTTACTGCATGTCCACACTAGAACACTCCGTCCATCCTGGTGTAACAATGGGGAATGGCAAGACCTGCAGTCACCACAGGCTCCCTGTGCCTTTGGGTCATCAACAGTTGCAGAGTTAAGGGGCAACAGGGTTTGCGTGTGCAGGCCTGGGGAAGGAGCAGCCTCCAAGCCTGGGGAAGCAGCCAGGGGGGTACAGGAGCCAGGAGTGCCCCAGAACCGCAGTGGCGGCTCAGCCCTGGGACAGGGGGAGGCAGTGCAGCCACGCTGTCTCAAGCAGCCAGATTGGGCAATGCCAGCCTGGCCTCCCCACAGCACACAGGGGACCAGCCGTGCCAGCACCTGAGGGAGGACCCACAGCATGATGGGGGCTGCGGGGTGACGGCCGTGCTGCAGGAGGAAGCGGCCAGCAGCAGAGCAGAGCAGGTGCAGGGCAGGTGAGCCCCACACAGCCGGAGCCCAGCAGGCCTCTCCCTGTGCCTGCTCCATCACAGGCGGGCAGCCGGGCACTGACGCCAGCTCAGGCTGTGCCCGTGCCCACAGGGAGCTGTCAGAGCAGCTTGAGGCAGAGCTGAGCCAGTGGCAGTGGAAGCATCAGGTGACCATGGAGCAGGCGCTGCAACACCTGCACACCGCAGCCCACGACGCAGAGGAGCTGCAGAGGAGCCAGAAGCAGCTCCAAACCCTGAGGGAGCAGGTAGGTAGCAGGCAGGACCGGCTGTGGGGTCCCTCCCTCAGCTGGCCCCAGTCTCCTCTGCCCCAGTGGGTAACCCAGGGCCTGCCCAGTGCTAGCAGCAGGCTGCCACCCCGTAAGACCTGCAAGGGCAGCTGTGCTGCCAGTAGGACAGGAACAAAAAGCTCTAGCAAGAGCTGCTGCAGGCAAAGGAGTGGACTAGAACCCTCAATAGAGTGAATAAAGCCCTGCACCAAAGCCTGTGCTGCAGGAGTGGACAGTGAGCTGGGATCGGCAGCAGGAGAGAGGGCACAGCAATGCCACGCTCCCTGATGCATTGCCTGCTCTCAGCTGGGGACACAAGAGGAGCAGATCCAGGGTCTGCAGCACTGCCTGGCTCAGCTGCAGGAAGAGCTGGGAGCCACCCAGGTCCGGGAGCAGCAACACCTGCGGCAGCTCAGTGAAGCCAAGGAGACCATCCAAGTCCTGCACCAAGAAGTGGCCTCCAACAGAAAGCACATGGCAGTGCTGCAGCAGCAGGTGAGGGCAGGGACAGGGCAGATGTAGGGCAGCCTTTGGTGTGCAGCGCCCACTCTGCCCTGGGCAGCACGGGCCCTGGTAGCCCAGGCTGCCATGGCGTGGCCAGCACCCTCCCTGCAGCATGACTCTGCACACAGGCGAGGGACGTGGCCACCCTGCAGGCAGAGCTGGCCCAGGCCCAAGCAAGAGAAAGCCAAGCAGGAGGAGAAGATTGCAGCCTACGTGGAGCAGACGCAGCAGCTCCACTGGGAGCTGAGGAAGCTGCAGGGATCCCATGAGCAGCGTAAGCAAGAGGTAAACATGTCCCAGGCCTTCCACAGGGCACCAGGAGTTTATGCTCAGCCTGTGTACCTCTCACTGCTTTTCTGTGCCACTGACAGGCCATTCCTCCAGGAGAGGCTACGTGAGCTGAGGAGCCGAGCCCAATACTGGGCAAGAGCTGTACAGGAGAGCACCCGAGCTCTGGATATGCAAGAAGAGGAACTAGTTGTTTGCAAGGTGGAGCTGGCTTTCCTCAAGGAAGAGCTCAGCAAGGCCATGGAGCAGGTACAGGATAGAAAGAGGCAGCACCACAGCCCAAGAGCAGGAGCACAGAATAGGCCCCCTAGTACCAGGGAATGACAAACAGATCCTGGTCCACAGGCAGGGAAGAGATGGAAAGGAAAGGACAGGGGACAGCATCCTGCAGCTCCAGGCTGCTGAGGGAGGAAGCTGAGGGTCTGACAGCAGCAAAGCACACTACCTTCTCCTTAAAGTACTCCTCCTCAGTCAGCTGCTAGAAAGAAGCACCTCAGCATGGAGCTACCACGTTAGAACAGCAGTTCAGGGCAGTAGTGCTGAGGTAATGGTGGTGCTCCAGAACAGGTCTCCTGAGGCAACAGCCTCTCAACCCTCTGCTCAGCCCAGGCCGCTGCTCCAGCACAGCCTGGGTTGTCCAACTGCCTTCAGCCCTGAGCTCATGGAGGCTGGGAAGAGCAGTCACAGGCTGGTTCACACATGGCACTGTGGTCACTCTTTCCAGCTGAAAACTCTGCTCCCTGCCCGCGCTCTGGCATGCTCCAACAGCAGCAGACTGCACGCGGAAACAGAGCTGCTGCTGGTCAACATCAGCCAGTGCGTGAAGGAGCCAATGTGAGTGAGAAGCCTTACCAGAACAGAGGGGCAGCTGGCTGCTGCCTTCTCACACCAAGTCGCTCAGCTCACGCTTTGTTTTCAGGCAGTCAAACGAGAAACTAGGGCACAAGATCCAGTGGGAAATCAAGCAGACTGCAGCGCTGCTAGGTGAAAAGGAGTAAGTTCTGACCACAGGAGTGGAGCTGAGCTCTCCCAGACAGCAGTTACTGCTGCTGGCAGGAGTACATGGGACAGATGGACAACTGCTGGACTAGCCAAGCTCCTGAAAGGCCAGCAGATCAGGGTTGTCTCTGCATCTTTGCATCACCTCATTTCCCCTGCCTTTCCTCCAGGCATGTCCAAGACACACTGCGGGAGGAAGACACATACCTCATGGTTGGAACACATGAGCAGCACCACAAATGTGAGCAGCTGAAGGTGAGAATTCCTAGCACAGCCTGGCTTGAAACAGGGTTGGCCCTGTGGGCTTCTGTGGGCAAGGGCAGCTGATCACAGGCTGTAGGAGAACTGCCTTTGCAGTAGTACGGGCCAGGGGCCTTTGCCCTCTGGGTCAGTGTAATGCTGTGCCTTGTCCTGTGTCCTACAGGGTACCAACTTCACATTACCAGCCGCACACAATTCTGCAGGGCTGTCTCCACCCCACTCTTGTCCAAGGGACAGGAAACAGCGCAAAAGAAAGCAAGGATTAGACAACTTTTAAACAAATAAAGTCTTTTCTGCTCTGTAGCAAAATCAGTGCCAAGCACCATATCCTTCCTGGGAAACAAGCTGTAGAGCGCCTCAGAGGGGCTGGACGCACTCCTAAGACACAGCTTCACCTGGAAGTCTTCAAGCCTCAAAGCAACAGGCAGTGCTGCCTTAGAGGCCAAAGCGTGCTGGGGTGCGTCGTGGTGTCAGGGGCTCGCCCTGCTCTTTCCGCCCAGGAGTGTAGATTTTAGTAGATCTGCCAGGAGAGAACAAGGGCGATTCATGGAATACTTAACCTTTCCCTGCACCACCACACCCATGAGAAAGTTGGCATGCTCCATGAAGCTCACTATTCCTGCTCTTCAGCAGGCATCCCACGGCCAGGCAGGGCCAGCACCTACCTGGCGCTGCCCAGAGGGTTGCGGCGCTCCTGCTCCTCCCGGCGGGCACGCAGCTGCTCCTCGGCCAGTGCCATCTCCTCCTCCATGGCACACACTTCCTCCTTGGCACGGCGGCGGTTCTCCTGGAGCAGGGCAGGGGAGGTCAGGGAGAGGCAGAGCTGGCCAGCAGCAGACTCTGCAGGCCCACAGGCCTGTTCCCTCCACGTCAAAGCACATGCACCATGCTGTAGAGCAGGCATGCAGTGGACACCAGCGCTGCCAACGGATGTCGTGCGGCCCTGGCAGAGCAGGCAGAGCAGCCACCCTGTGCCCAGAGCTGATGAGCCACGAGCGCGCTGGCCGGGGTGCAAGGCCCCCCCCAAGACTCAGCACCACATACCCCATTGCAGCAGCCAGCAAAACCATCCATTGTGCCTCTGCGGACTGGACTTCGCACATCTGCGCTGCCGCACCCATCTACAGTGAACTAGCGCTGCCTCTCCCTGTCTGCCCACTATCGCACACGGTCCTTTGGCAGGTCGTGAATTGCTCCCCAGCTCCCATTTGCTACAGGGTGCCCCTCAGACAGAGCAGGTCTCCTGTGTCCCCGGAACTGGCTGGCGGTTACTGCCTGCCAAGACAGGCATGGGTACCTCCTGCCAGCATCAGCCCATGCGCTATGCACCGTTCTCTCAGAAGCCCTGGGCGCAGTTTCCTGCAGGGCTGCTTGGCAGGATTTCCCTTTGCCAAAGTACTCGCCCTCTCCCCAGCAGGTCAGTGTCACATGTGTGCCTGCACTTTGGGTTCCTGCAGATGCCCCAGCCGGGCTGGCAGCCAGGCTCACCCCCATCTGCAGAGCTCCTCCTCGCCCGTGGGTGCTGTGCTTGCCCCAGGAAGCTTCTGGGGCACACTCGGCCTCCACCCAGACGCTAAGAGTGGAGAGGCCACACTGCGTAGCAACAGCACCCCGGCTACTGCCATCACTGGGCCCAATTCATTCACGTATACCGTAACACACACGGGCAGAGAGTTTGTTTTGGGTTTGGGTTTCTTCTGGTGCTTTAGGAGGGGAAAAACCATCTCTCCCTCTCTGTGTAAACAGCATTGATCTGTGCTGGGAGCCGCATGGACAGGGAAGGGCTTGGAGAAATTGAAATTTAATTTCCGACAACTTGTTTCTGTTATTTTTACCTTTTTGGACAGGGACAAACATGGCGCAGCGGCCTGGGTCAGTGTGGTCAATAGCTCCTGAGAGCCAGGCACAATGTGCCCTGGGGCCGGCCACGGTCCAGAACATGCGCAGGGGCACGCGGTGCAGAGGGGGATGTGCGAGGGCAGCGTGAGCCTGCGAGGCCCAGCCATAGCCAAGGACGACACAGGGCTCACCACGCACAGCAGCATGCTATGGGGCGGGACGGGGCTGGTGGACACACCCTCAGTGTGTGAGGTCGCTGGGTTCTGGTTCTGGGCATTGTCCGCAGGACGCAGCCAGGCTCAGGCTGCAGGCAGGGGTGGTGCCTGGCCGCAGGGATGGAGGGCAGCAGCGTGGCACAGGATGGGCTGCGGTGAGGACACAGCGGTGGGGCCGTGCTGCCATGGAGAGGGCACTGGGCCCTGCTCTGCCACTGCAGGAGCCCCGGGGTTGGCGTCTCCCACCAACACTGGGTGCTCTGGTGAGGGAAGTTGAGAGCCATGCCACAGGGTGAGGGGCTGCCGCAGGCCAGGCTGGGCCACACAGCATAGAATCTCCCTGGGACCGAGGGTTGTCGGGGCAGCAGCAAGGGCCTGAACCATGTGTGTCCTTCCCGCAGTGAGAGAGGGGCCAAAATGTGGTGCATCCGAGGAAGTTGCTGCACCTCTGGGCCAGCCTGAGAGCCCCTGTGGAAGGCTGCCAGCACCAGAGAGGGCAACATCAGTCATGAGCAGCTCCATCCACCAGCTTCAGCAGGAGTCAGAGACCTGGCAACCCCAGGTAAGTGGTGCTGACCCCACTCCCACCCCAGGCGCTGGTCGTGGATCCCCAGGCTGGTGGCCAGTGGTGCAGGAGGCCCTGGCCAGCCCTCACGCGTGCCAGCAGACAGCTCCTCCCCAGGGCTGGGATGTCCATTCCTGCTGCAACTGCCCACCATTATGGCACTGGTCGCACTGCCATAATTTCCCACAGCAGCCACTGTAGGCAGCCAGGGGCTTGGCGGTCGGAAGATGTCGCGCTGTAACGGAAAGACAGAGCCCCTCCCCAGGTCTTAGCTTTGTGACGTAAGCAGACGGAAGTGACGTTGTAACCAAAGCTATATAATGCGGTGTCACTCTGCAATAAACGCCATTTGCCGTCCACCACATTGGTGTCTGCGTGCTAATGGACCCCGCAATCGCGAGTAGGTGATTGCCTGTGCCGACCCTGAACCAGGCCACCGTGCCTCGCAGAGGCAGCAAGTGGTGCCGAAACCCGGGAATCTCGCCTGACGGGAGTGCGGACGGCTGGCCGGAGCGGCGGGTCCAGCCCGGCGGGGAGGACGCTCCCAGACCTTCAAGGACGATGGAGGTCCTTGTGAAGGTTGTATTAGAGTTATATAAGCAGTGGGGTATTGATCGCAAAGATTTTATTCTCGCCGTTGCGAGACTTTGCAGATCGGGGTCATTGACCCGGCGGTGGATATTCTCCACCCAGAAGTGTGGGCTAAATGCACACAGCATTAGCCGAGAGACGATGTCCTCGGGTTGTGGGAAATATCTTAAGTTGTGGGGAAAGTTAAACAAGCTCTGCATCATTGCAGTGCCAGCAGGGTCAGGGGTTGGCTTCATGAGCCCAGGAGGACTTTAGAGCTCACACAGGGTAGTACTGCCTGGGGGGGGGTGGGGGTGGTCTGCACCCATCAGTTGCCAACATACCTCACTGCTGCTGTCTGGGCTGTCAGCAGCCTCATCCAGCCCTGGTGCATGGCAGGAGCTGGAGGAGGGTCTGGCTGCAGCAGTGAGTAAGAGCAGTGCTGCTCATGCTGTGTCCTAGGGCCAAAGGCAGGCGTTGGTGCCAGACCCACAGCAAGGGCAGCCCCAGGGATGCCGGGACACACTGGAGCTGGAGCCAGCGCAGACGCTCACCTCCCTGCAGGGGCTGCAGCTGGACCTGGACTTCTGCAGGGGCATGAATCACAAGTGGCTGGTGCAGCTGCAGCAGCAGAGGAGAGCACAGTGGAGAGGAAGCACCAGGAGTTGGTCCTTCTGATGCAGCAGTACCAGGCGGTGATGGGCAAGGTACCGCAAACGGGTGCCACAGGCCGGGCTGCAGGAGTCCCCCACCCTTGGCCATTTGCTTACATCTTGGGTAAGGCACCACACCTGCCCAGCCACCTGCCTATGGGAACTGCTGGTGGTCAGTGCCCAGGGACGGGCAGGACATATCCTGCCAGCCACACGTGGGACAAGGGGTTAGCACTTCACCCTGTGTGGAGCACCCTAGACATGGGGCAGGCACGGCTGGCATGGCCCAGTAACCCCAGCTGAGCAGAGCTGGAAGACTGCAGCTCCCAAGGGCCCCACTGACACTCTGGGCACCATCCCGGGGCTGGGCACCCACAGGTCAGTGATGCACCTCTCCCCAGGAACAGAAGGATGAGGCGGTGCAGACAGAGGTCACCTTTGATGTGGCTGCCCATGGCCGTGCGGACACCAGCTACAGCACCCTGGAGAAGCACACACTGCTGCTTGAGCAGGTCAGTGCTGGCACACAGGGCCAGACAGGAGCCAGCACACATCAGTGCATACAGCAGTGCTGCTCACATAAGCAATGGTAGATGCAGAGATGAGGCAGTGCAGGCAGAAGAGAGCAGCTAAGAAGTGCTGGTACCAAAGCAGAACACAGCTGGGGAGGGTGGCCAAGCCAGGCAGTGCTGAGGAAGGTGCGGTAGGTGAGCAGGGGGTGTCCAAGGCCTCTGGGCTGGAACATGTGAAGGCTGGAGCCTGCAGCCAGCACCCTGGGCTTCCACACTCTTGGTGGCTTCAGCCAGAGCTGCAGCCCAATGCATGCCCTGGTGGCAGAGAGCAGCAGCAAGGAGACATCTGGCACCCATAAAGGCCAATGCACATGTGGCTGAAGGATGAGGCACGAAAAGACCACAGGAGGCTGCAGGCGGTGCCTCCCATCAGTTACTGCATGTCCACACTAGAACACTCCGTCCATCCTGGTGTAACAATGGGGAATGGCAAGACCCTGCAGTCACCACAGGCTCCCTGTGCCTTTTGGGTCATCAACAGTTGCAGAGTTAAGGGGCAGACAGGGTTTGCGTGTGCAGGCCTGGGAAGGAGCAGCCTCCAAGCCTGGGGAAGCAGCCAGGGGGGTACAGGAGCCAGGAGTGCCCCAGAACCGCAGTGGCGGCTCAGCCCTGGGACAGGGGGAGGCAGTGCAGCCACGCTGTCTCAAGCAGCCAGATTGGGCAATGCCAGCCTGGCCTCCCCACAGCACACAGGGGACCAGCCGTGCCAGCACCTGAGGGAGGACCCACAGCATGATGGGGGCTGCGGGGTGACGGCCGTGCTGCAGGAGGAAGCGGCCAGCAGCAGAGCAGAGCAGGTGCAGGGCAGGTGAGCCCCACACAGCCGGAGCCCAGCAGGCCTCTCCCTGTGCCTGCTCCATCACAGGCGGGCAGCCGGGCACTGACGCAGCTCAGGCTGTGCCCGTGCCCACAGGGAGCTGTCAGAGCAGCTTGAGGCAGAGCTGAGCCAGTGGCAGTGGAAGCATCAGGTGACCATGGAGCAGGCGCTGCAACACCTGCACACCGCAGCCCACGACGCAGAGGAGCTGCAGAGGAGCCAGAAGCAGCTCCAAACCCTGAGGGAGCAGGTAGGTAGCAGGCAGGACCGGCTGTGGGGTCCCTCCCTCAGCCTGGCCCCAGTCTCCTCTGCCCCAGTGGGTAACCCAGGGCCTGCCCAGTGCTAGCAGCAGGCTGCCACCCCGTAAGACCTGCAAGGGCAGCTGTGCTGCCAGTAGGACAGGAACAAAAAGCTCTAGCAAGAGCTGCTGCAGGCAAAGGAGTGGACTAGAACCCTCAATAGAGTGAATAAAGCCCTGCACCAAAGCCTGTGCTGCAGGAGTGGACAGTGAGCTGGGATCGGCAGCAGGAGAGAGGGCACAGCAATGCCACGCTCCCTGATGCATTGCCTGCTCTCAGCTGGGGACACAAGAGGAGCAGATCCAGGGTCTGCAGCACTGCCTGGCTCAGCTGCAGGAAGAGCTGGGAGCCACCCAGGTCCGGGAGCAGCAACACCTGCGGCAGCTCAGTGAAGCCAAGGAGACCATCCAAGTCCTGCACCAAGAAGTGGCCTCCAACAGAAAGCACATGGCAGTGCTGCAGCAGCAGGTGAGGGCAGGGACAGGGCAGATGTAGGGCAGCCTTTGGTGCAGCGCCCACTCTGCCCCTGGGCAGCACGGGCCCTGGGTAGCCCAGGCTGCCATGGCGTGGCCAGCACCCTCCCTGCAGCATGACTCTGCACACAGGCGAGGGACGTGGCCACCCTGCAGGCAGAGCTGGCCCAGGCCCAGCAAGAGAAAGCCAAGCAGGAGGAGAAGATTGCAGCCTACGTGGAGCAGACGCAGCAGCTCCACTGGGAGCTGAGGAAGCTGCAGGGATCCCATGAGCAGCGTAAGCAAGAGGTAAACATGTCCCAGGCCTTCCCACAGGGCACCAGGAGTTTATGCTCAGCCTGTGTACCTCTCACTGCTTTTCTGTGCCACTGACAGGCCCATTCCCTCCAGGAGAGGCTACGTGAGCTGAGGAGCCGAGCCCAATACTGGCAAGAGCTGTACAAGGAGAGCACCCGAGCTCTGGATATGCAAGAAGAGGAACTAGTTGTTTGCAAGGTGGAGCTGGCTTTCCTCAAGGAAGAGCTCAGCAAGGCCATGGAGCAGGTACAGGATAGAAAGAGGCAGCACCACAGCCCAAGAGCAGGAGCACAGAATAGGCCCCCTAGTACCAGGGAATGACAAACAGATCCTGGTCCACAGGCAGGGAAGAGATGGAAAGGAAAGGACAGGGGACAGCATCCTGCAGCTCCCAGGCTGCTGAGGGAGGAAGCTGAGGGTCTGACAGCAGCAAAGCACACTACCTTCTCCTTAAAGTACTCCTCCTCAGTCAGCTGCTAGAAAGAAGCACCTCAGCATGGAGCTACCACGTTAGAACAGCAGTTCAGGGCAGTAGTGCTGAGGTAATGGTGGTGCTCCAGAACAGGTCTCCTGAGGCAACAGCCTCTCAACCCTCTGCTCAGCCCAGGCCGCTGCTCCAGCACAGCCTGGGTTGTCCAACTGCCTTCAGCCCTGAGCTCATGGAGGCTGGGAAGAGCAGTCACAGGCTGGTTCACACATGGCACTGTGGTCACTCTTTCCAGCTGAAAACTCTGCTCCCTGCCCGCGCTCTGGCATGCTCCAACAGCAGCAGACTGCACGCGGAAACAGAGCTGCTGCTGGTCAACATCAGCCAGTGCGTGAAGGAGCCAATGTGAGTGAGAAGCCTTACCAGAACAGAGGGGCAGCTGGCTGCTGCCTTCTCACACCAAGTCGCTCAGCTCACGCTTTGTTTTCAGGCAGTCAAACGAGAAACTAGGGCACAAGATCCAGTGGGAAATCAAGCAGACTGCAGCGCTGCTAGGTGAAAAGGAGTAAGTTCTGACCACAGGAGTGGAGCTGAGCTCTCCCAGACAGCAGTTACTGCTGCTGGCAGGAGTACATGGGACAGATGGACAACTGCTGGACTAGCCAAGCTCCTGAAAGGCCAGCAGATCAGGGTTGTCTCTGCATCTTTGCATCACCTCATTTCCCCTGCCTTTCCTCCAGGCATGTCCAAGACACACTGCGGGAGGAAGACACATACCTCATGGTTGGAACACATGAGCAGCACCACAAATGTGAGCAGCTGAAGGTGAGAATTCCTAGCACAGCCTGGCTTGAAACAGGGTTGGCCCTGTGGGCTTCTGTGGGCAAGGGCAGCTGATCACAGGCTGTAGGAGAACTGCCTTTGCAGTAGTACGGGCCAGGGGCCTTTGCCCTCTGGGTCAGTGTAATGCTGTGCCTTGTCCTGTGTCCTACAGGGTACCAACTTCACATTACCAGCCGCACACAATTCTGCAGGGCTGTCTCCACCCCACTCTTGTCCAAGGGACAGGAAACAGCACAAAAGAAAGCAAGGATTAGACAACTTTTAAACAAATAAAGTCTTTTCTGCTCTGTAGCAAAATCAGTGCCAAGCACCATATCCTTCCTGGGAAACAAGCTGTAGAGCGCCTCAGAGGGGCTGGACGCACTCCTAAGACACAGCTTCACCTGGAAGTCTTCAAGCCTCAAAGCAACAGGCAGTGCTGCCTTAGAGGCCAAAGCGTGCTGGGGTGCGTCGTGGTGTCAGGGGCTCGCCCTGCTCTTTCCGCCCAGGAGTGTAGATTTTAGTAGATCTGCCAGGAGAGAACAAGGGCGATTCATGGAATACTTAACCTTTCCCTGCACCACCACACCCATGAGAAAGTTGGCATGCTCCATGAAGCTCACTATTCCTGCTCTTCAGCAGGCATCCCACGGCCAGGCAGGGCCAGCACCTACCTGGCGCTGCCCAGAGGGTTGCGGCGCTCCTGCTCCTCCCGGCGGGCACGCAGCTGCTCCTCGGCCAGTGCCATCTCCTCCTCCATGGCACACACTTCCTCCTTGGCACGGCGGCGGTTCTCCTGGAGCAGGGCAGGGGAGGTCAGGGAGAGGCAGAGCTGGCCAGCAGCAGACTCTGCAGGCCCACAGGCCTGTTCCCTCCACGTCAAAGCACATGCACCATGCTGTAGAGCAGGCATGCAGTGGACACCAGCGCTGCCAACGGATGTCGTGCGGCCCTGGCAGAGCAGGCAGAGCAGCCACCCTGTGCCCAGAGCTGATGAGCCACGAGCGCGCTGGCCGGGGTGCAAGGCCCCCCCCAAGACTCAGCACCACATACCCCATTGCAGCAGCCAGCAAAACCATCCATTGTGCCTCTGCGGACTGGACTTCGCACATCTGCGCTGCCGCACCCATCTACAGTGAACTAGCGCTGCCTCTCCCTGTCTGCCCACTATCGCACACGGTCCTTTGGCAGGTCGTGAATTGCTCCCCAGCTCCCATTTGCTACAGGGTGCCCCTCAGACAGAGCAGGTCTCCTGTGTCCCCGGAACTGGCTGGCGGTTACTGCCTGCCAAGACAGGCATGGGTACCTCCTGCCAGCATCAGCCCATGCGCTGTGCACCGTTCTCTCAGAAGCCCTGGGCGCAGTTTCCTGCAGGGCTGCTTGGCAGGATTTCCCTTTGCCAAAGTACTCGCCCTCTCCCCAGCAGGTCAGTGTCACATGTGTGCCTGCACTTTGGGTTCCTGCAGATGCCCCAGCCGGGCTGGCAGCCAGGCTCACCCCCATCTGCAGAGCTCCTCCTCGCCCGTGGGTGCTGTGCTTGCCCCAGGAAGCTTCTGGGGCACACTCGGCCTCCACCCAGACGCTAAGAGTGGAGAGGCCACACTGCGTAGCAACAGCACCCCGGCTACTGCCATCACTGGGCCCAATTCATTCACGTATACCGTAACACACACGGGCAGAGAGTTTGTTTTGGGTTTGGGTTTCTTCTGGTGCTTTAGGAGGGGAAAAACCATCTCTCCCTCTCTGTGTAAACAGCATTGATCTGTGCTGGGAGCCGCATGGACAGGGAAGGGCTTGGAGAAATTGAAATTTAATTTCCGACAACTTGTTTCTGTTATTTTTACCTTTTTGGACAGGGACAAACATGGCGCAGCGGCCTGGGTCAGTGTGGTCAATAGCTCCTGAGAGCCAGGCACAATGTGCCCTGGGGCCGGCCACGGGCCAGAACATGCGCAGGGGCACGCGGTGCAGAGGGGGATGTGCGAGGGCAGCGTGAGCCTTGCGAGGCCCAGCCATAGCCAAGGACGCACAGGGCTCACCACGCACAGCAGCATGCTATGGGGCGGGACGGGGCTGGTGGACACACCCTCAGTGTGTGAGGTCGCTGGGTTCTGGTTCTGGGCATTGTCCGCAGGACGCAGCCAGGCTCAGGCTGCAGGCAGGGTGGTGCCTGGCCCGCAGGGATGGAGGGCAGCAGCGTGGCACAGGAGGGCTGCGGTGAGGACACAGCGGTGGGGCCGTGCTGCCATGGAGAGGGCACTGGGGCCCTGCTCTGCCACTGCAGGAGCCCCGGGGTTGGCGTCTCCCACCAACACTGGGTGCTCTGGTGAGGGGAAGTTGAGAGCCAATGCCACAGGGTGGTGGGGCTGCCGCAGGCCAGGCTGGGCCACACAGCATAGAATCTCCCTGGGACCGAGGGTTGTCGGGGCAGCAGCAAGGGCCTGAACCATGTTGTGTCCTTCCCGCAGTGAGAGAGGGGCCAAAATGTGGTGCATCCGAGGAAGTTGCTGCACCTCTGGGCCAGCCTGAGAGCCCCTGTGGAAGGCTGCCAGCACCAGAGAGGGCAACATCAGACATGAGCAGCTCCATCCACCAGCTTCAGCAGGAGTCAGAGACCTGGCAACCCCAGGTAAGTGGTGCTGACCCCACTCCCACCCCAGGCGCTGGTCGTGGATCCCCAGGCTGGTGGCCAGTGGTGCAGGAGGCCCTGGCCAGCCCTCACGCGTGCCAGCAGACAGCTCCTCCCCAGGGCTGGGGATGTCCATTCCTGCTGCAACTGCCCACCATTATGGCACTGGTCGCACTGCCATAATTTCCCACAGCAGCCACTGTAGGCAGCCAGGGCTTGGCGGTCGGAAGATGTCGCGCTGTAACGGAAAGACAGAGCCCCTCCCCAGGTCTTAGCTTTGTGACGTAAGCAGACGGAAGTGACGTTGTAAACCAAAGCTATATAATGCGGTGTCACTCTGCAATAAACGCCATTTGCCGTCCACCACATTGGTGTCTGCGTGCTAATGGACCCCGCAATCGCGA
The DNA here is from genome assembly GCA_039720435.1 of Amazona ochrocephala. Lineage (NCBI taxonomy): Eukaryota > Metazoa > Chordata > Aves > Psittaciformes > Psittacidae > Amazona > Amazona ochrocephala. The sequence continues at coordinate 42,088,385 of CM077909.1, read as the reverse complement.
GTAGGTGATTGCCTGTGCCGACCCTGAACCAGGCCACCGTGCCTCGCAGAGGCAGCAAGTGGTGCCGAAACCCGGGAATCTCGCCTGGACGGGCGTGCGGCGGCCGGAGCGGCGGGTCCAGCCCGGCGGGGAGGACGCTCCCAGACCTTCAAGGACGATGGAGGTCCTTGTGAAGGTTGTATTAGAGTTATATAAGCAGTGGGGTATTGATCGCAAAGATTTTATTCTCGCCGTTGCGAGACTTTTGCAGATCGGGGTCATTGACCCGGCGGTGGATATTCTCCACCCAGAAGTGTGGGCTAAATGCACCACAGCATTAGCCGAGGAGACGATGTCCTCGGGTTGTGGGAAATATCTTAAGTTGTGGGGGAAAGTTAAACAAGCTCTGCATCATTGCAGTGCCAGCAGGGTCAGGGGTTGGCTTCATGAGCCCAGGAGGACTTTAGAGCTCACACAGGGTAGTACTGCCTGGGGGGGGGTGGGGGTGGTCTGCACCCATCAGTTGCCAACATACCTCACTGCTGCTGTCTGGGCTGTCAGCAGCCTCATCCAGCCCTGGTGCATGGCAGGAGCTGGAGGAGGGTCTGGCTGCAGCAGTGAGTAAGAGCAGTGCTGCTCATGCTGTGTCCTAGGGCCAAAGGCAGGCGTTGGTGCCAGACCCACAGCAAGGGCAGCCCCAGGGATGCCGGGACACACTGGAGCTGGAGCCAGCGCAGACGCTCACCTCCCTGCAGGGGCTGCAGCTGGACCTGGACTTCTGCAGGGGCATGAATCACAAGTGGCTGGTGCAGCTGCAGCAGCAGGAGAGCACAGTGGAGAGGAAGCACCAGGAGTTGGTCCTTCTGATGCAGCAGTACCAGGCGGTGATGGGCAAGGTACCGCAAACGGGTGCCACAGGCCGGGCTGCAGGAGTCCCCCACCCTTGGCCATTTGCTTACATCTTGGGTAAGGCACCACACCTGCCCAGCCACCTGCCTATGGGAACTGCTGGTGGTCAGTGCCCAGGGACGGGCAGGACATATCCTGCCAGCCACACGTGGGACAAGGGGTTAGCACTTCACCCTGTGTGGAGCACCCTAGACATGGGGCAGGCACGGCTGGCATGGCCCAGTAACCCCAGCTGAGCAGAGCTGGAAGACTGCAGCTCCCAAGGGCCCCACTGACACTCTGGGCACCATCCCGGGGCTGGGCACCCACAGGTCAGTGATGCACCTCTCCCCAGGAACAGAAGGATGAGGCGGTGCAGACAGAGGTCACCTTTGATGTGGCTGCCCATGGCCGTGCGGACACCAGCTACAGCACCCTGGAGAAGCACACACTGCTGCTTGAGCAGGTCAGTGCTGGCACACAGGGCCAGACAGGAGCCAGCACACATCAGTGCATACAGCAGTGCTGCTCACATAAGCAATGGTAGATGCAGAGATGAGGCAGTGCAGGCAGAAGAGAGCAGCTAAGAAGTGCTGGTACCAAAGCAGAACACAGCTGGGGAGGGTGGCCAAGCCAGGCAGTGCTGAGGAAGGTGCGGTAGGTGAGCAGGGGGTGTCCAAGGCCTCTGGGCTGGAACATGTGAAGGCTGGAGCCTGCAGCCAGCACCCTGGGCTTCCACACTCTTGGTGGCTTCAGCCAGAGCTGCAGCCCAATGCATGCCCTGGTGGCAGAGAGCAGCAGCAAGGAGACATCTGGCACCCATAAAGGCCAATGCACATGTGGCTGAAGGATGAGGCACGAAAAGACCACAGGAGGCTGCAGGCGGTGCCTCCCATCAGTTACTGCATGTCCACACTAGAACACTCCGTCCATCCTGGTGTAACAATGGGGAATGGCAAGACCCTGCAGTCACCACAGGCTCCCTGTGCCTTTTGGGTCATCAACAGTTGCAGAGTTAAGGGGCAGACAGGGTTTGCGTGTGCAGGCCTGGGAAGGAGCAGCCTCCAAGCCTGGGGAAGCAGCCAGGGGGGTACAGGAGCCAGGAGTGCCCCAGAACCGCAGTGGCGGCTCAGCCCTGGGACAGGGGGAGGCAGTGCAGCCACGCTGTCTCAAGCAGCCAGATTGGGCAATGCCAGCCTGGCCTCCCCACAGCACACAGGGGACCAGCCGTGCCAGCACCTGAGGGAGGACCCACAGCATGATGGGGGCTGCGGGGTGACGGCCGTGCTGCAGGAGGAAGCGGCCAGCAGCAGAGCAGAGCAGGTGCAGGGCAGGTGAGCCCCACACAGCCGGAGCCCAGCAGGCCTCTCCCTGTGCCTGCTCCATCACAGGCGGGCAGCCGGGCACTGACGCAGCTCAGGCTGTGCCCGTGCCCACAGGGAGCTGTCAGAGCAGCTTGAGGCAGAGCTGAGCCAGTGGCAGTGGAAGCATCAGGTGACCATGGAGCAGGCGCTGCAACACCTGCACACCGCAGCCCACGACGCAGAGGAGCTGCAGAGGAGCCAGAAGCAGCTCCAAACCCTGAGGGAGCAGGTAGGTAGCAGGCAGGACCGGCTGTGGGGTCCCTCCCTCAGCCTGGCCCCAGTCTCCTCTGCCCCAGTGGGTAACCCAGGGCCTGCCCAGTGCTAGCAGCAGGCTGCCACCCCGTAAGACCTGCAAGGGCAGCTGTGCTGCCAGTAGGACAGGAACAAAAAGCTCTAGCAAGAGCTGCTGCAGGCAAAGGAGTGGACTAGAACCCTCAATAGAGTGAATAAAGCCCTGCACCAAAGCCTGTGCTGCAGGAGTGGACAGTGAGCTGGGATCGGCAGCAGGAGAGAGGGCACAGCAATGCCACGCTCCCTGATGCATTGCCTGCTCTCAGCTGGGGACACAAGAGGAGCAGATCCAGGGTCTGCAGCACTGCCTGGCTCAGCTGCAGGAAGAGCTGGGAGCCACCCAGGTCCGGGAGCAGCAACACCTGCGGCAGCTCAGTGAAGCCAAGGAGACCATCCAAGTCCTGCACCAAGAAGTGGCCTCCAACAGAAAGCACATGGCAGTGCTGCAGCAGCAGGTGAGGGCAGGGACAGGGCAGATGTAGGGCAGCCTTTGGTGCAGCGCCCACTCTGCCCCTGGGCAGCACGGGCCCTGGGTAGCCCAGGCTGCCATGGCGTGGCCAGCACCCTCCCTGCAGCATGACTCTGCACACAGGCGAGGGACGTGGCCACCCTGCAGGCAGAGCTGGCCCAGGCCCAGCAAGAGAAAGCCAAGCAGGAGGAGAAGATTGCAGCCTACGTGGAGCAGACGCAGCAGCTCCACTGGGAGCTGAGGAAGCTGCAGGGATCCCATGAGCAGCGTAAGCAAGAGGTAAACATGTCCCAGGCCTTCCCACAGGGCACCAGGAGTTTATGCTCAGCCTGTGTACCTCTCACTGCTTTTCTGTGCCACTGACAGGCCCATTCCCTCCAGGAGAGGCTACGTGAGCTGAGGAGCCGAGCCCAATACTGGCAAGAGCTGTACAAGGAGAGCACCCGAGCTCTGGATATGCAAGAAGAGGAACTAGTTGTTTGCAAGGTGGAGCTGGCTTTCCTCAAGGAAGAGCTCAGCAAGGCCATGGAGCAGGTACAGGATAGAAAGAGGCAGCACCACAGCCCAAGAGCAGGAGCACAGAATAGGCCCCCTAGTACCAGGGAATGACAAACAGATCCTGGTCCACAGGCAGGGAAGAGATGGAAAGGAAAGGACAGGGGACAGCATCCTGCAGCTCCCAGGCTGCTGAGGGAGGAAGCTGAGGGTCTGACAGCAGCAAAGCACACTACCTTCTCCTTAAAGTACTCCTCCTCAGTCAGCTGCTAGAAAGAAGCACCTCAGCATGGAGCTACCACGTTAGAACAGCAGTTCAGGGCAGTAGTGCTGAGGTAATGGTGGTGCTCCAGAACAGGTCTCCTGAGGCAACAGCCTCTCAACCCTCTGCTCAGCCCAGGCCGCTGCTCCAGCACAGCCTGGGTTGTCCAACTGCCTTCAGCCCTGAGCTCATGGAGGCTGGGAAGAGCAGTCACAGGCTGGTTCACACATGGCACTGTGGTCACTCTTTCCAGCTGAAAACTCTGCTCCCTGCCCGCGCTCTGGCATGCTCCAACAGCAGCAGACTGCACGCGGAAACAGAGCTGCTGCTGGTCAACATCAGCCAGTGCGTGAAGGAGCCAATGTGAGTGAGAAGCCTTACCAGAACAGAGGGGCAGCTGGCTGCTGCCTTCTCACACCAAGTCGCTCAGCTCACGCTTTGTTTTCAGGCAGTCAAACGAGAAACTAGGGCACAAGATCCAGTGGGAAATCAAGCAGACTGCAGCGCTGCTAGGTGAAAAGGAGTAAGTTCTGACCACAGGAGTGGAGCTGAGCTCTCCCAGACAGCAGTTACTGCTGCTGGCAGGAGTACATGGGACAGATGGACAACTGCTGGACTAGCCAAGCTCCTGAAAGGCCAGCAGATCAGGGTTGTCTCTGCATCTTTGCATCACCTCATTTCCCCTGCCTTTCCTCCAGGCATGTCCAAGACACACTGCGGGAGGAAGACACATACCTCATGGTTGGAACACATGAGCAGCACCACAAATGTGAGCAGCTGAAGGTGAGAATTCCTAGCACAGCCTGGCTTGAAACAGGGTTGGCCCTGTGGGCTTCTGTGGGCAAGGGCAGCTGATCACAGGCTGTAGGAGAACTGCCTTTGCAGTAGTACGGGCCAGGGGCCTTTGCCCTCTGGGTCAGTGTAATGCTGTGCCTTGTCCTGTGTCCTACAGGGTACCAACTTCACATTACCAGCCGCACACAATTCTGCAGGGCTGTCTCCACCCCACTCTTGTCCAAGGGACAGGAAACAGCACAAAAGAAAGCAAGGATTAGACAACTTTTAAACAAATAAAGTCTTTTCTGCTCTGTAGCAAAATCAGTGCCAAGCACCATATCCTTCCTGGGAAACAAGCTGTAGAGCGCCTCAGAGGGGCTGGACGCACTCCTAAGACACAGCTTCACCTGGAAGTCTTCAAGCCTCAAAGCAACAGGCAGTGCTGCCTTAGAGGCCAAAGCGTGCTGGGGTGCGTCGTGGTGTCAGGGGCTCGCCCTGCTCTTTCCGCCCAGGAGTGTAGATTTTAGTAGATCTGCCAGGAGAGAACAAGGGCGATTCATGGAATACTTAACCTTTCCCTGCACCACCACACCCATGAGAAAGTTGGCATGCTCCATGAAGCTCACTATTCCTGCTCTTCAGCAGGCATCCCACGGCCAGGCAGGGCCAGCACCTACCTGGCGCTGCCCAGAGGGTTGCGGCGCTCCTGCTCCTCCCGGCGGGCACGCAGCTGCTCCTCGGCCAGTGCCATCTCCTCCTCCATGGCACACACTTCCTCCTTGGCACGGCGGCGGTTCTCCTGGAGCAGGGCAGGGGAGGTCAGGGAGAGGCAGAGCTGGCCAGCAGCAGACTCTGCAGGCCCACAGGCCTGTTCCCTCCACGTCAAAGCACATGCACCATGCTGTAGAGCAGGCATGCAGTGGACACCAGCGCTGCCAACGGATGTCGTGCGGCCCTGGCAGAGCAGGCAGAGCAGCCACCCTGTGCCCAGAGCTGATGAGCCACGAGCGCGCTGGCCGGGGTGCAAGGCCCCCCCCAAGACTCAGCACCACATACCCCATTGCAGCAGCCAGCAAAACCATCCATTGTGCCTCTGCGGACTGGACTTCGCACATCTGCGCTGCCGCACCCATCTACAGTGAACTAGCGCTGCCTCTCCCTGTCTGCCCACTATCGCACACGGTCCTTTGGCAGGTCGTGAATTGCTCCCCAGCTCCCATTTGCTACAGGGTGCCCCTCAGACAGAGCAGGTCTCCTGTGTCCCCGGAACTGGCTGGCGGTTACTGCCTGCCAAGACAGGCATGGGTACCTCCTGCCAGCATCAGCCCATGCGCTGTGCACCGTTCTCTCAGAAGCCCTGGGCGCAGTTTCCTGCAGGGCTGCTTGGCAGGATTTCCCTTTGCCAAAGTACTCGCCCTCTCCCCAGCAGGTCAGTGTCACATGTGTGCCTGCACTTTGGGTTCCTGCAGATGCCCCAGCCGGGCTGGCAGCCAGGCTCACCCCCATCTGCAGAGCTCCTCCTCGCCCGTGGGTGCTGTGCTTGCCCCAGGAAGCTTCTGGGGCACACTCGGCCTCCACCCAGACGCTAAGAGTGGAGAGGCCACACTGCGTAGCAACAGCACCCCGGCTACTGCCATCACTGGGCCCAATTCATTCACGTATACCGTAACACACACGGGCAGAGAGTTTGTTTTGGGTTTGGGTTTCTTCTGGTGCTTTAGGAGGGGAAAAACCATCTCTCCCTCTCTGTGTAAACAGCATTGATCTGTGCTGGGAGCCGCATGGACAGGGAAGGGCTTGGAGAAATTGAAATTTAATTTCCGACAACTTGTTTCTGTTATTTTTACCTTTTTGGACAGGGACAAACATGGCGCAGCGGCCTGGGTCAGTGTGGTCAATAGCTCCTGAGAGCCAGGCACAATGTGCCCTGGGGCCGGCCACGGGCCAGAACATGCGCAGGGGCACGCGGTGCAGAGGGGGATGTGCGAGGGCAGCGTGAGCCTTGCGAGGCCCAGCCATAGCCAAGGATGCACAGGGCTCACCACGCACAGCAGCATGCTATGGGGCGGGACGGGGCTGGTGGACACACCCTCAGTGTGTGAGGTCGCTGGGTTCTGGTTCTGGGCATTGTCCGCAGGACGCAGCCAGGCTCAGGCTGCAGGCAGGGTGGTGCCTGGCCCGCAGGGATGGAGGGCAGCAGCGTGGCACAGGAGGGCTGCGGTGAGGACACAGCGGTGGGGCCGTGCTGCCATGGAGAGGGCACTGGGGCCCTGCTCTGCCACTGCAGGAGCCCCGGGGTTGGCGTCTCCCACCAACACTGGGTGCTCTGGTGAGGGGAAGTTGAGAGCCAATGCCACAGGGTGGTGGGGCTGCCGCAGGCCAGGCTGGGCCACACAGCATAGAATCTCCCTGGGACCGAGGGTTGTCGGGGCAGCAGCAAGGGCCTGAACCATGTTGTGTCCTTCCCGCAGTGAGAGAGGGGCCAAAATGTGGTGCATCCGAGGAAGTTGCTGCACCTCTGGGCCAGCCTGAGAGCCCCTGTGGAAGGCTGCCAGCACCAGAGAGGGCAACATCAGACATGAGCAGCTCCATCCACCAGCTTCAGCAGGAGTCAGAGACCTGGCAACCCCAGGTAAGTGGTGCTGACCCCACTCCCACCCCAGGCGCTGGTCGTGGATCCCCAGGCTGGTGGCCAGTGGTGCAGGAGGCCCTGGCCAGCCCTCACGCGTGCCAGCAGACAGCTCCTCCCCAGGGCTGGGGATGTCCATTCCTGCTGCAACTGCCCACCATTATGGCACTGGTCGCACTGCCATAATTTCCCACAGCAGCCACTGTAGGCAGCCAGGGCTTGGCGGTCGGAAGATGTCGCGCTGTAACGGAAAGACAGAGCCCCTCCCCAGGTCTTAGCTTTGTGACGTAAGCAGACGGAAGTGACGTTGTAAACCAAAGCTATATAATGCGGTGTCACTCTGCAATAAACGCCATTTGCCGTCCACCACATTGGTGTCTGCGTGCTAATGGACCCCGCAATCGCGAGTAGGTGATTGCCTGTGCCGACCCTGAACCAGGCCACCGTGCCTCGCAGAGGCAGCAAGTGGTGCCGAAACCCGGGAATCTCGCCTGGACGGGCGTGCGGCGGCCGGAGCGGCGGGTCCAGCCCGGCGGGGAGGACGCTCCCAGACCTTCAAGGACGATGGAGGTCCTTGTGAAGGTTGTATTAGAGTTATATAAGCAGTGGGGTATTGATCGCAAAGATTTTATTCTCGCCGTTGCGAGACTTTTGCAGATCGGGGTCATTGACCCGGCGGTGGATATTCTCCACCCAGAAGTGTGGGCTAAATGCACCACAGCATTAGCCGAGGAGACGATGTCCTCGGGTTGTGGGAAATATCTTAAGTTGTGGGGGAAAGTTAAACAAGCTCTGCATCATTGCAGTGCCAGCAGGGTCAGGGGTTGGCTTCATGAGCCCAGGAGGACTTTAGAGCTCACACAGGGTAGTACTGCCTGGGGGGGGGTGGGGGTGGTCTGCACCCATCAGTTGCCAGCATACCTCACTGCTGCTGTCTGGGCTGTCAGCAGCCTCATCCAGCCCTGGTGCATGGCAGGAGCTGGAGGAGGGTCTGGCTGCAGCAGTGAGTAAGAGCAGTGCTGCTCATGCTGTGTCCTAGGGCCAAAGGCAGGCGTTGGTGCCAGACCCACAGCAAGGGCAGCCCCAGGGATGCCGGGACACACTGGAGCTGGAGCCAGCGCAGACGCTCACCTCCCTGCAGGGGCTGCAGCTGGACCTGGACTTCTGCAGGGGCATGAATCACAAGTGGCTGGTGCAGCTGCAGCAGCAGGAGAGCACAGTGGAGAGGAAGCACCAGGAGTTGGTCCTTCTGATGCAGCAGTACCAGGCGGTGATGGGCAAGGTACCGCAAACGGGTGCCACAGGCCGGGCTGCAGGAGTCCCCCACCCTTGGCCATTTGCTTACATCTTGGGTAAGGCACCACACCTGCCCAGCCACCTGCCTATGGGAACTGCTGGTGGTCAGTGCCCAGGGACGGGCAGGACATATCCTGCCAGCCACACGTGGGACAAGGGGTTAGCACTTCACCCTGTGTGGAGCACCCTAGACATGGGGCAGGCACGGCTGGCATGGCCCAGTAACCCCAGCTGAGCAGAGCTGGAAGACTGCAGCTCCCAAGGGCCCCACTGACACTCTGGGCACCATCCCGGGGCTGGGCACCCACAGGTCAGTGATGCACCTCTCCCCAGGAACAGAAGGATGAGGCGGTGCAGACAGAGGTCACCTTTGATGTGGCTGCCCATGGCCGTGCGGACACCAGCTACAGCACCCTGGAGAAGCACACACTGCTGCTTGAGCAGGTCAGTGCTGGCACACAGGGCCAGACAGGAGCCAGCACACATCAGTGCATACAGCAGTGCTGCTCACATAAGCAATGGTAGATGCAGAGATGAGGCAGTGCAGGCAGAAGAGAGCAGCTAAGAAGTGCTGGTACCAAAGCAGAACACAGCTGGGGAGGGTGGCCAAGCCAGGCAGTGCTGAGGAAGGTGCGGTAGGTGAGCAGGGGGTGTCCAAGGCCTCTGGGCTGGAACATGTGAAGGCTGGAGCCTGCAGCCAGCACCCTGGGCTTCCACACTCTTGGTGGCTTCAGCCAGAGCTGCAGCCCAATGCATGCCCTGGTGGCAGAGAGCAGCAGCAAGGAGACATCTGGCACCCATAAAGGCCAATGCACATGTGGCTGAAGGATGAGGCACGAAAAGACCACAGGAGGCTGCAGGCGGTGCCTCCCATCAGTTACTGCATGTCCACACTAGAACACTCCGTCCATCCTGGTGTAACAATGGGGAATGGCAAGACCCTGCAGTCACCACAGGCTCCCTGTGCCTTTTGGGTCATCAACAGTTGCAGAGTTAAGGGGCAGACAGGGTTTGCGTGTGCAGGCCTGGGAAGGAGCAGCCTCCAAGCCTGGGGAAGCAGCCAGGGGGGTACAGGAGCCAGGAGTGCCCCAGAACCGCAGTGGCGGCTCAGCCCTGGGACAGGGGGAGGCAGTGCAGCCACGCTGTCTCAAGCAGCCAGATTGGGCAATGCCAGCCTGGCCTCCCCACAGCACACAGGGGACCAGCCGTGCCAGCACCTGAGGGAGGACCCACAGCATGATGGGGGCTGCGGGGTGACGGCCGTGCTGCAGGAGGAAGCGGCCAGCAGCAGAGCAGAGCAGGTGCAGGGCAGGTGAGCCCCACACAGCCGGAGCCCAGCAGGCCTCTCCCTGTGCCTGCTCCATCACAGGCGGGCAGCCGGGCACTGACGCAGCTCAGGCTGTGCCCGTGCCCACAGGGAGCTGTCAGAGCAGCTTGAGGCAGAGCTGAGCCAGTGGCAGTGGAAGCATCAGGTGACCATGGAGCAGGCGCTGCAACACCTGCACACCGCAGCCCACGACGCAGAGGAGCTGCAGAGGAGCCAGAAGCAGCTCCAAACCCTGAGGGAGCAGGTAGGTAGCAGGCAGGACCGGCTGTGGGGTCCCTCCCTCAGCCTGGCCCCAGTCTCCTCTGCCCCAGTGGGTAACCCAGGGCCTGCCCAGTGCTAGCAGCAGGCTGCCACCCCGTAAGACCTGCAAGGGCAGCTGTGCTGCCAGTAGGACAGGAACAAAAAGCTCTAGCAAGAGCTGCTGCAGGCAAAGGAGTGGACTAGAACCCTCAATAGAGTGAATAAAGCCCTGCACCAAAGCCTGTGCTGCAGGAGTGGACAGTGAGCTGGGATCGGCAGCAGGAGAGAGGGCACAGCAATGCCACGCTCCCTGATGCATTGCCTGCTCTCAGCTGGGGACACAAGAGGAGCAGATCCAGGGTCTGCAGCACTGCCTGGCTCAGCTGCAGGAAGAGCTGGGAGCCACCCAGGTCCGGGAGCAGCAACACCTGCGGCAGCTCAGTGAAGCCAAGGAGACCATCCAAGTCCTGCACCAAGAAGTGGCCTCCAACAGAAAGCACATGGCAGTGCTGCAGCAGCAGGTGAGGGCAGGGACAGGGCAGATGTAGGGCAGCCTTTGGTGCAGCGCCCACTCTGCCCCTGGGCAGCACGGGCCCTGGGTAGCCCAGGCTGCCATGGCGTGGCCAGCACCCTCCCTGCAGCATGACTCTGCACACAGGCAAGGGACGTGGCCACCCTGCAGGCAGAGCTGGCCCAGGCCCAGCAAGAGAAAGCCAAGCAGGAGGAGAAGATTGCAGCCTACGTGGAGCAGACGCAGCCGCTCCACTGGGAGCTGAGGAAGCTGCAGGGATCCCATGAGCAGCGTAAGCAAGAGGTAAACATGTCCCAGGCCTTCCCACAGGGCACCAGGAGTTTATGCTCAGCCTGTGTACCTCTCACTGCTTTTCTGTGCCACTGACAGGCCCATTCCCTCCAGGAGAGGCTACGTGAGCTGAGGAGCCGAGCCCAATACTGGCAAGAGCTGTACAAGGAGAGCACCCGAGCTCTGGATATGCAAGAAGAGGAACTAGTTGTTTGCAAGGTGGAGCTGGCTTTCCTCAAGGAAGAGCTCAGCAAGGCCATGGAGCAGGTACAGGATAGAAAGAGGCAGCACCACAGCCCAAGAGCAGGAGCACAGAATAGGCCCCCTAGTACCAGGGAATGACAAACAGATCCTGGTCCACAGGCAGGGAAGAGATGGAAAGGAAAGGACAGGGGACAGCATCCTGCAGCTCCCAGGCTGCTGAGGGAGGAAGCTGAGGGTCTGACAGCAGCAAAGCACACTACCTTCTCCTTAAAGTACTCCTCCTCAGTCAGCTGCTAGAAAGAAGCACCTCAGCATGGAGCTACCACGTTAGAACAGCAGTTCAGGGCAGTAGTGCTGAGGTAATGGTGGTGCTCCAGAACAGGTCTCCTGAGGCAACAGCCTCTCAACCCTCTGCTCAGCCCAGGCCGCTGCGCCAGCACAGCCTGGGTTGTCCAACTGCCTTCAGCCCTGAGCTCATGGAGGCTGGGAAGAGCAGTCACAGGCTGGTTCACACATGGCACTGTGGTCACTCTTTCCAGCTGAAAACTCTGCTCCCTGCCCGCGCTCTGGCATGCTCCAACAGCAGCAGACTGCACGCGGAAACAGAGCTGCTGCTGGTCAACATCAGCCAGTGCGTGAAGGAGCCAATGTGAGTGAGAAGCCTTACCAGAACAGAGGGGCAGCTGGCTGCTGCCTTCTCACACCAAGTCACTCAGCTCACGCTTTGTTTTCAGGCAGTCAAACGAGAAACTAGGGCACAAGATCCAGTGGGAAATCAAGCAGACTGCAGCGCTGCTAGGTGAAAAGGAGTAAGTTCTGACCACAGGAGTGGAGCTGAGCTCTCCCAGACAGCAGTTACTGCTGCTGGCAGGAGTACATGGGACAGATGGACAACTGCTGGACTAGCCAAGCTCCTGAAAGGCCAGCAGATCAGGGTTGTCTCTGCATCTTTGCATCACCTCATTTCCCCTGCCTTTCCTCCAGGCATGTCCAAGACACACTGCGGGAGGAAGACACATACCTCATGGTTGGAACACATGAGCAGCACCACAAATGTGAGCAGCTGAAGGTGAGAATTCCTAGCACAGCCTGGCTTGAAACAGGGTTGGCCCTGTGGGCTTCTGTGGGCAAGGGCAGCTGATCACAGGCTGTAGGAGAACTGCCTTTGCAGTAGTACGGGCCAGGGGCCTTTGCCCTCTGGGTCAGTGTAATGCTGTGCCTTGTCCTGTGTCCTACAGGGTACCAACTTCACATTACCAGCCGCACACAATTCTGCAGGGCTGTCTCCACCCCACTCTTGTCCAAGGGACAGGAAACAGCGCAAAAGAAAGCAAGGATTAGACAACTTTTAAACAAATAAAGTCTTTTCTGTTCCGTAGCAAAATCAGTGCCAAGCACCATATCCTTCCTGGGAAACAAGCTGTAGAGCGCCTCAGAGGGGCTGGACACACTCCTAAGACACAGCTTCACCTGGAAGTCTTCAAGCCTCAAAGCAACAGGCAGTGCTGCCTTAGAGGCCAAAGCGTGCTGGGGTGCGTCGTGGTGTCAGGGGCTCGCCCTGCTCTTTCCGCCCAGGAGTGTAGATTTTAGTAGATCTGCCAGGAGAGAACAAGGGCGATTCATGGAATACTTAACCTTTCCCTGCACCACCACACCCATGAGAAAGTTGGCATGCTCCATGAAGCTCACTATTCCTGCTCTTCAGCAGGCATCCCACGGCCAGGCAGGGCCAGCACCTACCTGGCGCTGCCCAGAGGGTTGCGGCGCTCCTGCTCCTCCCGGCGGGCACGCAGCTGCTCCTCGGCCAGTGCCATCTCCTCCTCCATGGCACACACTTCCTCCTTGGCACGGCGGCGGTTCTCCTGGAGCAGGGCAGGGGAGGTCAGGGAGAGGCAGAGCTGGCCAGCAGCAGACTCTGCAGGCCCACAGGCCTGTTCCCTCCACGTCAAAGCACATGCACCATGCTGTAGAGCAGGCATGCAGTGGGCCTGCTGTCTGCCAGCTCGTGCTGCACAGGAAACTCACCTGACGTGACTTGCCAGCATGCTTGATACTGTAGAACATGGGGCTCAGCTCTGCCAGCCACTCTCCATCCACAGCAGTGACACACTGCATGTATTCCTGCGGGGACAGAGGAAAAGCCAGAGTAGCAGGATGGCACTCTTGCAGCCTGGGCACCATTTCCAGAGCCATGGCCGCTCCCCTCCTCCCCTACTTGCTTATGGCACTTCTAATGCTGGGGCTACACCCCTTCCAGATCATTCCTCCCAGCCTCAGCAGCTGCTATGGACTGGACTTGGTGAGACTGCAATGAAGTTCAAACATGTCCCATATAGGTCAGGAAAAAATACTGGGAAAGGAACAAACAGGATTCTGCAGATGACACAGACGTGTCTAGTTGGTATAGATGAGAAATGCTGATAACTGCCCCTCTAACAACTCCTAGTATCATGGCAAAGCCCTCCCACCTCCCTCATCATGAGAGCACTCATCAGCCTTCTGGCTAGCCCTCAGGTCAAGCTCACCTTGGTGGTCATGACCAACTCATGATACACGATGTAGTCTGGTGTGTAGCCCATGCCAAACAGAGAGCTTGTGGGATGCAGGTGGCAGGGCATGCCCGTACGGATGTTCACATACTCTCCAATGCCCTGCAAAGAAGAGTATCCTCAGCCCCCCAGCTCCCACGCAGGGCTTTTCAGCCTCAGACCAGCATAGACACCTCTCACCTTAAGCTTTGCAGCTTGATGGAAATACGCAGCACAGATGCACTTCCTGACAACATCCCAGTCGGTACCACAGGATGCCAAGCTCATCCGCTGCTGCACCATGATGTCCTTGAGCTGGGCACGCACCTCCCGCACCTGCAGTGACGTACGGCAGTCAGACCCCTCTCCTGTGTAATGCTCCCACCCACAGCCTCATTGCCACAGCCTCACCTTCCGCATGGCCTTGGCATGGATGAAGTGCTGGTTGCACCACAATGTGGAATAGCTGTTGTTCTTGCACTGCAGGTAAACATTCAGGTAAGTCAAGTGATCACTCTCAGGAACAGCAAATTTCTCCCGCACTTGGTCGCTCTCCTCCTCTCGGCCCTGAAGGGTGAGAAAAGAACACAGGTTAGTCAAATGGCAGGGGAAGGCCCCAAACTGCTGAAAGAGCAAACAGGTACCTTAGGCCGATAAAAGATGGCAGGTACAGACAACATGGAGACAACAAGCAAGATCTCAGAGCTGCAACCCATGTCACAGGAGACAATGAGCATTTTGGAGAGTGCAGGATCCAGGGGGAACTCCACCATGAGACGTCCTGTTGAGGTCAGACCACCTATAGGAACAGCACAGGGATCAGCAGCTGGGCAGCTCTCAGTCCCACAGGCTGACAGCTTGCCCTAGCAGCCAAAATACCAGTGTTATCCAGGGCTCCCAGGATCCACAGCTGGTACATGGAGTTCAGCATGTTGTCCTCAGGGGGTGGATCCATGAAGTGGAACTGCAGCAGGTCTTGCACACCCAGGGACTTGAGCAAAAGCACCACATTGGCAAGGTTGGTGCGCTGGATCTCAGGCACTGTGGTTGTCAGCAGCTCATTCTTGTAGGCACTCTGGCTATCCTGAACGCTACCCAAAGCTGGGCATGTTGGTCTGAACAGCTCTGTAGCAATTTTCCATTTGCTGGCTCCTCATGAGTCAGTGCTGTGTGAGCAAACCTGTTAACTGTAGGAATATTTCCTTTGGGTCTGAGGTTGCTGCTGTATAACCAGGTTAGGTTCCCAGTCCTACTGCGTTTAATCCTGAAATACTGTAGATGTGCATTTTATGTGTTTCTATTCTAGATGGGCAGTTTCCCCTCAGATCCCATGTCCACTTAGAATGTTGTTGAGTTTGTGATGAAGGATTCTTCTCTAAAAGTCATTATTTCAACTAAAGCCAATGGCTGCAAGAGTAAAAAGCATTGCTTTGTTGTAGGAGGCTCTAAATTTTATTGTTTGGTGTCTGTGCAGTGTTTTCAGTGTCTGCCATGCATCAGTCTCTGCTTTGAACATCACTAGTCCTTGGAAAGTGTAACTCTCTGTTCCTGAAGTCCCTGGCTGGCCTTTTACTCCTTTTTGACTCCCCATAATAAAGAGAATAAAACTAAGTGTACATGTTATATATAAAGATGGAATGAAAATAATATAACTGTTTTAATCCAGTAGCTGAAACATGTAAAGTCATGATTTCCTGAAAGAAAACCGTATTTTCTATAATCACCCTTAATGGTGCATAATTACGTAGTGACTGACAGATATATGAACAAGCATGGTTTGCTTCATCAGCCTGTCAATTAAATATCAATCCTGGGATATACTTTCTTGAAGAGTTTGTATTTTTTGAAAAAATCCCTGTTTTATGATGTGTTTAGAGATGCTAGTAAATGATACTTGTTATGCTGGCTCTTTAATCAGAAAGGAGGGGAGCCGAAAGGAAAGGAATTTAAAGGGGAGGGCTGCATTCTAAGCCTGAAAGCTTCATTTTACAGGAAAGCCATCTGGCTGCCAGCATTCACTGTTGCAGTCTTGTCGTGGTTTAAGCCATAACTCACACAGTTTGCTCACTCACTCCCCCCTCTTTCTTCCCCCCCCCCCGAGGGGGGGGGGGAGGAGGAATGGGGAGAAGAATCGAAAGAATGTAACTCCCACAGGTTGAGATAAGAACAGTTTAGTAACTAAGGTATAACACAAATCACTACTGCTACCACCAATAATAATGACCAGGGAAATACTCTTTTGTACAACCACTCATCAGCCGACAACTGAGCCATGAACTAATTCTTCCGGGTTCCTGCCCCCAGTTTTTACATCCTGGGCACGATGTGCTGTGGCGTAGAATACATCTTTGGTCAGTTTGGGTCAGGTGTCCTGTTTCTGCTTCCTCCCGGCTTTGCCTCCCCCCTGGCAGAGCATGAGGCTCAGAAGGACCCTGGTCAAACCAAACATTCTAAGCCATAACTATAAACATCGGTGTTATCAGTGCTGGTCCCAAGCCGAAAGCCAAAAACACAGCACTGCACCAGCTACCAAGAAGGAGAAAAATGACTGCTACTGCTGAACCCATGACAAGTCTATGACCATCTGAGCAATGAAAGTTCTGTGGCTGAAGGTGTACCACGTTGGTGTCTTAGGCATGACAGCTACTACCCCACAGCCAGTAAGATGACTTTAGCAAAATCCCTGGCTTTTTGTCACAGCAGTCACAATTGTACAGCTCCTCGCCTCCAGTTAGGGGGCCTCAATGCCTCAGCACCAGCTCCCTGTCTTTGCCACTTACAGTACTACACATCACACTGTCTTCCCTCTGGACCTCACAGGGTTTAGCTCATCAGCCTAAGAAAGTGAGATTTACGAAGTCACATTCTGTCTCTTTCTGAGTGCACTATTTCCTCTTCCTTCACCCCACCCAGTAACTTTTTTATGCTTTTTTTGCCATTTTCAGCTGTGTTTGGCACATTCCGGACTGGGATCCTTGCGTACTCCTGCCAGCTTTGTGAATGCAGTTGATTGATTAGAGAGAGTGGGGGTGAGTGACACAATAAGCATCTCACCTTGAGGAAAGCTGTAGTAGAGGCCCATCTCTGAGCAGACATAGAACCCACACAAAAGTGACATATTTGCTTGTCCCAGCTCTTTCTGGGGGATCTTCTAACCGAAATACTAAGAAAAGTTCCAACCAGAGCTGGTGCCATCCCAAGGAAGACCATTTTTACACTTTCCCTCCACTAAAAGGCCCAAAGGAGTTTGTCATATTTGTCTCTCTGTGAATGATGATACACATGGTCCTGCAGAGCAGTGTTAAGGTCGATGCAAACCAGTGCCCAGAAAGCAAGGCAGCACATGTTGAGGCAGTAGTAAGGCAGAGGGTTGCTCGGGGGGTTTAAGATTTGCAATTTGCAATGTTGTCATCCACAGGCAGATAGAGCATGTGGAGCAGAGGGAAGGAGCAGAGGACTATCTGCCTCAGTGTCCTCCCTGGTTGTGGTTTTCAGTGGGAGGCCAGGCTCTGGGACATGCTGAATGCATTTGCAGGCCAGTGGCACAGAGGCTCAGGGAAGCTCAGAAATAGTCAGCACAAGGAAATAATGAGTAGCAAGACTGCAGGAAGCCAGAGGCCAAAGTCCATACCTGAGCAGAGTTCGTATATCTCCTACTCCAAGGGTGTGAGCGCTGCTGGCCTTTACCACCAGAAGCAGAAAAAGCAGCCTGGCATCAGACACAGCCATGAGACAGAGCCATGTGTTGCCCGCGGGTGGGCAACCAAAGTGTTGCCAGGTGAGGACAGGACCATCTGCCAGCTAAGCACCCGAAGCACTTGCTCCAGAGAGGATTTTGTCACCTGTCATGGCTAGCAGGCAGGCCCCTTGCAGGAGTGCTTGGAGTAAAGCTTATCACTAATAATTCCAGGAGTCTGTAAATGCTGGAAGGAAGAGCTTGCTGTGTGTTTTCCTACAGATGTTTCACAGTACTGGCTAGGGGAACAAACTGACTTAATGCAAGAAGAGAGGAGCAGCTGGTGGTAAGGTCAGTGTGTAAGAGATTCATGGCAGTGTTGCCTATTAAGACATCTATTGCCTGTATGTGCTAAATTAAATGTGCCTGTTCTAGGTTCCTGCATTATAATAACTGGATCTGAATGCTCCCTCCTCAAACTCACAGACAGAGCTAAAAAGTTATAAGGACTTTCCAAGAACATTGACAACCCTCTCTGTTCAAGTCAATTTGAGAAAAGTCTTCTAAAATGGTCTACAATCTAGACTTTATTGACAACAAAGCAGCAACAGAACCCAACATATAAACACTGCAACCCCAAGAATCATTTAATAACTACGTCTTTATTAATAGCAATTGCACAAGCGAACAGAACTTTCTGTAGTAGCACGACAAGATGGGATTATATTAACTCACAGAGGTGTGGTGCGCACACATAATCCATGCACCAGAATAGTTGTGTGTATTTTTAATACCTTCTAACCTCCATCCCTAGGAGAAAGTTTCAAGGCTAGCTAAACCTTTAACACTAGATTCACATTTAGATTGTTGAAAATTTGATTTCCATATCCCTTGCTAGCCTTGAAAACTTTTGCAAGTTCTGAATGGGATTTGCTAAAGCACTCCATGTTGGCCTGAACATTGCCACAACAGAAGTTGCGGCAGAAACCTGTGCATTTTCTGTCAGGTCTCACTTACACTTACACCTTTAAGGACTGTTTCTAATCATGCAGAAGGACCCCATTTAAATGAATCACAGGAAATTCTGGATTGCCTGGAAACATGAACAAGCCAAACCCCAAAGATGTATCTTCCTGGTAGCCAGCCCCGCCCCCCCCCCCCAGCTCTCAGAAGAAACTCTACTTCTGCACCAACCACAAGTCTCATTTGCTGAAAATGTTGTCTGCAGCTTCCCTGCAACTGAACTGTTTAGGAAGTTCACTATTGCCTTATGGAGTAGTGCAGCAACCTTTCCACATCTGACATGCTTCACGTGGTCTTCCAATTGTCCTGTGAACAAGCAGGTGCAGGAATCATAGCTCCTAAATGCAGAGCATGGGGAAAAGCCTTACTTGTTCAGCCTTTTGGTATATTATAAAGCAGCAGACAAAATTGCGTATCTGAAAAGAGGGCAACATCTTGTAGCTTCCTGATGGCCAAGAGGAGAGATGAAGTGTGCATGCCATAAAGGCTGGTAGCAAGTGGGCAGAGTGGTAAATTCTGCCACCGTTGAGCTGATCCTGTAGCAAGGTGAGGCCACAAAGGCAAGGTTTCAAACATCCCATCTAAATGGTGTTTGTACTTTTTCTGATCCACATGCTGTGCAATTGCCAGTTCTGACACATGCACAAAGCCAGCTGTACAGATGTTGTGTTTTTTACTTGGAAATGTAGATAAACTGGGTGCTGATTTGTGTTCCTACTATAACTTCTTTCATAAAGTAGCATTTTAACTGGAATGTCTGCCTTTTAAGTATAATTGTGCCAGAAGTACTGTTTCCAATTTTTACTAAAAATATTTGCTTTTATTGTAATATAACTGAACTATCAGTAAAATACTTATAACCCAACTGTGCGCCCCAGTTTACTTTAGGACTCAACTGTGCACCAAATCTGTAACTGGTAGGGTTGTATGAAGATAGAAAGTACTAGCCAATGCCCACTGTTACTATCACCTTCCCTGTTCTTGCTGTTGCCTCCCATTCTGTAAAACAGAGACCAAGCTCAAAAAGTCCCACCATTCCTTGGCATTGTACTTGCTACATGCTGCTGTGTGAGCATTTTCTACAAAGTGCTGTTCAGCCACATCTGTAACGCAGGGGTAAAGATGAGAACCGAACCTGTCACTGATGCTACCAGAAATAACCACAGGAAAATCCGATCCAGGACTTGAGCTACGAATTTCCAGTCTTGGACAACCTGGGAAGGAGAGAGGGAGAACAGAAACAGTAATGAGCCTGGTACTCTGTTGAAACTGCTACACATATTTCAGCTTCAGAAGTCTGTTTTTAAGTGCGGTGCACCCTCAAACTGGTCTGGATTACCTTCTCTGCACTCATAGCTGTGAGTCACTCAAAACCCCAAATAATCCCATAGTTTTATACACATAGTAATCAGACTTCTTTCAGGCTGTCCAAAAGCTTTTAAGTAAGTGCCCATGTGAAAGTTTACAGACTCAAGCCTGAAGATGGCTTTAAATTGAACTCAGTTTCTTTTCACAGAACTGCATTTCCATGAAGTGCCAGGACTTGGCTCTAGCGCGGCATTTTGACGCAGACAGTGGCTCCAGCACAAGTGGTCCCATTGGCTTGTGTTTTCCTAAGTGCTCTCTTGGCTCAGATTGTGTGCATTCAGAAAGGGGATTTCGCATTATGAGTACTGGCACAACCCTGCACACACAAAAGAGCTATTTTTTAAGAGCAGTTAGTGGGGACTTTTTCATTAAGAATTATTTCAGCTTCAAACAGAAGGCTTTAGGCATGAGCACTATATGCTGGCATACTGCATGTTAGATTTACTGTTCAACTTTCTGCTGAAGTCCTCTCAGCAGAGTTCAAACAAAGCCCTCGCTTTTACTAGGAGGGTGCTAACAGAGGTTTTTCTCTCTCTGTAGGCTTCATAGTGCGCCGTATTGCTGTCCTACCCTCACATGAGAAGCACTGTTTATGCACACAGTAATTTGCCATTTTACTAGTCAGGGGGATTGTTAGGAAGAGGAGAAAGATGGTAGTTAGGGACTAATCTGAGTTGATACTGGGGGAAATCTGGAAGACTCCCACACAAAACAGGGCAGCTACGCCGTGTGTAGTCACTGGGAGGCAAGGACCGAGACCTAGCAACTGCTGTAGAGTCTGCCTGTACGTGTTGGTACGTAAGATAGATACCAAGAAAGATACACTTTCAGAGCATGCAACAGTTCCGACACTGGTACCTATCCCCAGCTCAAGCAGGAAAAGGTTATTCAAATTATCCCAAAACAAGAATTCATTCAGGAGAGGCTGCTCTGGCCTCTTGTGCCTGTGAAGAGCAGGCACTCCCACAGCACAAGTTCTCCTTCAAGCAATGTGCTTTCCTGGAAAACATGATTTATCCAGCAGGAGAAGATCCCAGGTCATGTCTCAGAGGAGAGCAGGAGGAAGAGGCAAAGGGAAAAGAATGCAGAAAAGGTAACAGCTTGGAAGCCATTGCTGTCAAGGAAACTGTGATCCCTTCCTTGCCCTCTCTTCACCTACCTGCCTGATGAAATGCTCCTTTTTAACATGCCTGGAAATGTATCGGATAGAGTCAGCTGCCTTTTCCAGAAAGGCAATAACAATTTTTTCTCCATCTTTTGCTTGCTTGTGTTTCTGCTTCCCCGGGAGCTTTGATTTCAAGGTGGTTTCTTTTTCTTCAGTCTTTGAGAAGGAATAACGATCTACATGGTCCTTCATGCAGAGTAGCCGGGGCAGCTTCTGGAGGAAGAGTCTTTTAACCCAGGGAGCCATGGGATGGTAAGTTGCTGAGGACCGGTGGTGGACATTGATAACAAACACAGTCACGATGATAGACAGGGTCACAAAAATCATGATGAACAGCAGGTACTCACCGATCAGGGGGATGACTTTGGAAGAAGAAGGGATTATTTCCTCAATCACTAAAAGGAAAACAGTGAGGGACACAAGAACTGATGTAGACAATGAAAGCTTTTCCCCTTCATCTGAAGGCAGGTAAAACACCAGGACAGTTAGAAAAGACAATCCCAGGCAAGGGATTATTAAAAAAAGGGTGTAAAACAGTGGAAGGCGTCTCAGCACAAAGGAGTAAGTGACAAATGGGTAAGAGTACAGCCCATCCTTCCTGTTGCCTTTCATACCTTTGGCATTTAAGATCTCCCACTCCCCATTATCAAAGAAGTCTTTCCTGTCTACATTTTCATCCACTAAAATCAAGTCCACCATGCTGCCATCATATGTCCACGACCCAAACTTCATGGAGCAGTTCTGCCTGTCAAAGGGGAAGAAGGTCACATCCATTGTGCAGGAGCTCTTGTAACTGGCTGGTGGCGTCCAGATCACCAATCCATTGTACTTCACTATGGCTTTGGTCATCAGGGATCCTTCAAAACGTCCATCAGCGCTAGGAGTTGGACAGGAAGAAACAGCACCAAGTTCAAGACTACATTTGTCCCAGACAAAACAGCACCAAGTTCAAGACTACATTTGTCCCAGACCTACCTCCTCTCAGCTCTTGTTTTCAACCCGTCACCTGGAGCACAAGGGAAGCCAACGTTCTTACTGCTTAAAGAAGCAGCCTTCTGGCAGCCCACACAAGCTCCACAGTGGCTGACAAATCCTTGCCCAAGCTCTGGCCTAAGCTAGAGCCATGCTACTCACTTTTCAAACAAAACAATGTCGGGAAGCCACAGGGACTCAGAGGGGACGCGGATGGCTGTGATCCCTCCATATTCCTCTGGATTCCAGGAGAGCTTGTGGTCAATCCATTCCTGTAACAAGCCAGCAGAGTCCCATACACCACATTCATTCGCTCATACACAACAGTCTCATTCCTCCTCCAACCCCCTGCCACAGGGGAACTGCATTGCACAGCACAATGGGCACAGCATGGCTGGGAGATGTTAATCCCCACAAATACTGCCCCTCCAGCCACAGCTGGGCTCCAGCACCGCATCCCATTGCAGGCAACCTCAAGGCAGGCTCTTCTGCAGAGCACTTGACTCTCACTTCACTCACCACCCTGCCCAGCCCACCTGAAGGTAGCCCAGAAGATACTTCCCCTGGGTGTGACACCTCTTCTTCCCTTTGAGAACCAACCCACAGTAGTTTTGGCAGACTGACCACATACAAGAGCCAGCTGGCATGGCTGGTACTACCCAGGTGACAGAGAGGTGACCTTTAAGCACTTTTCAGTGGAGACGTGGCTTTTTTCAATGAATGGATTACAACACCTAATATCCTTATGTTGTCCTTGCAAACCAATTAATCGTTCTTTCATCAGACAGAGCTGCACGTTATTGCAGTGTAAGTAATACTATGCTGTTGTAAAGCATTTGGTTAACAATCCTGAAGAGGTAACACTAAAAAGCCAAAGCAGGGGGAGTCCTGTCCATTTTCATCATGTTGAACTCCAGAATAATTTTTCTTCCCTCTTTTTCTTCTTCAGATGAGGAGATACTAACAAAGTGGCTCTAGCCACCTGGAGATTTCTGCACAGATGCAGTGGAAAAGCAGCTCTCTCATCCCAGTTCATTATTGATGGGGGTTTTCACTTGCTCACAGGAATAGCAGCTACAGGAAGCAAGAGCTGTAGACTGTGGTCAATACAAAGAAGTGGTAGATGAACCACTTTCCATTAAGCTCCAGCACTAAGAGCTCCCCAGGGATGTGGAAGCCTCAGCCTTCTCTGGGTAATTTCCTCTGTGACTTAAGGATGAACCAAAAGGTGCTATTCTCTACTTCTTCTCCTACGATATTGCTCCCCTCTTATGTCTTTGATTCCACATGCTTTTCACAGCTAGACCTACAGACACTTGTTATTGTGGTCCTTTACAGTGTGACAGCAACTCAGAGCCTCAGTAGAGACCTAAACACAGTAAGAACAAGCATCTTCTTCCTCCATGTGCAGGGGAGGGATGGGGCCCAAGATCATGGGCAGGTAGACCCCTCGTAATATCTGGCCCAAGGCACACACGAAGGTTGCAGTTGCAAAGGGTGGTGCACTGGAAGGATTAATGGCCCCACAACCCGCACCAGAAGAGATATGGACCCACTCTCTGAACTGCTCAAATGGCTGGCACCAGCTATCAGCACAGCTCTACGTCTCTGGCTTCTCCTGCTGCTGAAGGATTGATGGGAGCAGTTCAGGTATGGAAATAGATGAGGGATTGTTGCTGCTCTTAGCTTCACCAGCAGGGACAAAGTGCACCGCTTTTAGCATGAACTGTTCTCCATGGATGTGTATCTACCAGATGTTTCCAGCAACATGGGCTGTTGGATGGGTACAGACTTGCATGTGTCCTGGACACCTCTGGTAATAGGTGCAAGGGGGCTTAGGCTGGAAACATACCTGTTATGCAAATGGATAGTCAGTGCTGACAGCAGCAAAGAACACAGTCAGCTCATAGCGTGTACTAACACAACAGACGCGAATACCCCAGTGAGCCACCAGGAGATACAATTATCCCTTTGGAACTGAATTGGTGCAGCCCCT
Organism: Amazona ochrocephala; assembly: GCA_039720435.1. Lineage (NCBI taxonomy): Eukaryota > Metazoa > Chordata > Aves > Psittaciformes > Psittacidae > Amazona > Amazona ochrocephala. Next base: position 42,064,634 of record CM077909.1, on the reverse strand, counting down.
TGGCTTGGGTTATTTGCTGCATCTCAAGACTCCTCCCTCCTCCCTGCCCTGCACTGATTTTTCTCCCAGCTAAAGTGCTCTTTCATGTCTGCAGGGCAAATGGTTATGTGTTCTCTTACTAGAGCAGAAAATAGATGATGTGCCCCTTTCAAAGATGAGCAGTTTAAAATGGGAATCTCTGGATGGGCTATGCTGATGTGAACTGTAGCAGCAGACGCAAAGGGCCATTTCCTTTCTTCTCCCTTTTTTCCAAGCTGATCCAGACCCTCTCATTGCTCTCTCTTTCCTCCAGTTCTGCCAAAATCCCATCTCTGGGATGTCACTTAACCCACAGCAAGTGGACCAAGAAACACTGGACCCAGATTACCAACCCTTGCTAGTAGACTCCATAACATGCTCAAACCCAGGTACTTTCTCAGCAACCACTAAAAGCTCTTTTGCACCTTGTGTGTCTGCCTGCATGAAGTCTCACCACCTTGAGCATATGGATATTTGAGGTGAAAAAAAAAAAAAAAAAAAGAAGAAAAAAAGGAAAAAAGGAAAAAGAAAATAATGAAAAAAGGAAAAAGAAAAGGAAAAAGAAAAAGGAAAACCTTTTCCTAGCTGTTGTGCATATGCACTAATAATCCCCCAAGCACCAACTGCACATGGGACCAGTTCACACTAAGCTACAAGAATGCATGACTCCCAAAGCAGGAGACCTGGGTCAGGCCACATCTTTTATCCACAGCATGAGTCGGAAGGATCAGATAAAGCAGCTTCCACCTCATTCTCCCCGACATCAGAGAGGCATGAGTGAATGGTCACATGTCCCTACCTCCTGCAGCATCTTTAGAGTAACCTGCAGCAGAACCTGTTTTCCCACAGAAAGAAAGGTGACACAGGCTCCAGGCTGTGACTCCAGGCAGGTCTATGCTGCAGTACAGACAGGGTGTTCAGCATGGATGGGCTAATCTGAAACATCTCCACACGTGTTCATGTAGCAGCTGAGAGAGGATCAGTAGGTGTCTGTCTGTATTAACATCTCAGGCCTAATGCCCTCAGGCAGCCTGCCTATGCATTTGGCCTGCTAATGTGAGCCAGTACTTCTTTTCTGCAGTCTTTCTTTCCTGCTGTCATGTAACCTGGGTGAAGATGTCAGCCAGCCAGAGGAATGAAGGCCGCCCAGGACATAGGAGACTTTGTTGTCCTGGCTGGAGAAAGCAGCCAAATCTTCCCTAAGAAGAGGGTCAGGCCCAGGAATACTCTGTCAAACAAGCTGTTAACAAAACTGAGCCGTATTTCTCCTCCACCAGCCGAGCGACCATTGGGAAACATTTCCCATGGCATCATTTCAAGTACGGCTTGGGTTCTATGTCCTCTGCATAGGATCAGCTGACATGTTTATAGATAGTCACGTGGTTGAGATACTTAAAATAATTATCACAAGGTCAATAAACTGGTGCAATGTAATCTAAACCAAATGCAGTGTTCTTCAGGAGTGAAGAAGAAAGACCTAATTCACAACCTTTCTTGCACCTTTCCCCACTTGCATAGATTATTGTAACTTCCAGAAGCAATTATATTAGAGAGATCTGATTAATTTGGCATAGATTTTATTTAGGGTAGCAGGGTAGCATGCTGGCCTTTTCTTTCCCCTTATTATGCTGAAGAAGAAATCTATCTGAGGAATCAGTCATCTTGAGCAAGAGAGGCCGTACTTGTGTGACCTCTGAGTCTGAGACAGGATAGTCCCTCAGGGCACACGCAGCACCCCAGGGATAGCCACTGCACTATCAGGACTTGTTGCTTCCTTGAAATATAGTTACCTTGAGCACAAAGCTAGGCTGCAGGCCAGGGGAAGAGGACACCCTATTTCTTCAAGGCCCATTTCCCTGTCTTCTGGCCTCTTCAAGTCTTTTGTGAAGCGAGAGCCGTACAGCAAAAACTGCAGGCAAGGTGACATGGTGTTCTTTTTGTCTGCCTCTCAGTGTCATGACAGGGGATGGATGTCACAGTGGGCCAGCAGGCTGGGATGCCCACTCAGCTCAGCAACATCACAGTGAAGGGGAAGGTTTGATTTGGTCTGATTTACCTGCTTCAGCCACACATTGGTTGTCATCAGCTGATTCTTCTCATCCTAGGGTGACACAAAGTAGAGAGGATTGCAATTTCAGAACAGCCAGCAGAAACAGACCTTACACCTGCTGAGTCCAACCCAGGAGACGTGAGGGGAACACTGCTGTGTGGGTACCTCTGTCTGGCCCCTCTGCACATTCTACTGTGATGGAGGGGAAAGGGAAGGGAACTTTCTAAATGGGCAAAACCACAGGATTGTTTAGTCTCTAGCGTCTTATCTGCATGGCCAGCTCGGTCAAGATACGAGTTGCCTTTGATCTAGATACAAGATTACCCAGAGTGAACTATGTCCAACCAGTTCTACCCTTCTTTACCCCTGTTTTGTAGCTGCGTTGTCACTAAATGGCTAATGTAGGCACCAGGGACTGTCTGGCATGGACCCTCTGATTAATACCTGATGAAGGGAGGCCTTATTCCCGGAGAACAGCAGGGAAAAAATTACCTTCAGGTTTGCCACAAAACAAATGATGCCCATGCAGGGCTTTGGGGCAGGAGGTCGTATCACCAGTACCACATCACACTCAGCATTTCGCTGCCTGACCAGCACTTTGCATTTCAAGTCTCAGTAGGCAAAAGCCAACAGCATCCTCCCAGCCCTCCCAGGTGGATGCACAACTGTCTGTAAAAGAAGGTATCTTATCAAGCCCAACACAATGCTTACCACATCCACAAGCTGTGATATCTTTAATCCAAAAAGGACTTTGATGGTGTCGTTGGAGTTCTCCACAGGGCGGACCCATTTCTGATAGCCTTGAAATAAGTGCTTAAGGAGCGCATCCTCATTCTCAGCAACTGAACTGAAGGCAGCTACATCTGTAAGGGAGCAACAGGGAGTGGAGGCATGCCGGAAAGCAGATACGGAGAACAGCACAAGCTGAAGAAGTGAGGCAGAGCAGTGATGTGACACAAATTTGCCTCTGGGCAGCTCTTGTCTTGTACAGTACCATCTGTAGGAATTCAGATGCACAGACTCTCAGCTCAGCTGGGGTGAGAGAAGGGGAAAGTAAGGCAGGTGAAGCCCAACCCAAAAATAAAATCATCAGAGCAGTGTCGACTTTGTACTAGCGTTATCTGGTGTATTACTGTTGAAAAGGACCCCATACACCAGATATGAAAAGTATGAAAAGATACTTTTCATGTCACCAGACATGAAGAGTACCTGCCCAGTCTGTCTTGGTTGTTTTCCTTTAGAAGATCCACTAGAGCAGTCAACCTCTCCATCCTTTCCTAAATGCCAGCCCCGCTCTTCACAATGCTGAGGTCCTGACATAATCGCCACTGCTTTCCTTCTGCACACAAACAGCAGGAACTATGAGAAGGATTTCACCTCTCCTCAAAAGCACCATGAACGGAAAAGGAGCTCATGCTGATCAGCACTGTGCCACAGGGGTCACAGCTGGTGCTGCAGTGCCAGCAGTCAAAGGGGACCTCACTGGGTGCTGCCCAAGGCCCACCTTGTCCCCTCACCACCCGTGCCCTGCCAGCCCCAGCACACAGGACACAAGTGCCTGAATTGCCAGCCATTAGGCACAGGGTTACAGCCAAGGGATGGTGTAAGGACTAGGCAACGTGAGAGCCCTGGCCGGGGGCACGGCTGAGGGGCTTATACTTGAGTGCAGCAACATCATAGGTAAGGCAAACCCCCAGCAGGGTCCCTGTGCCATGGTATTGATGAAAAGGCATCTGAGTCCAGCAGTCCCTCCACAGAGAAAAAACCTGCTGCCATGCCAGAGCTTCCCATGGGACAGCATTGTTCTCTCAGGGTAGCAGAAGGTCCAAGCAGCACTGCCATCCCCCACTTCCAGTAAACAGGCAAATGCCCATTCCTCTTTGAGAAGCTGTAAGCTCTGAAGCCTAATGATTACCACTCATAGGGTAACGATTACTGTCAGATGTTTCTAGAGCGGCCTGTTCTTGTCCTCTGTGTTTGGACAAGCAGTTGTGGTGGGGTTACCAAGCCCTGGGGAGGTGTGCGCCAGCTGATCAGACAGACCTTTCACATTCCTTTCTCCCTGCTCTGCACCAAGCCAGGGATGGGCTCATGCAGCTGTCAGAACAGTTTATAGCAGCCTCTGCATCCTCTCTTTACCTTGCCACTTTGTCACAAACCTTTGAGGTCTGCTATTACCATCTGGAAAACTACAAATGCCCCTGTTGCTTGCTCCAGGGTTTGTTCTCACCTCAGGGCTAACCTTAGCTCCACCACAGCAAACTGGGACAGAGTCTGGCTCTGTCTTAGGAAACTGGATTGCCTGCCCAAACATGCTAGACGAGCATTGCATCCACAACCAAAGGAAGACAGAGAACATACTTCTTCCTCCTCACTACCCACAACCTCGGTGGTCCAATCACCTGACACATACAGCTTTCGGCAGAGACCCTAGATCCCAGTTGTTTTGCTTTCCCTTTTGGAGATTCACAGGGCCACATGGTTATTAAACACTGGGAATTCAACAGGAAAGACCTTGATTATAAAAAAAGCACAACCCTAAAACATGCAGGGATAAAACCAGCTTTGTCTTAATGCTGGAATACATTGCTCTGGGTGTATTTGAGTATAAGTCCCTGCACACTCATATGCAACCACACACGGCACGGGCATGCTGTCTGTGGCTGTGTATGAGCCCACTCATAGGAAAACAGTGCTGTTTCACAGCCCGTACTTCACGTGAAATCTAAGGGCCCTAATACTCCAAGAAAGTATAGCAGAGGAGTGGTAAATCTGGCTTTGGGGCTGGAGGTATTGATTCTCAGCTGCTGTGGAAGATACAGGAGAGAGTGAAAAGAGTTGGGAAGTCTCATGAAGAGGAAAGCCAGAAGGAACAAGACTGATGCCTTTATAAGACTGCCTCAGTATTTGCAGGAGGACAGATTAAAAGCAGAAGATTTTAATGAGAAGGAAGACATATCAAGAGGAAAAACCATCCTAACAGCTCCTTTTGGTCATGCCCCATCTGATGATTAAATTAGATAAAGCCATGGACAAAACACTGATAAGATGAGCACTGCCTTAGACAAAACAGAACAGCGACCACAGGATGGACTCATCCCTGAATTTACCGTATGATGCACAGAGGAGGCAAAAGCTGGGAGCTCCCTGTCAGGTTACCGTGTGTGTGAGTAACTGAGCCTTGTTTGCCATCTCCCCTCTCCCCCAGGTTCCTGTTTGTCTGTCTGGTCTGTGCCAGGAGAAGTTCCCCATAGGCACAGAAGCAGGATTGCTAGGGCAGGGAGTCTGCCAAACAAACTTACAAAACACCCTGAGAAGCAGACAGGACACTTAGCCTCTCATCAGCTCTCATGAGGCATTTCGGTTTTCCTCCTGGTGAAGGAGATTGCCCTGTGTAACTCCCTTTAGCAGTGCTAGCTAAGCTTAGGATTCGTTTGTTAACTTCTATCCAGTGGCCACCTCCCAGCCCTCGTTATCAGACTGGCTGTGCCTGCAATACAAAGGCAGCAGCTGACAGAACCCTCTTTTGCTAGTCAGTGTTCAGAACCTGACCAACAGAAGTGAGCATCTGCCTTGTCCCAGCAAGTAGCAGCTAACTGACCAGCAATAAAACAAAACCCTTGAACATCAGCAGCTCAGCGTGGAAGAAGAAATCACACTTACCTGAGTGGGTCAGACACAGCACAAAGAGCGCGAGGCAGAGCATGGGCACCACCGTGGTTTTTCCTTTAAATCAGATCTTTTGTTTTCATAAGCAAATCCAGCTCATCTTAGTGGAGGACTGGAATAATCTGGCTAGAAATCAAGGCAGACAATTGAGTCTCCAAGGCAAGACAGCACCTTTCAGAGCCTTATCTTGCCTCACTATGGCGCTCTGTAAATCACACTTCATTGATTTTCAGTCAGCTGTCACATCCTCTAAGCCTAAAACAAGGCTCTGGGTCCTAAACTCTGATTTGTTTGTGGCAGTATTTGGGTTACTACAGGCACTGCAGGCTAGGAGTAGAAGTGAGGCAAGGTTTTTAAGGAGGAGAAATGTCTTTTATTATGCTGCCAGTTACAGCTGGAGAAAAAAAGAGGCTGCAGATCAGACCCAAATATAGATCATGTGCCTGAAAGATTGTCTGTTTGTTCCAGTTGTTTTGCTTGGTCTAATAGCCTCCCTACAGACCTAACTGAACTTACTCATTTTTCATGCTGCACTTGCTGGTTTATAGCTATAAAATAGGGGGTAAACCCAACTAAGATATAGGTGAGAAAACAGGGCTGATTTCTAAAGGTATATCTCATTACTCATACACAAAACACTATGGACAACAGCACAGAAATGCTTGCACATTACTACCTATTGGCACAACTTAACAGACTATATTGTCCCAGGACCTTGTGTTTAGCAATGAGAGCAATGGGGCCTTTGGTTATCTAGCAAGTTCCTCTGTAGGTGTCACTCCTGCCAGTGACGCATCAGAGAGGGCTCCTTTCAGAAACCACCAGGAATCTCTGATGTCAAAAGGGACATGGGTTCCTCTTTCCCTGTCCCCTTGCCACTCCTTTACCGAGGGATCTCAGGATCTTCTCTGTTTTCTTCCCAAATGGAAGTCACTTTGGCATCTCTCTCTGAAGAAGAGATTTTCCCCCCAACTTTTGAAGTTCAAGAAAGAGTGGTGCAAAATTCTTCTAGTCTGCACCCACACCTGAAACACTTTCTGCTTTGATTTATTCTTTCTGGTTATTTAATTGCTTGCTGACTTCTAGACGGAAAGCCTGTTCTTTTCAGCAACAGCAGGGCCCATTCTGCGCGGTGGCCCAGATTTGGTACAGTCATGAGCTGTGTAATTCAGATTTGCCTTATCTAAGTTCCTCACAGAAGACTGATAACTGGGCAGCTGCAACCTTATCAGATAATTCAGCTTCCTGTAATGAAAAAGATGTTATTTCTGTGTGGTTCAAAGTCACATTGCTGCTACTAGTGACCTTCTTGTAGCGTCCTCTCACCTTATTTGTGTTGCAGCGGACTTGCAGCCTGCTTTCTCCAAAGCTCTCAGGCAGGCTACCAGCTGCAGCTCACTGGATTTGCCTGTTCTGCTTCTGTACTACACATAAGGAATCTGCAAGAGTCCTCCCTAGCCCCTCATCTCTGCAGGGCTGGAGGAGCAGCTGCCCTTCACTTCACGTTTCCTCATCCCAGCTACAGAAAGCAACTCAAAACCAACACTGCTATCAATAGACTGTCCTGAACGACGTGTCTTATCATCAGCTGCTTTCAACTACCAGACTGCTCAGTTTTCTCATTAGATACAGACCAGACCAGACATAAGTACACAACCTGTCAAGGTCCTTTTTTTATGCTGGCGTAAAAACAACAGCAAACATTTGGCTGAGGTGTTGTGGACAGACAGTATCACAACTCACCAGAATGTGGAGCATGGGATAACTCAATTACCCATTTGATGCAAATTTTTCTGCAACAAAGCTACCCTTTAAAAATGCTCTGTGCAGGCTACCCTATGTATTCCAGCATGTTTTGAGTCCTATACAGGGCTCAGCACCCTCAGACATCACCCGTCATCTTTGCTGAATCACAGCTTCATGACTGTGTGCAAGCCCCAGCCTGTGCCGATCGACGCCTCTGCGATCACTGCCTGTGATCGCACCCAGGCATTGCTTTGTTACACAATCCTGTATCTCAGACTGGAGAGAAACTTGTTTTCATAAAGCTTCAACCTGATGCCTTGAGGTACTAGTAGCCTACAGGAGCAGGCTTTTTGCTACTACATGGTATTTGCTTGGAAGGAAATACGATGTATTCTCACTTTAGCAGTTCCTCCACCCTCTGCCCAGACTATGACAGAAGGTAAGAACCTACCGCGTGCCTGGTCTTTGGCTTCCAGAGTTATCTGTCAACCAGAGAAGGGTATTGGAGAAACAAACTCTGTTTGCTAATGGTGCTTTCTCTTTGCAAGCCTTTATTCAGCCATGCCCCTCAACGTTTTGGGAAGGCAGGTACACATGAATACTCTGTTTTACCAGCCAGACCATGGATCCCTGAGAGCATCCACCCTGAGACAGCAAATGAATTCCGGGTAAAACTTGAATCTTGTCGGTTGAGAACCTTCCTTTGATTTTCCATGAGTTTTGTGGGTTTGCAATTGACATGAGGCTGCAATTCTAGGCTGAAAAGAGCCAAGAGCTGCTTGAGCACGAGCAATGCTGGAACCCTCTGGGCAGCTCAAACTCCTGGGGGGAAATACAAACAAACAAAAAGGAGAAATCCACATATAAGCACAAATCCAAAAGTTTGAGCCAAGATGGTTAATACTAGGAGCAACTGAAAACCTGAGTTTATGACGGAGAGTGCCAAGCCATGTTACCCAAAGGCATCATGCATTTTCCAGGAAGAGGTGGCAGTGCTCCTGGCAGCCAGAGTGTGGGAAACACAGACTGAGGGGAGAAGGACATTGGCAGGAGGGATGCATATGGGAAATGCTCTGAACCAGAACCCATTTCCAGAATCAAGAGCCTGAGAGGGGTTTGCAGCTGCAGGGGGCAGAAAAGAGAGGCTGCAGAGGTCAGGCTGCTGCAGCAGCTATGGGGCAGGAGGCTCCTTCCAGGTGGATGGGCCTTCTCCCTCACCAACCCGCCTCCTTGGTCCTTGGAGTTAGTATGCCAAGAGCCACTGGAGGCAAACCTTGGGTACCAGTATCCGGGATGGAGCCAGGCTCCCCAGAGATCCCAGGAAAGGGCTGAGTCACCTTTGTACCATGTCATACGACACAGGGAGCCAGCAGGCAAACACCAGCCCTGCAAGGATAAGGGACAGCTTCTGGAGCAGAAGTGGTGTGGGAAAGGGCAGCACTCCTGGAGCCTCAGCTCTGCCCTGGTACTTCCTCACTGATCCTCCCTGCTCTCAGTCCTCACTGGCAGCAGACACCTCTGCCATCAGAAGCTTCCTAAATCACGCGTCTTCTCCAGGCAAGGGGTGTTTCTAGCCCAGCTTGGCAATTTCTGCAGCACCAGACACTTCCATAGGCCAGAGGGCACAGAGTTTGCAGCCAGCTATCCACCTGTGCATACACCCTGAAGCCTCCCCGCGCTCCTCCAGCTCCCTGTCCCCACCAGGCACCTTCCTGCTGTCACCTCTCTTGGCTTGCTCCACCAAGCACAACTCAATTCCGTCTCTCCCTCTCTGCTGTTTGCTCTCCATCCCCTCCTCCTCTTCCTCCACGCACCCTTCTCTCACAGCCAGCTGCACCGCATCACACTGTCCTTCCTCTCCCCCGCGGTGCCCCAGCACAGGCGCCACTGTCTTCCTCCTCATTTTTGACCTCACACGCAAAGAGAAGGCCCTCTCAGCTTCTCCTTGCCTTTTTCCTTCCCAGTCCCCGCTGCGGACGTTTCCTTGCCTCGCATCCCATGCTGTTCCAGCTCCCCCGCCTGGCAGGACCCGGGCAGTGCAGGAGTGCCCAGGGCCCGGCTACGGTGTGCGAGGTCTGTGGATATAAAGGATCCTTAGGACTCGTTTGGGCTGCGATACTCACGGGATGCTGTGTGCTCATTACCTGGGACCCTTGAGGGAGGCAGCTAGAACGGAATTCACTTTCAAGCTGCACCCAGACAGTTGTCCCAGTGGTGACCAGGCTCTGCAAGTATGGGGCAAGGTCTTGTGGAACAAGAGCCGCTCCAGTCCTGGGTTTCTTGGCGTCTTCCTACCACCATGGACTCTTGCTTGTTCTTTCCATTTCCACCACATTTACATGAATGCGGACTTGAGACAGCTTTGAGTCCCCATGCTTTCTGACCGTGTACAGTCATGCAACTGGCCGCTGCCTACTGCCCTGTAAAAGCCTTCCACTGCTCCACTGGTACTGAAGACATGCAGGAAGACAGGCCTTCTGGAGGTGCTCAGGCCCTTCACTACTGTATGCACATAAATCTTTCTCAGAGGTGGTGCATTGCCCTCTGCATTAGAGTCTTTGTTTTTCTTTCTCAGTTCTAACTTCACAGTGAGGACTTGTCCAGGATGCAGCACTGTGTCTTGGGGCTCTGTGGTCCACTCCTGCATTTTAGTGACCCTAGCTAACTCTGAAATTTGGTAATTCTTGCAACTGTTTAGTGTGAGCTGATAACTGTAAATGAAGATCTGGCTCAGCTCTGCTATTTTCTCAGCTTGTCTTTCCATTTTATCAAGCTCATACCTGCTTTGGTAAGTTCTCCTCGCAGCCCAAATTGTATCTGCAGCATCATGAACTTGCTGTTGAGATGACAAGGCTTGAAAGACTTCAGGGGTAAGCAAACTGTTAGCAAGGGTCAAGACTTTACAGGGCGTGAGAGAAAACTCTGCTTTGAAGATAATGGCTCCAGGAGTGACAGAAGTGCCTGGTTCATGTCTATCTCTGCATTGACATCTCTGACTCTCATTTTCAGCAGTAACGCCCGGTGCCTGAGAGCCCTTAACCCAACACACAGAGCGCTCCATGACAAGCGGGAGAACTGCTGTCTTTTTTTCGGTTTTCTCCTTTACTAGAAGCTTACTGTATGCAAGGCAATCGTAAAACCCAAAGGGCATTTCCTGCCGTGTCCTGCAGCCTCGATAAGCTGCCTGAATCCTGGCAGTGGCTTTGTTCATTTTGTCCACTTCTCTTCGGGTGCAATATCTCCGCCATGCAGCCTTAATGATGGTAGCTGACAAAGTTTGTTTTGTGAGCCGCTCCATCAGGTGTGGGAGGGCAGGAGATGCCCTTGGAGATGCCATAGCAAAATCCAGTACTTTGTCAGATGCTGGATGAGATTCTGACCTGAGGTTCCTGCCTGCATTTGAAGGCATTTGCTCTTCGTTATGTTTTCCTGAGCTAGCAGAAGTGGTTGCTTTGTAGGTCCACATCATCCACCCGCAATTCACAAGGAGGTTTCTTTTTAGCTTTAGAGAGATATCATGACAGAGATAATAATTCTCTAGTGCCCAAAAGATGACAATGTAATATATTTGCCAGGAATGGTTGGAGGTCCATACTCTTTTGTCTCTTTTCTCAATACTGGATGTTGTTCCCGTGCTTATGGCTTTGTTCATGATGTTTCAATCAAAAAAATGCAGCTGTTGTTGCCCATTTTCTTCTGCTGCTCTATGCCTCTTGCTCCTGCTTGGATTACAGAAAAGCAGTTATCTCTGCAGTTAACTAGTTCTCCATCATGTGCATTTTCAACACGTGTATTAAGACGCACATTTCTGTGGGAAAAGATTGTATGTTATATACTCAAATCTGCAAGTACACAATAGCCTCAGCAGATTGTGCTTCACGAACACAGCCCTCGTTCTTGACTTTTTGTACATCAGGAGCTGTTCTACTGTTTTGGAGGGGGCTTTTTTGAAAGTTACTCTTTTAACAGAAAACGCAGCAGCAGTGCCAATGATCTCAGCCACATTCAGCCCCACAAAACCCATGTGCTGAGAAAGATAGCCCCTCAACACAGGCCACTGAGCTACAGGACAGATGCCTGCACCTTCATCTTTAGCTTTCAGAAACAAATTGGAAACGTCAGGAGTAAATAACAATAATAATTAAACCAAATATCACAGACTTGCTAATCCCTCCTTGGGTGCTGAAGCACCTACTCTCTGGTTGATTCAGACGTATTCTGACCTCTTCCCTCCACCTTGAGAGCTCTTGAGGAACTTTCCCTCGCCAACCATTCATCAGCAGCATGCGTCATCACCCATTACATGCCTCCTTCTAAAAAACAGGGCCAGGAATGTTAAAAAGCTCCCTATTTGGCTGACAGATGATGTGAGTGCAGTACGGTCACCTTATTCAGGCACTGCTTTCCTCAGGCACTGAGATTTTACATGCCTGAATTTCTAGGGGCCCACCAAATGAGAAGATGCTCGAGTCTTGCAAAGGGAAAGTGAGCCATCTCCGCTTAGAAATATTTCATCTCCAAATGGCAGCCAGGCTTGTTGAAGTTAGGAGCCACTGGCAATGCCGAGAATCTTCAGCCACCCAGGATCCAAGCTGTTTAGTCCTCCTGTGAGCAAGACTCTTGATGTTTGAGATACACCCGTCTTTTGCGTGATACCAAATGGTTGCAACTCTTGCCCAGGAAGAAGCAGGTCTGGGGCCTTGGGTTGGACCCAGCCTGCACTAATACTTTGGAGGCTGTGGCATGCCAAGAGCAAAATTCCCCCATTCAGCTACATTACAGCCAATAATTTTACAAAGTGGGAATTTCAACACAGCAGCCAGGACACTCACTTGAATGGGGCAGCTCCTATGAAATGCATGCACATTACTTTGGATCATCCCTGGCTAAAATGCAGAAACTGCTCTGGCAGCAGACAGTCGGCAAAGCAGACCTCATCTCTTAGTAGGAGTCACCCTAACCAGTATTGTAAAGCCAACTTGTCTATGGGGAAACAGTTCTGAGGGAGCATGAATGAGGTTCTTCATTTAACACCTCCACTAACTCACTTCTGTCTTTTCAATCACATCAGCCCACTGCTATTCTGATGACTACATTCTGATGGCTTGAGCTGGGATGTGAGCCTTCTAGCCAGAGATGCCTGCTTGCCATGCTAAGTCTGTATTGTTTGGGTTAATGTCAAATAATTTATAAATAACAGTATCTATTCCTTCTAGAGGTGTCTTAAGATTAGATAGAAATGTTCATAGAATCATAGAATCATAGAATAGTTAGGGTTGGAAAGGACCTTGAGATCATCGAGTTCCAACCCCCCTGCCATGGGCAGGGACACCTCCCACTAAACCATGCCATCCAAGGCTATGTTCACAGGTAGGAACCAAAGAGACAGAATGTGTAGGACCGTCATTTTGAACATCTGTGACATATTTCAGACTTCCATTTTCACTGGCTTATGAACAGACAGTACTCTTAATGTAGACCTAGAAGCCAGGTTTCACATAAAATAACTTCTGGAATTCCTATCCATAATAACTTATTACATGAAAACATTACAGTCGTCTTGAATGTCTACATATGTGGTTAAAGTTTAGTGTGGTCTACCTCCAGGTATTTGATTGTTAAAGATTTTCACAGTTGTGCTCACAACTGTGAAATACAGAATATGCACAAGCAAAATCTAGTCGTATTTCTGAGTGGCACAAATGAAATGATGGGTATTAGGTGGTTTGTTTGTTTTGCGGTTTTTTTTTAGTGTTTTTCAGTGTTCATACAAAACGCCTCAGGATAGTAGTATAGAAGAAATAAGGGACTTGGACCTGCATGCAGAATAGCCTATGCATATATAACAGGACAGATTTGAGTAATACCAATTAGCCTGCGACTATGGAAACACTTGCTGTTAAAACATCAGTGTAAACAAAGCACAGTTTATCAGATGCCTTCACAGTTTCTGAGCGAAGACAGAGTATGTTTTTTACGTGACTTGCAATTTTGGGGCAACATATAATCATAACAGAAGGGATGTGAAGTAGACGTGCTGCAGTTATTTGGTGGCATATGTAACCTAATTATATGGTAGGATGTGTAACCAATAGCTATATCTTGAAACTGTGTAAGTTCATTGAATAAAGCTTTTAACAGCAAACTAGAAAGGCTTTGAGACCCATAAAGCTACCTCTACTGGATGACATCTTTGAAGTCTGCCATTTGTCTTGCTTCTGGCAAACCATAAAAGCTGAATACAAAACCCAAGTGTTTACAGCTTAACCTCACGAGAAATGTAATTTGTGTTACTTACAAAAATATGTAAAAACTAGCTTTGCTTTTCCTACCATGCCAGAATGTCCTATTTCCTTTAACTGTTTTAATGGCCTGTCTGTGCCTATTCAGACAAGTTAACCTAGTTAAATCATAGAATCACAGAATGGTTTGGGTTGGAAAGGACCTTAAAGCTCATCCAGTTCCAACCCCCTGCCATGGGCAGGGACACCTTCCACTAGACCAGGTTGCTCAAAGCCCCGTCCAACCTGGCCTTGAACACTTCCAGGAATGGGGTTGCCACAGCTTCTCTGGGCAACTTGTGCCAGTGCCTCAACACCCTCTCAAAGTGAAGAATTTCTTCTTAATATCTAATCTAAGTCTGCCCTATTTCAGTTTAAAGCTGAAAAGGGGGAAGAGTGCCAGAAGACAACTTGCCACAGCTCTTGTAGAGCTTGTAGAATAAACACCACCCCCTCTAAACTTTATATAAAGGCCTGAGAAGACCTTTTGGCTGTCTCAGACAGAATGAAACAAACTGTGCTGCTGTCACCCTTCCCCACGTTATCACCTTGACCTCACTGGGGCAGCTCCTCATGTTCATTTCCAATACAGCATACCTGCCTCAAATGACATTTCAGACAGCCAACAGACTTTGTTTCATAAGTGTTGCAGCATTTTGAGGCTCTCAGCAAGCACAGGGAGCATGACACATGCATCAGATGATCAGCAAAATCAAAAGGAGGAAAAAAAACCCCAAAGATGCAGGAATGATTCTGAGTTTAATTCCTCAATGGGTAATGGACCATTTGGCAAGGAATGCTATCTGATGCCTTATTCACTCAGGTAAGTAACCATTTATCATTGCAGCTGGATTTTACCTTACCATGATCTCACTGCAGCACAGCGGACTGCCACCCTGCTGTGGAGCCTATTGTGACATCATGAGCAAAGATCAGCTGAAGCTTCATGGCATTATGGCGTTGTTGCCAAAGAACATGCTGTTTAGCCTTGTCTGAGACAATGACACAACCCCAGTGCCCCCTCTTCTGCATAATGCTGATGGACTTTCCAACAGCACAACAACACCATTTTCAGCAACACAAAAAAGAAATCCCAGCCCCATGGGACTCAGCAAGGCTCTGATCAAAACGTTAAGTCAAGCTTTCAGCATTTCAGCACAGGCAGGAGTTTCACTGCTCATTTCAGTGGGATAGAAGTTAAGTCAGTGGTGAAAGCATTGCTAAGAAAGCTCTTAGCTCCCCAGAGAATCACTGAGCTCACTTTTAAAACTCTTACATATATCAAGAAACAAGTAGAATAAAGTAAAAACTCAGCCTGAATGCACAGAGTAAAATCCATTGAAATAATAACCAAACCTCCTCTTTCCACAGGCCAAGCTCGTCCATTAACCTGAAGCGGTCTTCAGTTGAGACATGCTTTTCATTCCAATTCTATTTCCAACAATGTTTTGCATTTTTATCTCTGTGGCACATTTTATAGCACGAAACATTAGAAAGTTACCAGTCTACAAAAAAAGGTTATTGACCCATGTTCCAAATACTCCAGCACTCAATTGCTGACAGCCTCTGTAGCTGAGCAGATTAGTATCTCATTATTACCATGTATCAGATCAGAAAAGGCAAATGCGGTAGGAAACACAGATGTCTTGATTCGGAAAGTGTTAATAGAAAAGATCAAATTAATCTTTGGTAAGAGAGAAGAGCAATGCTGCAGAAGAGCAAAGCAAATATGAAAAAGGTCAGAGAAAATGAGATAACATTGAAGATTAGAAAGATTTCTAGTGGGGAGAAAAGTTTTACTTCTACAGTCCTATCTCAACACAGAGATGGTGGATTCAGTAGACAGCATGCTCACACGACTTTGTGATCACCATGCTGTGAAAAAAAGCAAGACCAATGTCATCTACCACATGTGCAAGCTTATGATTTCTTCCATGACTGAAGGAGTAAAAGGTCTTGAAGGAGGATGTTTTCTGATCTGATGTAGAGATCTAGCCTGTCAGGCAGCACTGGGAACAACACAAGAAAGCACCATTTGCAGATATTAGTTTAATTTAGTTACATCTAATTTCTGAAGTTATATACATGTCAATTAACTGATACACCAGGTAAATATTAAGCTGGTATATCACAAAGCAAAAAATATAAGTCATAACATTAGTAGACAGAAAAAGAGGTAAATGTCAATATTGATGGAAGAGCTGTTATCAACAGAGGGATACTGTTAGATTAGTTAAAACATCATAACCTTGCTTGAACGTGAGTATAAAGGATATTACATACATATATATGTATTAAGTTATATGAAAAGTTACCATCAGGTAATGTTAGCTGATGGCAGTATCAAAGAAAGATAACTCAGATGATATTGTAACTGTGGTTTATGTGTGTGTATTTTAAATAGATTACTTCCAAATAACTAGAGTTTCTCGAGCTGAAATTGCCACATGCACGTTCACCTGGGGGCATAGACATGTTTCCTATTGCCCGTAACCAGGAGATTTCCATGCTGTAGTACCCGTAGCACAGAAATTGCCAGTTCCTCACCATGCTGGACACATAAATAAACTCCGAACAATTTCAGCCCCTTGTCACTCAAAGAAAATAAAACTAACAAAAAGATTTTCCTGGACTCGGAAAGAGACGAATGAAGATAAGAACTGAATATACATGCTGATTTGAAGCTGCTTGTAAATGACTTCTTTTTCAGTCCTTTGGCATAACACCACAAAAATTCATTCATCTGTCAGTAACTCCTGGAGCTCCCCAGATAAACTGCCACCACAAAATCACTTGATAAAACAGCTCACAACACCTATGAGACAAGCCTGCAAGCGTAGATCAAGCTTCAAATATTAGAAATCGAACCATTTATCAGTAAGACCAGCCTCTGCAGCCCAAGCTCACGTGGCACATGCTCCAGCGAGAGCGGAAGACTCCACCTCGATGTCTCAGAATCAGCCTGGGAACTGTTCTCTCCGTTTAAATTTTCTTTGCATGCAGGTGCTGTTCCTCTGGACCTGACAGCACCAGCATCTGTGAGTTGATGAATGATGAGTCTGACCCTAACAATAAAAGAAAAGAAGAAGACAAGAAAAAAAAAACAAAGAAAACACAAACAATAACAACAAAGAAGAGTGAGAACTCTGGACTGAGCTGTGAAAGTAGTTATTCTGAAGCTTCATTCCCTGCAGAGCCAGCTGCTGTGGTTATTATCCTAAAAAGATCCCCTCCTCTTAATATAAGAAAAACCAAAACCTTCCTTTCTGAGCCATGGGTGCAGACTGCAGAGTGCCTGAAGCCAAAAAAACCCGTTCAGTTCTTCCTGTAAGAGACATTAAGACATCCCTGAAAAGAGATGGTATGGAGATGTGTGACTAACCCCTGCAACGGAGGAAGGCTCAGAGGAGATGGGCAAGGATGATGACCTCAGGGAAGAATGTAAGTGGTAACAACAAATTGTCATAAAGAAAGCTGAGATTATCTCAATACCAGGGGGAATAGGCAGTAACCTTTGTTTAAGGTATGTAGCTAATATATCACTTAGTCAACAGATTGCATGAACAGCCTTCCCTGTAAACAGCTAGCAAAACCAGCATGGGAGAGAAAGATGTATGTGACTCAACCTATATAAAGAATAAAAACTGAACCACTCACCTAATCAGCTTGGGAAAGTGGCTCAAGATGAATTTTGCCCACATATTCTTTCTTGGCAACTGGGGACACACAGTGTCATGACAGCAACCATGTAGAGACCAGCAATGGGAATTTGCACAGTATGTTTGTACTGTGATTCTGCTGTATATTGCAGTTGATATACTGTGCTTGTGCTGCCATTTCAGTATACTGCTGTATCACTCTGCTAATCAATGTCCTGGATCATCTATAAGAACCTGGCTGGAAAGTGCTGGACTCTGGCTGGGGGCTGGTAAATCAGCCCAAGATGAAAGAAGAAACCATTATTGAAGGCAAGACCTTCTCCTTTTTCTGGATGACCAGCCCCAGACACTGAACTGATGACCTCCCAAAAAGAATTTACATGTCTTTTTTCACAGACTCAGATACTGAAGAGGTGGTTCATCTATAGATGGCTAGTATAGTTACAGACCATACACCCTTAATAGTCACATCCAGTGAAACCTGAAAGGAAATGAGGAGCCTGCCTAATTTGCTCAAGCCCTCCCCGAGTTTAAAAAAACAAACAAAAAAACCCCAAACTAACCCCTCAAAAAAGCAACCAAACATACAAATCCCAAAACAACTAGCCTCATTGTATTCTCCTATGTTCCTCTCTAACCAAAGGACCTTTTAATAGTCCACTAGAACCAATTAAGATGCAGAGGACAATCACTTTTTCAGAGGTTCCAGGAATGTGTGAGCCCAGGTCTGACATCCATTTTCCCTGTACAACGGGAGGAGGAAGCTACAGGAGGATCACTAGACGATTTTGCACAACAGACAATAAAAGGCTTGATATTCAGTGCTAAATGAATTAATAGTGGCAGGACTTCAGAGAGATTTAATTACTGAAATGACTTAATTATGAGAATGAAATGTATACTCAAGAGAGGCTCTTGAGAAATTCCAAGTAACATATTTGAAAGTTTTCTTTAACTTCAGAATATTCAAGTTCCTCGCCAAAGCTTTCCTTTGGGAACTGTTTAAAGTTATTCATAGCGGCTTAAACAACAACTTTGCAATACATTTTATTTTTGCACACATCTAAACTCCTTCAGTCTCTATAACATTTTAAGGCCTTCCGCACAATTTGTGCAATAAAATGCTGCAATTCCATCCAAATAACTCTGTAAGAAAATAAAATTTCTGTTGAAAGCATTGAAGAGGAATCTATAATAGCACTTACTGTCATCATATTTTTAATCATGTTTTTAATTATATTTTTGAATCCTGTTTTGCTTTTTCTTCTTTATTAATAAATCATGGCTAAAATATGGCAAATAACCTGCTATGCTTTAAACAGCACAAGTTACAGAACTGAACTTGCAGCAGTCATGACAGACAGTAAGCATCAACGTGCTTTGGCAGATTGCGTTTTGGTTGTTAAAATTAGACAATAGTTCAAAATGCCCCTTTTACCCTGACACCTGCTGAAGCTGTAAGCTGACAGGAAGCAGATACACCTATAGACTAAAACCTAAAACAGTTCTAAGGAAAGAAACAAAGCAAAAGGGCAACTAGGAATAACTGCCTGGCTCCAGCAAAGAGCATCATAGGAGAAGTCGTCTGAAATGGACTTCAACTGTTCTGGTTTTAGTTTAACCCAAACAACCTCTTTAGTTTCCTTCTTCCTACATTCAAACTGGGATTTGCTTTGCACTTTCCTCAGCTACTACAGAACTCCTTCAAAACTCACACAGGACACCCATAACCTAAACCCTACATAGCACTGAAGGAAAATGAAATTTCAGCAAAACAGATTACTTGGAAACCTCAGTTCATTAATTCGCTGCCACAGCTGTTAAGACCGCCCTAGTAACAGCACAGACAGGAGGCCAACTGGAAGCACAGGATCAAAAACAGCAGTGACAAAGGACTCCCTCAGTGTGACAAGCAGTAATCCAGATATTTAGCTGTTCATTTTCCCCATAAAACATACCACTGGGTTTGAACTGTCCCAGTTAGACAGCCAGATGCAACACTTTGCAGAGGTGTAAGGACGAAAGTAAACACTACGCAGAGGTCAGACAACCTGCCACAGCAAAAAGAGAACTGGCCAACACAGGAGGTAAACCAACACCCCTCTTTTTAGAAGCTCTAATTTCTGCCTGCTGCAGCTTCAGCCTGTTTCAGAACAAATCTCTCAAGATTTTAAGAGTGGAGCATTTTTTCCCAATTCTGGTACTTTCTAAATTCCTTGAATTGTCTGCTTTATAAAATTGGCTTCAGTGAAGTACAGCTACATGCATTTAAACAAACGTCAGCTACTTGGTGTGCAACTGGACAATCACGTCATTCTACATTCCCGCTTCCACTTTTTAGCTCCAAATCACTTTTTTTCTAAGATGTTTAGGAAATTGCTGCTAAGTGCAGGTACTGGTTTTGGCCAATACTAACAGCAAGTGATGCAGCCCTTTTTACAGCTGATGGTGTGAATGTAACAGATCCTACTTTAAAAAAGGAAAAAGAGGAAACATTAACAAATGCTTGCGGAACATGCTGTGCTTATTAATTCTACATGAAAAGCTGGAATTCCTTTCTTAATCTGGCCAGTAGCAGACAGACTTCATCTACTCTTTCTATATTGCTATCAGAGATTGCAGTGCAGCGCTGGGTAGGGCCAATGCAGGAAAAGTAAACTGCTAAAAGGCAGTGGGGTTGTTTCCATGCCAGCCTTTTTTCCCCCCTTCATTGCTCTGTGATACTGACAGTCCTCACATCCCTAGCAGGGTCCATACCTTGCCCTAACATACTGCATCAGGACTTAGGGAGGGCTGGTTTAAAAAAAGAAGAGTTGCTGCAGGAGAAATTCAAGACTACTGTCAGAACAGACTGCCTTTCTTCACAGAAAAATCCTTTGGCAATAGCAAAAGAATTGGGCACCAGTTCCTCCTTCCACCTGCTACTACTGAGACCCTCAAGACAAGCAATAATCACACCTCTTACCAGGAGGAACATTTCCTTCAGTCAGCCACTAAACCAACTTTAACATAAAAACCTTAAACCCACAAGAACTTCATGCATGAGCCATTTCTCAGTCTGCCTTAAATTTACCTTGCTGACTTGCTTCCGTTAGGCTGGAAGGTTGTGAAACTACAATACTCAAAAGATGAGCCCAACAAGCACAGCAGGTTACAGTGTGGGGAGACAGGGGTCTTTGGCCAGGGTGGAAGGAAACAGTGCCGAGCGTTAAAAGAATGAAGTTATCCCTTTATTTTCAGAAGCAGCTGACACAACGGAACAACTCATTGCGACCAGAGAGGACTTATTTCTCTCCATCCTCAACTCCTACCCCTGCCTTTTTCTTGTATCAGGTCTGACACCACAAATCTTCCTCTGCCTCTCCACTATGAGCCAAACCTGTTGCTTCAGTGAGCCAAGTTGCCCACGGAAGGATGCACTCAGCCCCAGAACTGCAACTAAGAAGGGTGGCGATAGCAGTGCACAAGAGGCAGCACGAAGAGTGGAATGGCAGGAGCGCCCCAGCCACAGGGGCGTAGTATTGCAGCAACCTGCCCTGCTTCAGGAATTCACACTTTAAAGTCCCAGAGAGTAAGAAGAGAGGGTATTATTGCATAGAAAACAGAAACAATCTGCTAATCTGGCCACACATGCCAGAAGCATAGCAACAGTTGTGTAAACGTCTTTTCCTTGTCACTTTTTGAATTTGAACATTTTCAAGTTTATTTTAAGTATAAAGCGTAACAGCAACAAGACTTGGGAATGCTGTGAATAAAACCCAGCATGAAACCAGGGAGTTACTTTAGAAAAAAAAAAAAATACAAAACGTGAAGCTAGTTTTGGCAAAGTCCTGGGAGGAGGAAGAGTAGTTAAAAATCTAATACACCATTTGCTTTTATTTTTAATCACGCATCATAAATGTACACAAAAGGATGCATCAGCAATTTTGTTCACCTTAAGTCTATGAAATGGGAAAGTAGACATGTGGCATGAGTGAGGTCAGAAGTATAAAGACTGGTTCAAAACATTTCAAAATGTTGCGCTAACAGGATTACTAATGGAAGGTTTTAAAGCCATCATGAATAGGCCTTGATTAGTATCAGAGCTAGAATCCACACTACACACAAGTTTGACATGGGCTGAGAAAAGTCATTTTCCTTGTGTCTAATATATCCAGGAATTTCAGCTGTGAAGGCTACAACAGGGTTAGCATGATACCATTTTCTCTGATTTTGAATGAATTCATTGACTAAATAAATTATCAGACAGTACGTGCAAACTGCTGCACTACTTTGTCATGCTAAATTCACTTTCACAATGAGTCTTAATAAGGCTAAAGGAGAGGCAGCAGCATTTGAGATATTAAAAACCAGTCTAGCACCAAGCAGCTCCCAAAGCCTAATTCCGTTACTGCCCTTTGGTGGATACCTTTTCGGGAGGGACCACTGAGAGAGCAAGGAAAAACTCACAGCATATTGCAATGGAACTCACAAATGCCTGACACCTTGATAGGATAAAAAAAACTTCTTTTCCTGAAGCTACACAAGATTGAGATGAGACTTAAGAACAATTTCAAGGATGAGGACAACATTCCACCCATTACAGCAGGAATGTCACACTGCAACACATTGAGGACTGTATATTATCAAGGTACTTCTGAAAAGCAGCCACTCCAAAACAGTACACTGCCTTCTTGATCCAGCCAACAGTCCAATAACATGTACGTTCAGTGCAGCACTGCACTTTAGAGAGTTTTTAAGTGCCCTCAAACTAAAGCCTCTTCTACATCAGCTACGCCGTAAATTCTCTTTATGTCCCTCACAACATACACGTGGTGAAAGGTTACTCCAAAATAAGAGGTTTATTTACATACTCCACCAAAGGCATCCAGGAATTAGACTTTTTGCAGTGCTTTGAAGGCATAGCAAACTGAGGTTGGAAGTTTTCCCAGGCTGAAATGCGTATCTTAACTTCCTCTTTTTTCTGCAGCACTTGCAGGTATTCTTAGCTGCCCTAATTCTGCTTCTTCTGAAATCAGTGAAAACTACTTCCTGGGGATCACCAAAGCCAACATTAAATGCCTTGACAAAGCTTTGAACTAAGTGTATAACAACCTCAACTTCACTCTCAGCCAGATTCAGTTCCCCAACCCCTGTAAGCATAAGACAGACGCTGTAAAAAAAACAAACAAATGAACAAACCAAAACATAAAACCAAAAACAAAACAAAGCAAAAAATCAAATCAAAACCCTGGGTTTAAATGTATTCACCATTGCATCCTTTCCTTCTGTAAAGCAATTCAGATTTTGTAAACTAAATGCACATTCTAATTCTGAGATGCTTGCACTTTCAAAGTGTATCAAACTGAAATGACCATGAAGAAAAATTGTGATCTCATTTGTATGACTGCATATTTACTGTCTGAGAATTCTAGAGAGTCTTGTGCACAGAATTAGAGAGCATTTAGTTTTCAAACTGAATTTCTTGGCCTAGCAAAGTGAAAATCGATGTTCGTGACTTCTAGGCAGGTACTTCTACAACTTCAAAATAGTCATTGGGTAGAATCACGTAGCCTTTTCCTGCCAGTATGTCTTTTTCTTTCTGAAACTGAACAACCTCTCTCAGTTTTTCAATTTGCTTTTCCTGACGCCGGCATCGCTGCTGCACTGTCTTGAGCTTCTTCCGCAGTTTTTCAACTTGCTCCTCCAGCTGCTGAATTCGTTTTCGTTGATGAACTGTATCCTCTACGGTATAGTTGTGATCACAAAAAACAGCGAGATTGCTAGGGGTCTGGAGAGGCGGCATCAATAATCCAATACTTGGATCAACTAATCTGGCATCTATCTGAGAGAGATGAAAAGAAGGAGTTGATGGAGATGGTGGCAGTACTGGAGCTGCTGGTGGTGGAGGTGGTGGCGGCGGCGGTGGCAGTGGGGGAGGCGGTGGTGGATCTTCTGGCTGTTCTGTAAATTCTTCAGGCTAGGAACAAGAAGAAAAACAAAGTACATTTTCATGTTTAACATTGCTCAAAACACAACTCCCTTCTTACAGCCCCAGAATAACATAAACAGCCAGGACTGAAATTGAGTAAATTTCAAAGCTTATATTTTCAAAATTGACATACAGTTCTGGGCCTGTTTTGTCTGGCTTCAAAACTGAAGATATTTTTATGCAGCTTCATTTTTACAGCTCTCAAACTCAAGTCCTTGAAGTCTCAAATAAACCAAGAACAGAAGAATGTAGCAATTACTATCTGAGAGATAGTAATATGCACTTGGAGACAGGTCAAACACATATCCACGACAAGCTAAGAAGCAAGAACGCAGGCTCCTGTTCCATCAAATGGAGTAACTCATCAATGCCATCCCATCCCCCTTTGTCCCTCCTTCTTCCTGCTGCATCTTACCATTATATACCTTGAACCTATTGGCTGACTTAAAAGTGCAGCAGCAGCACGTAATCTTCTGCTGAGGTGGAATAAGGATCACCTACATATGGGGCAGAGCAGAGGGTATACACAAGGCCTGCTTCTCAACAACTGGAAGGGACTGTGTTACTGGTTTCAGACTGCAGCATAAGGGTTTGGTTTCAAGAGACATGATGAGCCAAAATAAACAGCTCTTCAACAGCAAAGCAGCCCTTCCAGCTCTCGTATTTACTCTTTCCTCAAACACAGTAAGTTGCTAAGATGACAGAAAGCTATTCGCTTTTCCACCACCACTACAAAAATCTCTGGTTCTTTATTGAAAATCAAAATAATGCAACACAAGGTATGACCTAAACCTGCTCTGGTGTACGGAAGGAGTGGGAAACAGGACTGCAAGGCTGGCAGATGGGATGGAGAAGGGAGAAGCACGATTCTCCCTTTTGGCAGCAGCAGTGTATCGACTGGCTCAATGCCACACGAAACTGCAGTTTTTATCATACTGCTCTTGATAGGTTCACTTACATGGTTCAGAACAACATGGATCCCTCACCACCCAAGCATAGGCCAGAGCAGAGAATCAGATTTGTTCTGCCCCAAGGGAATGAAGCATAATTCAGAAGTACTTCTGTGCACATGATGATTAAAAAAACCCCCACTACTTAAACAAAAGAGCTTGCATACTGCACGCCAAAAGAAAGCCTAAGACATTCTCAGTAAAAGAGGCACCAAACCAATTTTCTAGCTACCCACCTGTTGCCAATATTATTGCTATACACGAAAGCCTAAGGACAGGTAAATGTTCATCATCTAAATATCAAGCTCACCAGATCTGAAGGTCATGACTTGACCTTCCTTGACTTGACATGCAAACAAGATAATGCTTGATATGGGGGTGTCTAGATATCCCTCTTGCACAAACTACAATGCTTGGTAGACAGTAACTGAGAAGGCGGTTTTGTGATTGGTGTTGAAGGGAAGTTTCATGTGCACTCAAATATTACAGATCACTTTAAAATACAAAACCAGCCAACTATCACTCTTATTTCTCAATTACAAGAAATTGCTGTTAAGAGCGTGCCTATCTAATTCACACATGAATATTCTAAAGAGTTTGACCCTATCAGCTATCACTTTCAAACTTTTCTTCTAAAACAAAAATACAAGGCAAACATGTAATCGGCAAAGACACACTCACCCTTGATGGAAGCACAAGCAAAAATCAGCTGGACAGCTGAATTCACACAGAGACTTCTGTTTGCAGCTTATCCAGCACATGCTACCTCTATAAATATGTTACTATTGTCACAACGTGTCACGGAGAACAGATCGTTGGTATCACTGACACATCATAAGTGAATTCTAACTACTCCTTACAGACAGTAAATGGTTCTCCTAAGATATAAGTAAAGAAAAAAAGTATTTCAAATTACATAGTACAAAAGAGCAAAAGCTGTATTTCAAAATCTGTGGATTCAATTCCAAAACAGCCACTGTTACTCTTCGTTGCTATATTATTTCTTGAAGATATGTGGCAGTTTGTTTTAAAGTGCCATGAGACAAACAGGACTAGCACTAAATCCTTCTCCATAATTAAAAGGCACTCCTTTGAGTTTTTGTAGATCCAGGTATGACAATGAAATGAGGAATGCGGCTCACCGCTAATCCTGCTGTGCCAATTGCCCTTCTGCAGATCACCCTGTAAACCCATTCAGCTTTCAGTCTTTAAAAAGTTTTGTAACTATTTTACACACAATACAGAAAATGTCTGTCTCACAATAACAGGGAAGCATAACCAAGCAAAAACACAGCCATATTTACCTGGAAATTGTCTGGTTTTCCTTAAATACCTTCTGATTATATTCTCTTCTCTATCATCAGTCATATTTCAAATACATTCCCTTTTTTATTTCTGCATCAAATCTAATATTGTATATAAAGAGAAAAAAATCAAACAAGCAAAAGCCCCTATTTCCTTGTGTGCACACCATCCCATTAGTCTTCCACCCCCTAGACCTATCATACCCATTCTCTCCTTTGCCACTTTCCGTACAGCAAAATGGCAAGAGATCTAATATTTTATGTCCTTTATAGGAGCTAAGAACCAAATTTTCCCATTCTTGTTTTGTAGCTATCACATCAACAAGGAAGAACTCATAACTGACTTGCATCAACTGCATGTTGCTTTAGCAGCAAAATACCTCACAGAAGACTGCCACCAGAAGTTCAGAGACCAGCCTGACTTGTGAATGCAATGCAACTGTTAAGGCAAGGCAGGCATGGTTTCAGCACAGGCAGATAGCAGGTGCAGCTACTGTTCTGCCCCTCTGCACCTCACTTTAACTCCATGAAGCCAGAGGACAGAGCCCTTTAGAGAGGATAGTTAAGTTTCAGATCTAAGGCCCATCATCTCTTCAGTGTTGGAAGCAGCCACCAGTCAGCATGGAAGACTACAGTGCAACTTGCCAGAATTACTGAACGCTCTCTAAAACTCCAAATATGCCACAAATACAGTGAAACAACTGAACTACAGGGCAGTACCTTCTTAGTCTCCTGCCGTTCCACTTCAGCACCAAGCTTCTGCATAGGCACACAAGAGCAGATCAGAGCTACTGGAAATTAGTGTGGTGCTCTATGTGCTCCAGAGCCTCAGACAAGCTACATCTACATGAAAACAGTGGCTGGATGTATTTCAACCACTACAGCGCTCCACGCGCCTACAGCTGCACATGCTCTGCAGGCATCCTTCACAACCTGCACCTTCTCCTCGCTGCCCTGCCACTTCGAGCCCTGAATACGCACAACACACAGCATTCCGGTGCCTGTAAACTACGAGTGCTTTGGGTTTACCTTTTCGCTAGGTTCAGTGTAACAAAATATCGTGGGCACGGCATTTTCTTTCAGAAGCTTGTTGTTGCATTCCCTTTTAAAGCAGTCAGGAGTGAAGTGCTCTGAGCAAATGCTGCTGTACTTGGTCGGTTTGAAGTTTTTCCTTTTAACAGCAGCCTCCCATTTTTTGCAAAGATCAGGTCTCGTAAGAGGAAACCTGCAAATACGAAACACCTTCAGCTTTACGGGAAAGCTTGTTCACGGGGGGTCGGGTTACAGCTGTGCGCTGCCGTGACTGACCGCACGACCACTTGGGTTTCCCTCTGACGGGCTCGTCCTCGGAGCCGAACCCCTCCCGCCGACCCAGGACCGGGCTGGGGTTGAAAGACGCTGGGGAAGAGGGTGTGTAGAAAGGCGGAGGGCTCCCCCTCCCTCCCCGCACAGACAGCAGCCTGCATGCGGCGCGGGGCCGGATGTGGCCCTCCGCTGAGCGCCGGACACGCACCGCACTGACACGCCGAGAGCACGTCCTCCTCCTTCCCCCCGCCTTTCCTTTCCGTTCCCCTCCTCACCCTCCCCAGCCACCCCTCAGACCCCGACGCACAACCCCTCCGGAGGGGGGCGCGCGCGCACGGCCGCGGCCCCGCCTCCATGGCTCCCCGGCCCCGGCCCGCCTCCCGCGCTCACTTGTGGAAGGAGATGGGCTTCTCTTTGTCGTATCGGTTCCGGCAGCGGTAGGCGGAACAAGACTGCACCATCCTCCCTGCCCCACGCCGGCCGCCTTGCAGTGGCGGGGGGACGGGCTCACGGGACCGGTTAATTCACCGCCGAACGCGCATCCTCCCGTCAGCCCTCCCACCACTCTCCCCCCCCCTCCCGTGACCCTCCGAGAGGCAGAGAAGGGGACGCGGCCTCTCCCGACTCCAATATGGCGGCGCCGGCTTCAACGCAACTCTCGCGGTGGTGGCACGCGTCGCGCCCGCCCATTGGCGAGTAGGAGCGAGGGGGTGGAGCCGCCTTAGCGAATCCTCCAATCGGGACGCCACCTGCGAGCCCGCCCTACCACCTCACCCGCCCCCAGCTACCACATCTGGGCAGCGGAGGTTGCTGTGGCCAACGGCTGCTTCCTCCTGCCTGGTCCGCCCCTCACCGCCCGGCTCCTCCCGGCCCGGCCTCCCGTGTCTCTTGGCGGGGTCGGAGCGCGGCCCGGCGGGTGTGTCAGCGGAGACACGCCGGCCGCGGCGGGGACCTGGCGCTGCAGAGGCCGGCGGGAGCCCTGCCCCCGCTGCGGCGCGGCCTCCAGCGGGGAAAGCCCGTGAGGGCGGTCCTCCGCCGGGGCCTGTCCGGGGCTGCTCTCCCCACCCGGCGGGCAGGGCTGCGGGCGGGCCCAAGGCGCTGTCACAGGGTCCTTGTGCGCACCCCGGAGGGTCTCCAGGCTCTGATGCCAAAATAAATACAAGGGGGAGCGGGGGGTGGGGGAGGGGAGCAACAAAAAGACCACATTGCCATAACGGGCACTTGGATGAACTACGTGTAAAACTGCTCCCTTACGCTCACCGAAACTCGGCTTGCAGGTGTATTAGATAGCAACCTAAATAAACCGATCTGACATTACAAATAAGTTTATTTCAAGCAGTTGCTGCGTTTTTCTGTTCTGCAGGCTCACCTTTGAGCTCTGCATTGGATCAGTGAGTTAAACCATCCTATGTAACTGACCAACAGATCTGTCGGAGCACTGATGAAGTGTTATCTCTCTGTCACGTATCACCTACACCTAGAATTTCTCTGGCAATGACCCCACAGCCAAGTGAACCTCCCCAGTCTTTTCTCTGGACCTCATTTTCTCCTCAGTCTGTTTTCCCTCTCTTCACTTGCTTCGTAAGGAATAGAAGAGGAGCTGTACAGATTTTAGCTGGGAGGCTGCAGCGCCTCTGCCTGGACAGCGCTCTGTGCCTGGCTGCAGAGAAGATGCCACCCACTGCTCTTTGCTCGCCCAGGAATATGGCAGGAAAAGCCCGTACATCGAGGAGCCGCAGCAACGCAGCCACTGGCATTTGCAGCTCTCAGTACCCGGTGCTGGCTGAGTACAGCTAGCTCTGCCCCACTGCTGCTAGGTCAGCCAAGGAAACAAAAATAAGCTCTTTCTAGCACTGCCTTCCACACCAAGAAAGACATGCCTACTTCTCCTTCAGCTACCCAAGTGCCTCTGTTTCTGGCTTTCGCCTGATGGCTTTCTTCTCACTGGTGTCCTGCTGCCCACAGCTTTTTTGGGTAGCGATTCTGCCGCAGCCTTGAGAGAAACAGACAGGGCCTGCCCTGCAGGAAGGCAAGCTGGGGGCAGCCAAAGCCGCGGCTGGCCCTCACCAGCCAGGGCAGAGTCCTGCAGCAGGGAGCAGGGCAGGCAGAGGAGGCCTTGGCTGCGCACACTGACACACCCAGATGAGGCGAGGTGATGAACCAGGTACTAGGTCCACCCCAGGGAGCCCGGGCAGGAGCAGCGATGGATGGTGCCAGGAACAGAACTGGAAACACAAGTCCAAGGTCCACCCAGGAGATGGGTCTAGAACACTCGCAACATAGCTGGGCAGGGACTGAAGGGCCTGCACTGAGTTGAAATAGAGTTCCTGCACTATGGGCAGGGTGTGTAGCTAGGGGTCCCAAGGTTGATGAGTCTAGGTCATGGAGGCCTCAGTGCACTTAGAATCCATTTCTCCTGTGGATCTCAAGTAGCATGCCTGGGGCAAAGTCCTTTCTGACTTGACGTCGGCATCTCTGCTTCCTCCCCTGCTCTGGGTTTTGGAGCAAACCTAGGCACAGGAGTGGCACAGCATGGCCATGAATCCAGTGGGGCCGCAGCAGAACTCAGCAGTGAGCTGCAAAGCACATCCTGCGAGAAGAAGTGCTTGGTCTTGATGTGCAGGGAGAAAAAGTCTGGGAGAAAGCACAAGTAGACTGCAGCAGGGTGATGCTTAACTAAGGGGATGCTAGTGGATCGCAGCACTTACGTGAAGAACTGGCAAGCCACTGATGCCCTCGATCAGCAACCCAGCTTAAAGGAGAGCTTTTGGCAGTTCTGTCAGGATCACATTAGTATTCCCAGCAGAAGGGATTTTTAATAGATGGGGTGGAAAGCAATTTCCTCATCCTGTAAGAATTTTGGAGACTTGGAGAGGGGCGGAAGGAATTGTCTCCAGTGAAGGTAACAACTAAATACCACCCCCAAACTGAAAAAAACCCTGTTCTTTCACGGCTCAATAATGTGGAAAAGACATCTAAGGTGTTTCAAACCCCGTCTCTAAACTATTTTTATTACTATTTTTTTTTTCCCCGAGAGGAAAAGCCACACCAGCGCCGCCATCTCCTTCTTGCGAGTGACTTTTCTTGGGCAGGTCGGCATGTTTCCCGAAGGCCGAACGTTCTTCACTCACTTCCCAGTGAGTCACACTTGCCAGCGGCGCTGCTGGGAAGCGTGAATGCTCTACACCTGCACCACCACCCCGCGCCCGTCCACCACGGGCACAAACCACGAGCACCTTCCCACGGCAGCCTCTACGCATGGGCCTTGCCGCGCTCCCCTCGCGGACGCGTGAGCCGTGGCTGGAGCATCCCCGGGGTAATGCCCACGGGGAACCCCTCGTCCCGGGCGACGCCCCCGCCAGCTCCTCCTCTCCCGCCCAGCAATCGCGGGGCGAGTTTTCAGGGAGTAGGACGGGGGCGAGCAACGCGTTCTCCTCCCCGGGACCACGCCGGGGCTGCTGCGGGGAGCCCGTTCGCGCAAGCCCGGCGGGCGGGGGAAGGAGCGGGGGGGACCGGCGGTGGCGGGGCGGGACGGCGGCGGGCCCGGGGCGTGGCGTGGGGCCGGCGGCGCCGAGAGGCGGCTCAGTTCCCGCTGCCAGCGGAGGGCGGCCGGCCCCGGGGAGCAGGCGCTCAGCCCGGCCCGCCCCGCGCCGGAGCCGCCGCCGCCGCCGCCGGCCGGCGAGGGCGGCAGGATGAGCGGCGGGCGTAGCGGGCGATCCGCTGTGAAGATGGAGGCGCCGTTTTACCCCGAGGAAGGACTGGAGCTGCTACCCGACTTCGTGCCGCTGCCGGGCTTCGGTACCGCCGGCGGCCCCGCGGCTGATGCGGCGGCGGGGCAGAAGCTGCTGCTAGGTGCCGGGAAGAAGCGGGACCTGGCGGCTGCCTCCCCCGCGCCGCTCCCGGGGCCCTTCGCTCTCCGCCCGCCCGCTGGCGCCCGCAGCAGCGCGGCGGCTCTGCGCCTGCTACCGCCGCCGCCCGCCGCCGCCGCCCCGCCGCCGCCCGCCGGCTCCGCGGAGCCGGCGGGCGGCGGCGGAACGGCGGCGGCTCGCGGCGGCCCCGAGGCCGCGCTGGGCTCAGCTGCGGAGCTGCCGCTGCTGAAACTACCACCGGCCGCCGACCTGGAGCAGCTGCTGATCCAGGGGGGCGCGGGGCTGGGCACTGGCAGCCCGGGATCGGCGGCGCCCGGCGCGAGCAGCGGCGGGGCAGCGGGGCCGTTTCTCTACCGGCAGCCGGTGACGCAGGAGCAGGAAGGTTTCGCCGACGGTTTCGTTAAGGCCCTGGCCGACCTGCACAAGCAAAACCAGCTCCTGGCGGGCCCGCCGCCGCCACTTTCCACGCCGGGACCCTGCTGCAGCGCCCGCCCGGGGCCCCCGGGAGCCGCCGCCGCCGACCCGCCGGCCGTCTACACCAACTTGAGCGGCTTTAATCCCGCGGGGCCGCTGAGCCCTTCGGGCAGCTCCTATTCCGCTGCCTCCGCCCCGCCGCCGGGGCCGCCGCAGGGGCCGCCGGGCCTGGCGTTCGGGTCGGCGGGTCTGGGGAGCGCTCGGCTGCCGCCCGCGCGGTCCCTGGAAGAGCCGCAGACGGTGCCCGAAGTGCCGCCGTCGGCGGGCGTGGAGGGCGGCAGCAGCGCGCCGACGCCGCCGTCGCTGTCGCCGCTGGACGCGGAGAGCCAGGAGCGGCTGAAGGCGGAGCGCAAGCGGCTGCGGAACCGCATCGCCGCCTCCAAGTGCCGCCGGCGGAAGCTGGAGCGCATCGCCAGGCTGGAAGAGAAGGTGAAGGCGCTTAAGGGGCAGAACGCCGAGCTGGCCGCCACCGCCAACCTCCTCCGCGCCCAGGTCACCCAGCTGCAGGGCCGCGTCCGCAGCCACCTCTCCTCCGGCTGCCACATCAACGCCGCCGGCCATCCTCCACCCACCGCCGGCCAGCGGGAGGCGCCCCCTGAGGCGGTCGCCCCGCCGGAGACTAGCGCCTGCTAAGGGGGGACCCCGCTGAGGGGGACCCGGCCACCGCCACCGACCGGACCCGGGATCTGGCCCGGAGCAGTCCTCGCCCGCCGCCGGGGTGGCGCGGGGGCTCCGCGGGGCTCGCCCGCCGCCGCTCTCCTGTTGTTGTTGTCGTCATTATTATTATTATTAATTATTACTATTTATTTGCGCCCGGAGAAGGCGTTTGCAGGAGCCGAGTGTTGCTAAGCGTTTCCTGAAGACTGTCGATGTTGCTCTCGGGAGCGAGGGTCTTCGTGGGTGGTTCTGGGGCAGGTGGTTGGCTGTTCTTTTTCAGTGAAGTACATGAGGTCTGTAGAGATTTCGGAAATTAAGGAAATTCCTGTTTACAGAAAGATTCAACTTTATTTTAATGGGGGATATAAAAAGTGTGTTTCCTAATACACCTTTACTGAACTGTATAGTAATGGATAAGCTTTTCAAACTTAAAAAAAAAAAAAAGCCAGAATCGTACCCTTTTGAGAAGATGTGCGTGTATATATATATATTTAAAACATGATATGGCTATGTATATTTTCTTGGTATTGATAAAGAACTTTTTTAAAAATACTGTCTTTCTCTAGAGCTTTAATTTGCCATTGAGAGTTAAGACAACTATGTGGGTGCTCATGCACTTACGTGGCTTCGGTTTTAAAATCAAAGCCTGGAGGGGAATGATTTTTGTTGTAAAATCTTAAGCAGAATGAAATGCATTGCTGACTCAGTCATTTTAAGATACTTTTCTAAACCGTACGCTCCATTTTTCTTGTGCAAGTGCAACCTTGGGGCATTGATAGTTACTTATTGAAACTTGAACACTTTTGGACATTGCCTAGACCTTATTTTTCTAGATAACATGTTAGTAGAGAAAACCGTTACTTGGGCAAGAAGAGCTTTACTTTTTTTTTCCTTCACTGTGTACATTCCAGTGGTGTTTGCTCTTTACATAGTATAGTAACAGTTCAGTGCTATACAGAAAAGGGCTTAGGTTTGGGGTGGGTTAGCTATAAAGGTGGCAATTCCATTGTATTCTGTTTGAATAAATCACAGAAATATTATGGAAAAGTAGATTTATTTTTGAGTAGAAATCTATGTATCTTGCTTCTTGATCAACTTTGTTCTGAAGACACTTTCTGCAATACTCTAGATACAGAACAAGTCAACACTAGAGTGTGAAAAGTTTTTCTGGTTGGAAAAACTTGGTGTGATTTATTTCTTTGTCAAGATTTTACCTGTAGAAGTGTAAAGCAAATGAACTATTTCCTCCAATTAGACATAATCCTCAATAACTTTTTGAAAGCTTTAGATCCCTTGCTCAGTGTTGCTGCCTACTTTGCTTCTGCCACACCTGTGCATTTTGAGCATAGCCGCTATCGCAGCGCTGCTGAGCCCTGTGGCATGGTGCAGTGGGAAGGGTCTGTCAGAGTGTGATGGTCACCCCTCCAGAAGCCCCCCTGATGCAGGGGCTGGCTGCGGCTGGGGCATGGCAGGGCTTATCCTGAGCAGATCCAGCTGCAGAGCGGGGCCTGCTCCCCCCTTGGAAACCGCGCCAAATGATCTGCTTGAACTCAGAGGCATAACTTAAATGGGGATAATGTGTCCGTGCCAGCTGGTGAAAATGGGGGATTGTATGAGCAGCCAAGGGGCATAGGCATTTTTATGTGTATGAGCCATTGCTCAGATCTGTTAAAGCCACTCAGGAGCTGTTAAACATCTCTTGCTTCTTCTGAAGGATACACTTGATGCTTTGAAATTCAAGAGGGTCAGGATAGACTCACAGTTTTTCTTTCTTCTACTGGGGATACGTGAGTGCTATCTGTTCAAAAGGTTGAGCTGGAGCAGTCAAGTGTGTGAGCTTTTTCTTTTAGTGTGTAGTCATTCCTGGCACACGCATTAAATGACACGACAATGTGTAGTAATTGTGTTATTGTCGCTGAGATGCTCCGAGGATATTTCATTACTTAACTCATATGCAAATTAGGTAGAAGCCATATTAATCATTGTATAACTGTTTAATCATGTCACCAGAGCCTTTTTCAGTGGTTGAAATGATTGCCTGTAACAATACCTTCTGCTGTTAGAAATACTAATGAACAGATAAAAAAAAATATTTTGATCTTAACCAGGTTTAAAGGCTTTTTAAAGGCATTCTGAACCAGACAGCATACAATCTGTAGCACCGCCTGTTACATAATAACTGGGTGAAAAAGAACTGTTTTTTTACTGTGTGGCAGGCCCCGACCTATCTGCTGAAATGTGAGACTGAAGAAACTGATAGAGACTTCCCTTCCTCCACCCTTTAACATACTTTCCCTAGTGAGAGAGGCAATGCTGCCTGGTCGATACACTGGTTTGATATGCTCAGCTTTGCTGTATGTGCAATGAGGTGGGGTTTTTTTTAAGGAATCCTTGAAAAATTCTTTGAGATCACATGGGCGGACACTGCTGTTTCAGTTCTTGTATTTGCAAATGAGCATAGGTCTAGGTAAAGGTCTTGTGATAGGAGACAAGGCAGTAATAACCACAGCTGTGCAGCACTTGTTCTTTACTTATTTTACCATTTCTGGTCAGAATAAATTAGCAATGTCCAAGGAGAAGTGGGGGATCCATAAGGTATAGGAAATCACTGCAGTCCCGCTTCCCAGCCAAGGACAGGGCTATAATAAGCAGTAACCTGGCAGCATTATAATAAGCTCCCCCTTTTCAGCATGGTAGTGTTAAAGATGGAAACCACCACGTGTTACCTGTCTCCCATTCAAACTTTCTGCAAGAGCCATTCTGCATCCAGCCTCTCAAAGATCTCATGTGGTAACTTCTTTGATAGCCTGCTGTATGTTCTGACCGACATCTGTTAAGTGGTAGAAGTGCTGAGAGTGCCAGCTCTGTTGCCCTAATGACTGACGAGACATTAATTGTGGGTCTGGCAGCTCCTGCTCTCTGGAAGAGGCTACTATTCTGGTAGCAGAGCTGTCCAAAGAAATGCATTTTCTGTAGAGTGACAGGTTATCTTCGTAAATGCCTCTATTTAGCTGGTATTTATTATTAGAATCTAACACTGATGTGACCAAAATCTGAGAATAGGGGTGGGGTGGGTTTTTTTCCCCCTATTAGCTCTGCTAGAGGTCGCTTCATCTATAGCAGAGATATGAGTGGATAGCCTGAGCACCAGTCTGAACAAATACAAGACTTGGGAGTGCTTGCCTGCTGCAACCATTAGGCTTGGTTGTTACTGCCTTCTAAAATATATCAGTACTCATTTTATCCCTGCACTGTTCCTAAATCCTTAAATATGGCTTCTTTATTTTATCCTGCCTTTTTTCTTCAGTTTGCTGCAGCATTTTTCATGTCCATTTCTCTTAGGTTTTGATTTTCTGCCTAAAACTTTGGTCACTGTGAGATGCTTAAAGATAGATTCTGAGTAAATCTTTTCCAGACTGTTCATATGATTCGCATCAATGTAGCTCCTTTTCAGTAACTGCAGGCAAGTTGCCTGTGTGTCACTATTAAAAAACACCCAACCCCCCCTCAAAAAAAAACCACAATAAAACCCCTGCAAGCAGACCATCAAAAAAAAAAAAAAAAAAAAAAAGAAAACAAAACAGCAGAAAAACAGAAACAAAAAAAAAAAAAAAAGAGAGAAAAAACCCACATCAGCTTATTGTCAATGGAAACTTACTGGTTTCAGCATTTTTCTTCATCCTTCAAAAATGCACCATGATTTGCTATCCTTGCTATACCTGCACACACCATTCCCTAGTCCTCAAACGATCCTCACTGCATAGCTTGATTTTCAGGCTACCCTTATGCCCTTCTGATCTGGTTTTGCATTACAGGTGCAAACCCATGACAAATAAACATCCCTCTTTGTTCTTTGCCCTGCGTGCGATCTCTGCTCTGGAGATTATGAAGTTCCTTCCTTTGTCTAGTTTTGTTGGTGGATGCTTGCTCCTGTGCATATCTCACTTGCTGCTCATTGGCACATTTTGAATGTGCTTGAACCAAGGTCTTGATCTAGATGTGAAGTGCCTTCTTATTAAGGTGCTACAGCACAATAGTTTGATTCATAAAAAGCTTTCATTTCTTTGAATTGTTATCAGATCTTTTCTATCTTGGGGAGGAGGAGTGTTTGTGGTGAGAGAAGTCGTGTCCGCTCCTTCCCTGGGCAGAGGGAGGAGCTCCCATCTGCTCTGCCCCTGCTTGCTGCGGGTGCAGGGAAGTGCCATGGCTAGTTCAAATGATGTCATCACTAGAAAAGCTGATTGGTTTGCTCACCAGTGTAGAACGGGTAGTGAAATCTGTCAGTATCACAAGATGTCCAGACAGGTCCATGTGGTTGATACGTGGTTCTTACAACTTTCACTGTGACTACAGGTTGAGCCCATCTGGCAATGATGGCTTTGAGAGCAATTCGCAAAACAGAAGTGCTTTACATATGTTGAGAAGTGTAGGTGTTTGGGGATGGTAAGTCCTGATTACCAAGAGGGTTGATTTGGTAGTGGTGGTGGTCATGACATTTTTGTCAGGAGCCTTTCATGGTCTTGCAAGAGGTAAATACCTGGATTTGGACTCTTCACTCTATGTTATAAATCACTATTGACTATCATACACTGTTGAAGATCAAAGGGTGGCCCAACTATAATTCTCCATTATCTTGGTTTGTGTTTATGTCATTACAGAAGGAAGTCATGAGGCATCCTTTATTTTTCCATTTAAATATCTGATTGACTGTGTCCGTCTCACCTTTGACAAAGGAGTGATCTCCCAAAGTTAGGCCCTGAGGCATGCTGCAGTTTGCAGCTGTTAAAGTGGAAATTTTATTTGGCGACTGGTTTCTAGTCATTACATAGCTTGATGATACTGTCCAGATTATTGTGTAGTATTGGTCTGTGGTGTCTGAAGTACAGATGCATGAATTAGTGCATCGATAGTCTGAATTACTAGGTATGCTGAAAACAGTGACTTGGCTGCTGTAACCTGAGTCTTGGCTATTTGAATCCAGTAGCTTCTTGGAGAAAATTCCTCTGTAGCTGAAATTAATATGCAAGAAAAATCCTACCAAAACATCTACTTGTAACATAAGTAATTCTTCATTGCATTTTATGTGCCCTTCGGCTTCTGAGTGCAAGTTAAAAAGTGATGAGTTACATTTTCATTTATTCTTATGTGCAGCTGTTACTGCTGCTGGATAATTTTGTTCTTCCCTTACTTGATTCTGTAGGTTTCTATGTTTAGCAAGTAGAAAAATTGGAGTATGGCATATTGTGTACGTATTTGATTTGTACAAAACCACTTACATTTTCCAAGTATTTTGTTTGAAGTTTTACTTGTAACCAAGAATGAGAGTTGGAGAGTTCGTAGGCTTTTTTGTCACTCTTTGATTACTTCATCTGATCAGTTTTGTGTACAGTGACCATGCAACCTCCAGCAGAGGAGACAGTAAAATCTGTCAGGGATTTGCCTTTTTTAACAATTGGCCGTACCTTTGCCTGTAGAAAAAGCTTTGAACAGAAAGCTTTCACAGTGCATAACAATCCAGCAAATGTTCACTGTTCTTTCTAATGCCACAGTCACTTGCTGTGGGGCTGCATCAACATTCACTGTACCTGATGCAGTATGATAAGTGTTCCTGTGATAAACTGCTGCATCCAAGTTTCGTATAAATTTGTTAATCTTGCTGCACATGGTGAAACTTTACTGTGAAGGTGTTGATGAACTAAAACTGAATTTATGGATACTGAAGGTGCTACAGCATGTTACAGGAGACGAGGTCGTATTGAAGTGGCTTGCAGCTGTTTGTGCTGTGAAATCTGTCTATGTAATGGCTGGTGGTAACTCAGGGGTGGGAGAGAAGCAACTTCTGCACAAAGTGGTCATGTGTGACAAAGTAAATGTAGGTTTCTAAAAAAACACTGCCACAGTGAGTGCACAGTGGAGAACCTGTAATGTCCATGTGTTGTGAAGTCTAGAAACATATGCACCTAATTCATAATGAGTGCACCTTTCTGAGACATCATCCTGTTAACTTGCTACTGACATTGATCCTTGCTGCTTGCTTCACTCTAGAAGTTTTCCTGAGCCGTTGCATACCAGAAGGTTTACTTTCTGCATCAATATAGTCGCAAACCGGATCTTTGCTTGGATGTTGAAAGAGTCCACTGCATGCAGGTCAACCAGGCTGTCATGCTCTAGCTCTCTTAGGGTCCTGCTGAGGAAACAGTGGCAGGGAGAGGAAGGAAACCAGTCTGAGATCTGTATCCTCACACCAGCACTGTGTTTTGAAATGCAACTTTCTGTTGAGTAGTTTTGACACAAGTGACTGATGTAGGAGTGCTGAATCTCAGTCTTTTGCCTGAAGGGAACATGAGTTCTTGTGCTGGAGTGCTGCTTTGGTGGTATCTTCTTAACTCAGTGCTAACCACTGATCTGGGGAAAGCCAGAATATCCAACCTTTATGGACAAATTCTTCTTCAGAAGAACAGAGATACCTGCAAACATATGTCAAGGTGTTGTGCACAGACACTAGCATGCATAAAGAAGGGCAAGGCCAAATGGAGGAACTGAGATTTTTTTAGCCGCAGCAGTAGATGGTGGGGCATCTTCATGTGCTTTATCATGGTCAAGTTCTCCCATATGAAAACTAAGCTTCAATTCTGTTTGTGGCAAGTTGACTGCAAGTTGATTTTTTAGATTTCCAGTCAAATTGAGGACTGTCAAGTTCTACCGTGCTAAATTAACACAAAAAGATAATTTATTTTAAATTCACATTTAGCCTTAATGTAATCTGAAGTGCTGCAGTTCATGTGTAGTAATTTGCTGTAAAGTGGAGGGAACTTTATTATAAATAGTGTTTGCAAGGCAGTCACCATAAATAATTACCTACCTGCCATTTGCTTTCTTTGTTTATTCTCAAAAGGTCTGCATTCATAGTGTAGCTAGCTGTAAACTGAGCTTTGCTCTGAATTTTTAGTACTAGAAACAATCATGGATTTCCATAGTTTAAGGAATATGTATGCTGGCTAAATGGCTTTTCTGGACGTATTATGTTTGTAGGAACATTTTGGAGTGATTGGTTTACTTTGAAGCCTTGCTAACACATGGAGATAGTAATTACGACCAATTCACTGTGCACTAGTACACTGCTAGATTCTGATGTTTAACACACCGCTGATAAGATTTGCTACTACTGTTACTGGTTAAGAACTACTTATGGGTGGAATTGTAAGCCACCTAAATAAATAACACACAGTCCAGAGAACTGTGTCGCTGGAGATAAGAGACCCTCTGTTCCATCCCAGAAAAAATAATTTTGGGTTGCAGTCTTTGTTTTGGTTTTACTTTGCAGGTTTGGTTAAGTCTAATTTTACTCTTCCCTTGAAATTTATTTAAATAAATTTGTAAGCCTTTCTGCTGAGTACCTTGAAGCATCTCTTGGCAGCTGTTCAGTTACATCAATGAAATCATGGTATTACTTCTGTCATAGATGAAGAAAGCTTAAGCTATTGAAAGTCAGGCTTCTCACTGCATTCCTGTTCTTAGATCGCAGATTGAATATTTGAAAAAGCAGCAGCCTGAACTCTTTGATACCGTTTTCTTGTCCTCTTCAGAAAGCTTCCCACTATCATGAGGGATGTGTGGCCCTCGTGCCCAACATGGAAAATTGACCTCTAAGAATGAACAGTCTTAGAAACAGCCTTATAAAGGTAGTTTTGTAGTTCATGCTGTGCCTTTTGAAGGAGGACATGATGGGCTTCGAAAACTTTCCTACGCCTCTGTTTCCTAAATCTCCAAATTTTCATGCAATGCAGGACACAAGCAATGTGGTGGCCTAGAATAAAGTTAATGGACTGTTCCAGAGAGTGTATTCAGGATAACCTTCTTCTTTTTCCCTAGTAACTGTTAGGGAAAGATACCAGTAGAAGATACTGGTATAAAACTTGCCCTTCTTAATGAATAGAGACAGTTGCTGAAGTCTTGTTTTTCCAACTTTTACCATTCTGTCTTTCAATAGCCTTCATGGAAGGGTGACAGAAATAGTGGGAAAATACTGCCTACTGGAGAGTTAAATAATCTTGTTATGTATTACATTTCACATAAGCTATGGTAATAAGCAGCTAGTACACCCATTTTATTTACAGTCTGCAAGATGACACCTTCGGAACAGGGATTCCTAAAATGCTGCCTAAGAGTCATTACCAGTCCAAACCTTTTTGTGCCAATTATTAAAAGTGAATTGTAAATCCTTGCAGGGTTTGAAAGTCTTTCTGGGCACACTGCAACTGAAATCACAGCACAAGCTGTTTTGTTTGTTGTATATTTAGTGGTACAATACCGCTTTCCCAGCAGGCCAATAGTGTGTAATAAGGTCTACTTTTTTGTTCCTTTCCCCGTGGTGATAGTTAGAGGTGATAGTTCGAGGAATCAGCAAAAGTAAGACTAAACAATGAATCCAAGGAAGAAATAAAATTTCTCTCTGATAGAATATTTAAAGGAAATACTTATGTTTAAGTGGCAGAGAATTATGAGTGCTCTTCAGAATCCTTTTTTAACTTACTATGTTTTGTTGTTACTACTTAAGTGTCTTCTAAACTTCTCTTTGGAATCTGTGCCACTCCCTGTTTGGCTTGATGATGGGTAGTTTCACACTTACCCTTATTTATTTAAAGCCATGACAACCACAGTACTGAAATGTCATCAAGTGAAGTCCAGGTCTGAATGCTGTCTGATGATGCAAAGGTCTGCTCTCTAATAAAACACGGCCCATGAAGGACAAGCTCCAAAAGGCAGCTACGCCCTGTCTTCAAGCATTTGCTCTAATTTCAAGGCTTTCCCATGTGGTGTTGCTCAACATGTAGCAAAACAAGTTCTTGCGAGCCTCTCGAGCATTCCTCCATATGAAACAGATTAGATATTCAGGCTTCACTAATTTTTTCCTCCTCCTCCCTTCCCCCCAAA
Organism: Amazona ochrocephala; assembly: GCA_039720435.1. NCBI lineage: Eukaryota > Metazoa > Chordata > Aves > Psittaciformes > Psittacidae > Amazona > Amazona ochrocephala. The sequence goes on along the minus strand of CM077909.1, from coordinate 42,023,747 downwards.
CCCCAAACCCGGAACAAAAGACCCAACACAGGCAAAACTCGGAGAATTGTTTTGCTTTGTTGCAAAGTGCTGTTTGTTAATTACAGACACTTAGCGCAGTTCTGACTTGTGAGCCATCAATGTTAACACTTACTTGCACCAGTGATTCTGCTTTGGTTGTGCTTAGCTACTTCACAGGAGACAAAGGGAAGAGAATATGTGTTGCAATAGAGTATTGTGCAATTCCTGGGTTTTAAATAGAAAATGATGTGCAAGTCTGCATAGGCCTCTCACCCACCAAAATTTGGCTACTGATTCTTACCACTCCCATTCTTCTTAATTAGGAATGGGTCTACTGGCTTTTTAAGGTCAAAAGGAGAAAAGAATAAAGATCTTAAAGAGAAGGCAGTATCAGGGCAGTTCTGCTGTGGAAGCCCAGAACCTTGTGGACCGTGAGACTCAGTCTGTTAGATGACCTGTAGTTCATGATGTCTGCAGGTAATCCTTAGGCTCCGTATGCAGGGTCTTACCAGGAAAGGTAACTGCGTCTGTATTGCTGAATAAACCTCTTTTGTGAAGTAGCTCTTCAACTTTCCATGTTTTTCAGTCTGTGGAGTTGTAGGACATTCTTCCAGGGCAGTTTCTCTTACTCGGAGGGCCTCATCCAAAGCTGGCTTGTTCTTCCGGAAGTTTCTGCCTAGACTGAAATCTCTCTGAGGTTTAGGGGTCCATCATATGTCCTTGCTGTGTGGTGTTTGTGATGGCTAATGCTGTATCACTCAAAGTAGACCTCCTGAGAAAGGAACAGCTCTGGATACGTGCAGACTGAGAAAAAAAAAATCCATCATTCTTCGAGCGGTATGTCTTTGCATCAGTTGAACAGAGCAACTAACTCCCATTAGCTAAAAAGGAGAGCAATCTGGGGCAATAGGACCCAGCTTTGTAAGCGCTCAGTGGTTTCTGGTGCCTGGTTCTTGCTGAACTTCCGTGATGCAAAACACACTTAATGCCTTGTAGTACTGTAATTGCAATGCCTTGCAATATCGTGGGTTGAGGCTGCTGCCAGGATCACGCAAGTCCTATGCTCCTCATCGGGTTTACAGCTGTGCCATATGGTGATCAGTGGGCAAAAAGGGACTCCTGAAAAGGAGAAGCAGCCCCTCGCCACTGGGTAGTCACCAGCATCCCCAAGTTCTTTTTGTCCTAAAGGAGAAGTGTGAGCAAACTGCCACTTCCTCCTACAGCTCTTGAATCCTGACAGGTTCTTTCCAGGCCTTCGGGCATGGCGCTGACACTTTCTTGTTCAGGATAACTGTTCAAAACGAAAGGTGGAGATAGAGCAATTCAGATTTGGCAGCTTACGTGCAACTAGTTGGTGGGTGGTTGTCTGCCTACATCCTCTCCCAGGTTCTTGTATGTTTGGTTTTTGTGTACCTTCTTATTCTGCCTTACTAAATTAGCTGGCATGGAGGAAGCCTCTGAGAAACACTTTCGAAGTCTGTGCTTCAGGAAGAATTTTTTAAGAATTACAGTATTTGAAGATTAGAAAAGTACTCCAAACAAGCAAACAGACAAATCCAAGCAACCAAACAAATTACTTCTTATTGATGCAGAAGTACTTCCCCTTTTTAAAACAGATTTTTTGGGGGAACTCTTCAAGCAGGTGTGCTGGCAAAGACATCGGACACAGACAGAAGTAATAATAAACGAAATTCAATAGCTACTCTTTTGCTGGATTTGGTCAGGAGAGGTTTACCAAGGATACTTCTGACAGCATTTTTTTCTGATGTGGTGATATTTTTTTAATGTAAACAGAAGCTACAGGGCTTTATAATATAGAACTGAGGATTATGTCCATTGTAATTTTTTACATTACTTTTACAAACTATGTAGTATTGTACTCAAAATACTTATTTCTGAGGCAAAGTGGATTATATTAGTTGGCATCTTGCACTTGAGTAAATGTAAAACATTTTCTTAATTTAGTGATGTGTTTAGGAGAATATTGTAACTTAATGAATATACAACAGTGATAACTGTGTTTACAGTAATTTTCCAGTTCCTGATGTTCAGTGGTAGCCAACTTGTTTAAGAATTTAAACTAAGATATACTGCAATTGGCAATCTTGGAAAAATTAACTCAATGCTGCTACCACTAAATACTGTGGGATGGATACCATGGGTTTAAATGGAAGCAGAATTGTGTTCCAAGCCTCTGTCTTAAGTACTTACGACTAAAAGGCGACTTGCCTTGTGCTCATTTGTGTATTCCTGTGTGCAGAACATCAGTTAGAAATCTGTTAATGATTGATTTATAACACTAGGACCCTTCTGGAGATCAGGTGGGGGTTTTGTTTGTTTTTGTTTGTTCGTGAACAGAGATCTTGGAATGTATAACATTGATCCTTGTGCTGGAATTGTTTACATGCAAAAAGGTATTCATGATTTTTTGCAAACTGCAATGTGCAATTTTGTACGTGTTTTAAACTAAAGAGTTTATAAGGAAGATATTCTATGTACACTACTTGGACATGAGTATTATTTCTTTGATATAAATATCTAGATGAAAATTAAAATTGCTTTATATTCATATTTTTGACTGCATTTTTTATTATTTAGGAAGAGGTTTCAAAGCCAGCTTAAGGCATAGTTGTCACTTTGTTGGAAAATCCAAGAAGAGTTTGTTTATCTGGGCTTTTAAACAAATACTTTAAAATCAAGCTTAATATGCTGCTTTCTTTCAATTTTATCAACATTTTGAAGTGCACAGAAATCAGAATTTCTCCTTGTAAAAATGCTGCTCTTCAGGTTAACTTCCGTATATGCTTGAGCAGATGCAACTCATAAACTAAGCTTTTAAAAAGAGCAGAAGAGAAGAGAAAGAGAAAGCTCTGCTGACATCAGATTCCAGGCCATTACTAGGAAGAGCTGGCTGCAGTCGCCAGCGCTGTGGGACTCCAGTTGCCCATGTCTTGCCGTTTCCATTCCAGCAGAAAAAGCTATGATAAAACCTTTTGGCCATTTGAACTGTTCTGCAGCCACACTTGCCGCAAACCTGTTGAATAAAGCAATTATTTCTCTTTCCCATGATTGTTCCTTATGCCCATTGCATAAAGGAGAGCTACTCAGTAAACACCGCCACGTGCTACAAGCACTTCTGAAGTCCCAGGTGAAAGCTCCCCTGCTCTGGAAAGGCAGCCCTGCCTTCCAGATACATCCTTCTAAAATGAGTGATGAGGGGAGGACCGAGTACCAAGCGCCACCAAGAATGCCATGAGGATGCCAAGTTCAAGCAAGAGCTGAGAAGCGCAGCAGTGCTGGTGGCGTTGGCTACACCAGCTCACACCCCAGCGCATAGCTGGACTCTGGCTTTCTCTTTAGAGGTGTACAGCTTCTAGATTAGACACTGAAGAACTGGTAGGGGGACTGGCTTCCTCTGTTTTAAGGTGTGGATACTGAGGCTTTAGAAGCACGCAGAAGTTAAGAGGGCAAAAAAACCAAAGGGAGCTGTGAGCACACTGTAGTTCAAGCTGCTGTACATTGGCACTTAGGGTTTATGACCACATAATCAGTTTGGTGTGGGATTACTGTGACTTCTAAATGCGAACCATGCCTCCTTCAGTGCTCTGGGAGTTTCTCAAAACTTTTTAATCTCCATGTTGTGAGTGGCTGCAGGCTGCGTTTCACACATGCTAGCCAGACGACTCCTTGCAGATTTCCACTCCACTCCAATACAGATTTCTTCCTGAGAGAGTCTGTAGCACTCTTGCAATAATCTTGATGCTTTCCAAATCAAATACAGAGGGGAGGCAGAACAAGAAGATGATGAGAGCCTTTAATGCTTTGATAGATGCCTGAGGGTATCATTGCTAATTTTGGATGTCAATTTGACGGCCTAGTTCCATAGAAAAGTGTTTTGGATATCTGGCATAAGAACCAATCTACTTGTTCTCTTCAAGCTTTCAGTCCTTCCGGCCTTGTCTGTCTCAAAGTGGTGCCTTCAGATGTGCTCAGGAACAGCCAGTTTAAACTGGTTGAGGTCTGTTATCTACAGGGTGTGGAATTAAAGCTGGGTGCTTTGCATTACTTGAATAACCTTCAGAATCAGGGTGTCTGGGGTTGGTTTTTTTTGCTTTCTCCTCCCACTCTGCCTCCAAGGTCCCTGCAAGGGTGGAACAGGCATGGCTCTTGCACAGCTTTCAAAAACAATGTCCTAAGGTAGCAATTCAACAGATCATCACTCATTCTCTTGGTCCCTGCCCATCCTCTAGACTGAGCAAGGCGATGGCCCAATGGTGCTCTTGCAGCCTACTGTTTGTTTTCCTTCAGCCTAGGCAAATCAGGTCCTAGGATGCACCCTTTAGGTGGATCTGGCGTTGGTATCAGTTGCATGAAGTCAAATGGTAGATGGCACACGAAGGCTGTGACCATCTCACTTGGCCTGATGTGGGCTGATAACTTCCTGTTTCACCTGCAGCTGGCTGCATCAAGGTAATTTCTGACAGTTTTCCCTCTCTGTGGTGTGACATAGCAATGTGCAAGATATGACACACAAGTTGTGTTGGGTTTCCCCCCACCCACTGTAGCTGAGGTCAGGAAGTGTAAATTACAAGATTTCAGCACATTTGGGCAGATGTCTCATCATCTGAATCCGAAATTCATGCCTTCGTCATTCTAGCTGCAGCTTTTAAATGTCAGTCCCAGAAAGACCCTGTCACAGGGGACGTGGGGAGCCACCGACTGTAACCGATGGATGCGTCAGTTCAGAGAGGTGGTTGGATGTGTGGATGGAGGCTGTTCCCTGCTGTCAGCCTGCAGCCTGTAAGTCAGGCAGTGCTGGAGGCCTGGTTCCTGAGAGTCCAAGTTGCAAGGGCCTCTCACAGCTCCATGGATAAGTGTCGTGTCCCACGATTTGACTACTACGATAGTGCATCCTAATAATTGAGTTTTGGAGAGTATCTCAAGGCTCATTCTTCACGGATGAAGTAAACCAGACCAGGAGGCACAGGAGGAAAAAAATAGGTGGCCAGATGACACCATTTCTGACCATCACGTTGCACCTTTTACTACTCTGTGGACACTCTTGAAGTCAGCTGCTCCCTGAGGCATACTGTTGTGTTAAATGGACTCCTGCTCTGCTTGGACCTGTCAGCTCCTGTGCACCTGTAACCACAGAGTCATGTAAACCGCAACAGAGCAGCTCTCCATACCACACTGCCTAAGCTAAATAAGCCTGAAATTAAATCATGAAATCATGGAATAGTTTGGGTTGGAAAGGACCTTAAAGCTCATCCAGTTCCAACCCCCCTGCCATAGGCAGCGGCACCTTCCACTAGACCAGGTTGCTCCAAGCTCCATCCAACCTGGCCTTGAACACTGCCAGGGATGGGGCAGCCATAGCTCTGTGCCTGTGCCTTGCCACCTCATAGTAAAGAACTTCTTTCATGTGTCCCATCTAAACCTAACCTCTCTCAGTTCAAAGGCATTACCCCTTGTCCCATCACTACATGTGAAAAGGTCCCTTGTAAAAGAAAAAAAAGCCCTTGTAAAAAGTCCCTCTCCAGCTTTCCTGTAGGCCCCCTTCAGATACTGGAAGCTGCTGTAAGGTCTTAGAGCTTTTTCTTCTCCAGCCTGAACAAACCCAGCTCTCTCAGCCTGTCTCCATAGCAAAGGTGCTCCAGCCCTCTGAGCACCTTCGTGGCCTCCTCTGGACTCACTCCAACAGCTCCATATCCTTATTCTGGGAACCTCAAAAGACTGCAGGTGGGGTCTCACGAGAACAGAACACGAGCAAGATCACCTCTCTCAAGCTGCTGGCCACTCTTCTTGTGATGCAGCCCAGAATACAGTTTGCTTTCTGGGATGCAATCTCATATTGCTGGGATAAGTGTAGCTTCTAATCTACCAACACCCCCAAGTCCTTCACCTCAGAGCTGCTCTGGATCTATGCCCTGCCCAGCCTGTATTTGTGCTGCGAATTGCCCCAGCATGGGTGCTGGACCTTGCACTTGCCTGCGTTGAACTTCATATTCAACACCTCAAGTGCGTAAAGGTCTCTCTGGATGGCATCCCTTCCTTCCAGCATGTTAACCTCACCAAGCAACTTGGTGTCATCAGCAAACTTGCTGAGGGTGCACTCAATCCCGTTGTCTATGTCACCAGCTAAGATGTTGGACAGAATTGGCCCCAACACCAACCCCTGAGGAACAACACTTGTCACTGATCTCCGCTTGGACATCAAACCATCAACCACTTTGAGTGCAACCATTCAGCCAATTCCTTCTCCACTCAGTGGTCCATCCTCCATGTCCACTGTTAAATGTCCATCTTTTGGTCAATTTATTGTCTTTTTTTTGTTTTTATTTTCTTTAGCCAAGCAACTTTTTTCCTTTGGACCTGGTAGAGCAGTCTTTCTGCAGTTGTCACAGAGAGCTTGCTGTTCCTGGTGGCTGGCAGACAGGGCAGCAAAGAACTCAGTCATCCATGGCCCTGAGCTGTGGGCCCAACTGAAAGGAATATTAAATGTTTGATATGAAGGATATGAAATGGCTGATAACTGCAACCATTTCATCTTCTTAGCAGCCTCAGTGGGGGGCCTTAAGCAAATATTACCCCTGAAGAGGGTTTCCAGCTACCCACTTTATCGTGGAATAGCCGATGCCCCCGTGTGACCCTATCCCTCAGCAGACAGCCGGACTGGCTGATGCTCTGCAAGTGCTGGTGCTTACACAGTTACAAAGAGGAACTCTTTGCATTCCTTTGCACCCCGCTGCCATCCTCTCTCTGTGCCTGAGCTCTCCTTCAGTGCCTCCCACTCAGAGCTTTTCTCTAACCCTAATGCTGTGTCTCCATCTGCTCCCTCCGGCTGCAGCTGGCAGCCTCCCCGGAGCACCTCCTTCTCTCTGTGCCCTCCTCCACCACCTGTGTGGGTACCTCTCCTGGTTGCAGCTCGGGAGTACACCCTCTTGAACAGGACAGGACAGAGATACTGTGCTCCGGAGGAGAGTTACCACCCATGGTTTCATCTGCCACTGCATCAAGGACAAACTGGGAAAACTGAGCAATGGATGCAGCTGTAGAGGAGAGGCTCTGCCTTACACAAGAGCACCAGGAACCCACAGGCTCAGCATGGACTTGCTGCCCTGTGCTGGGCAGGTTTGGGGTAAAGCCACAGAGAGAACATTACTCTGAGCCCTGGCTGGGCTTTGCGGATTTGCGCCTCTTGCTCCTCACTTCTGTCTGGGGTTCGTGTTTAGCATGCTTACATGGGAGAGAAAATGAAGGAAAATCCCAGAGAGAAAATTACACAAAATTGAGACTAATGTAAATTCCTTGAGGTAATACACCAGAGTGGGGAGACTTGTAACTATTCCCCAAAATTCTCTTTAGAAAATCATCAACTTGGAGGTAATTAAGAAAGCACAACAGAGATGCCAGATTACCTCTGTTGTTTTGCCACAGGGTAAGGCTCTCCAGCATTTGCAGTTGGAGATTAAATAAGAGTTGACTGGAGAAATGTATTCCAGTTTCTTTCTCTCCTCACTGTAGTCTTCTGAGGGGAGATGAGGATCTAACTCCAGGTGCTGTTCAGATGGGTTGGTCCTTGGAGATTAACAGCTCTCCCTCCTCACCTATCATTTCTTTCACAGCATGGCTATTTTTAGTGGGTGGTGAACAAAATGCTTTCTTACTGACTATTCTGAAGCCTGTTTCCAGGCTGCCTGAGAGCATGTACTGTGGATAAGACAGACCTGAGCCAAAACCCAGCTGTGCAGATGACTGGCCGCCTCATTAAACCATTGAACATCTTCAACCCTTAATATCCTTTCTGAATCACCCCTGCCTTTCTGGAGGTGCTGGCGTCCCACTGATCACCAGCTCTGGAGGTTTTAAAGGACATTCTTGCCCATGGGCCTCTGTTTGGGAACAGCCACATGGGCTCTGGCAGCATGACTCACGACGAGCCTTTCCCTATGCCTTACTAGTTTCTTTAATCCTTTCAGTTTCTTTAAATGAGACACGGGGCAAATGTGACTCATTGTCGTTCTCGGGAAGTGACAGATTTGCACAGTGTGGCCCAGGGGAGTGTCGGCGCCGCGCTGTGCAGCTGGGACCCATGCGCAGCTGCCTCCTGCCCTCACTCCCTTTCCCTTCTACTTTCAGAATTAGCACCGCCACTTTCCTTTTGACTGCCGAAACCAGCAGAGACTTTCTAGTGCCCCCCGTCACCTTTATGTGAAGTGAGTGTGCTGGGCTAGAAGGCAAAATGGCTCCAAGGGAAGAACTTGCCGCACGTCAAACTGTGCTAGTGCTGCTCTATTAAAACCGCACACTTTGATTCGTCACTATGCACAACAGCTTTGCAACAGGCAGGAAGTCCCTTACTTGGGCTGTCACAGCTGGGCATTGCAGTGCTGGCGAACAGGCTGGTGTATCCTATTTACCCCTTCATATTGCTTCATGCAGCTTCATGGCACTGCAGCAGCCGCACACCTCCCAGAGAATGCATCCTGCAGCAGAGCGTGCTAGTCCGGCCAGGAGCTGCTCCAGCAGTTGGGGCCTGACCTTTGGGGAGCTGTTCTTCCTGGTACCTGCCAAATTAAAGTCATGTGAGGCCTTCTGCCAAGCTGCTGCCCCATCTGGACAGCCCTCAGGTTCTGCAGTAGCATTAGTGTTGGTCCTGCCTAAGTTTTCCCTGGTGCACCAGGGTACATAGGGAGCATTTTGGGGGTCTTTGCCCCACTGTGGTGTAAATGGAAGTGTCTGGATGCACTTCTAAGCTTTTGAGAGGGGAAAAGAAAAAAGAAAGAGAAGAGGCAAATTCAATTTCCTCTTGCTCCTTAAGCTCTATGCCAGTGCTCTCTTGAGGGGGTACAGTGTACCCAGCCAAACTAAGCACCTCACTGAGAGTGTTCCAGAAATAATGGACTGCAGCTGCCTTAATCAGACCATTTTGCTGAGCCGAGAGCACCCAGGTGGCTTTCCAGGCTGTGTCAGGCACAGCACTCCTCATGGTCCACAACTAATTATTTTATCTAACTTGCATTTCCCCACAGGAGCACAGCCCAATGGAATAGAGCTAGAAATGTAATTGAGTGCTGCCCTCCCAGTGGAATAGAGCTATAAATGTAATTAAGTGCTGCACGCTAGGCACCTGCAGCTAGGTGAAAAATGTGCAACCCCTTTCCTCCACCTGCCTGGGCTTAGAGCAGACCAGCAAAATGAGGCACAGGAGCTCAGCATTTATACAGATGCCCATGGAAAACAGGCCTGGTGCATGCCCCTCCTCTTCACCTCCGGGTATTCACTGCTGTGCTGGGCACAGCTGGCTTAGCCTCCAGCAAGGACACGCTTGCAAAGGCTCCAGGTGGGTTGGACATCTCTGTCCATGTGCTGTCTCTCCTCTTCCTGCACACCTGCAGCGCCGGGGAGGAAGGCACATGGGGAGCAGGGTGCACTAAGCCTGTGCCGGTGCAACCTGCTATGGGCCTGGATGCCCCAGGTGTGGGTGGGGTAAGCACAATATTCAAGGCACTGAAGTGAGAACCTGGGCAGTGAGGTAGCGTCTGCTCCCACAGAGCAAATATTTGCCTGCAGTGCACTTCGGCAGGTACGTGAGAGCAGCCAGCAAACAGTGGAGGAGTCCAGTGGAGACAAGGCGCTGCTTGTTTGCTAACCATGCAGAGGACACAAACGCAAAGCCAGGGCCATACAGGCCTCTCCAGCAGCTGTAAAAGGTGAGAAACAGGAGCGGGCCAGTCACAGCCAGTCTACACATGCCTAAACTCCCTCTGGGCACAAGTACGAGCATCATCTCGGCAGAGGCTCACCTGCCTCTGATCTGCTGGCTTTGTACCTCTGTGAAGCAGCTTTCCAGGCAGGGAGAAGGAAAAGGCCTTCCCATGCCATCTCCCTCCACATCTGCAGCAGGAGATGCCCATTGCTGAGCCCTGGGGAAGCTGGGGTAGAGGGTATCACAGCTGGCACCAGCTCCTGACCCCATCTTGAGCCTCAAAACCTGCTGTTTTCTTACTGCATGCTTTCACAAACTGCATTTACCTCCCACCAGGTCTGTAGCATTGGCTGTTTCATGATCCACCCAGCGGGAACTTTTGTGCCACCTCATAAGGTGCAAAGGCAGATCATGCATCACCACCCCGCTTGCCTCCCCCAAAAAACCAACTGGGCTAGGCAGAATTACACCCCCTTTATGTTCAAGGGATCTTATTAAAAAGGCAGGAAATAGTAGTATTTTGTGGTGCCTTTTTCTGAGCAATATCAAAGCTCAGCCTCTGTCTGGATCAACAATGTCTGGATCAACAATGTCTGGATGGGGTGAGAGGGGAACATTCTCCTTCCTTTTTTGTACCTGGTTTAGCTGTTTTCAAGCCCAATCCCTTGTGTATCCTGCTTCCTCAGATAGATTTGGTGGTACAGAGCAGGCTCCATCCTGGCAATAAGAGCTATCTTGGCCCCAGAAGTGGATGTCTTGATGTGAGCATGTCCGCATCCACCTCACTGCTGGGAATCACTGTAGCAAGGGGCCCTGGCTCAGGGCCAGACAGGGAGCCCAAGGGCATCCTTGTGTTTCAAACTACCCTTCTGCCGAAATATTTCTCCCAGTCATCCTTTCACTGTGAAAATCCACATTGAGTTAGATAGTGCCTTCTTGTTCAGAGATGAAAAGCTGTTAATGTAGAGCTGTACCTGTGGAAATGAAGATGGTCTAGATGATACACTCCAACGCCTGAAAAGGAGGAATGCTCACTCATGCCTCGGAGGGATGGCTCACCCTCCGTTCCTGGGCTGGATAACGTTTCCTCCCTGCTGGGTGTGGAGGAGACCATGGCATGAAGAGCCCCATGTGAGTCCAGCCAGCACAGCCTGCCCTGCTCCCTGCGCTGTTGCCTTTCTCCCCAGCTCTGGGCCACACACAGGCCACAGCAGCACAGGGGAAGCAGATAATTTTCTCAACCAAGCAGTGCTGCCTACAGGGTAACGCAAAGGTTTGCCATCTGTGTTGCTTTGCATTCCCTTGTTGTCCCAAATCTGTTGCAAGAGGGAAACATGATATTGGATTCTAGGAAGCTTCTGGTCCAAAGCTGGTGGGACCATGGGACATCTGATGCAGCTCTGTGGCTGACACAGCAGGCACATCAGAAGAGAGCAAGGGGGGATAAACGATCTTCCATCTGCTGCCAGTGAGCATTTGGGAACTTCTGGGGACACGGATTGCTCCGAGGCCTCCACAGCTCTCTGGAAGTCATGCCACAGATCTGTTTAGAAGCTTTTGGAAACCACACAAACTCTTGACATCGACAGCTCCAGCAGCAGAAGTTAACTGTGCATTCTGTGAAATGGCTCATTCTTTTCTGAGTTTAGGACCTATTCTCTTCTAACTCCATGGGGTGTCATGAGCAGTGAATAGTGGCTTTTCCCTGCTCAGACTTCCCATCTGAGTCCTGGTTTCTTTGACCTCTACCATACCTTCTCTGTTTTGCAGGTTAAGAGTCCTAGCACTTTTGCCATGTCCAGGCATGTACTTCCAGCCTCTTGGAGTCTGTTCTGTCCTGTCACTGCACCCTTAAGATTGGGAGACCAGAACCAACTGGAGGACTCATGATGCTGACACACCAGAGAATTAATAAATTACCTTTATTCACTTCCTCAAAATTGTCAACCTTTTATTTCCTTTCCTAACCACCACTGAGCACCCCAAACCATTCACAGCACCTCCTGGGTCTCTACCTCAGTGACAACAGCAGATGTGGCACCCATAAGTCTGCAGCCATGGCAAGGGTTGTTGCTGTCCTGTGCACGCTACTTTATATTCATCAAAGGTGAGTTTCATCTGCCACTTTATTGCCAGATTGCTTTGACATTGTGGGAGCCTCCTGCTATCACTGAGTTGAGAGATACAGGTAGCTAGATTCCTGTCTGCCAGGTAAACCTAGAAATTGTAGGTAAGGGAGCAGGACCCTGAGTTTGCTACGAGTCTGAAACAAGAACATAAAGTATAGTTCAGCCTGTCCCCAGCACAGCCACTATTGCTACTTGTCAGAAAAACAGAGGAACGGACAGAGCCTTGTGTGACATGGTCTAGAGTGAGGCATCCCTGCCCATGGCAGGGGTTTGGAACCAGATGATCTTAAGGTCCTTTCCAACCCAAACCATCCTATGATTCTACGAGTCTGTATGCCCAGATCTACCCCATCCACTCTTGATCAGTTGTTTTCCTTTCAGGGCAGCTGTTGGAGGTGGTTATGCCTTTGGAAAGCCGAAGGCTGCTCCAAACCCTGGACTTCAGCACTCGGTGTTGTTGCTGGGGAATGGTGACTTTTCCCACAGCAGATGGAGCACTCATGTGACACTCCGTACACTATGTATCATCTATTTACATCTTTTTTTACATTAGCAACAGATGGCTTAGCATAATTATTTTTTTTTAAATTAGGGGGAAAATGTATCTGAAACTTCACACATTTTCTGGAGCCTATGGTATTTACTTTTACAGCACCAATGCTGAGGTCTTCAGTGGAAGGACCTCCCTCACCCTTCCACTTACCCTCTTTGAAGAGGCGTCACACTGAATATGCAGGTGGAGAGGACAGCATTAAGCAAGCAGAAACTCCTACAGTCATGCAAGGGGGAGAGAAAAAGGTAGCTCTGAAGCAAAAAAGACAAAAGGGTATAAAAATGAACTCATGGACAGTAGTAGGACCGGAAGGGAAGAAGAAAAGCATTAGTGCTGGCAAATCCTGCCTTCAAAAGTTGATCAGACTCAAATCCTGCAAAAGCATATAAAGCTTCAGAAGTACAAAACTTAGCAAAACATGAGTTCAACAGTTGGTTCCTTCTTGTTCCTCTTTTGGCTTGCAAGGCCGTGGGCACTGGGTCTCTGCTACCAAATTTTTCTCTGGAAAGAGAAAACCCCTTCTCTTTCCTCAGAAAACCTTCTCTTTCTCAGGGAGAAAGGTTAGTATAAACCAGGACCTTCCCATGCTCATGGGACTCCCAAAGCTGGGGCTGTAAGGAAGTTGCCAGCTTGGTTTGACTCAGCAGGGCTGATCCTGTCAGAAGAAAAAGTGCTCATTAAGCCCAGTGGAAGAGATACAGGGTAGACCAACAGCAGGCAAGGTACTGAAATCTCTTCGTTGCGTGCAAAACAAGTTTGAATGACTAAGGATGAAAAACATCCCCAAAACTGCCAGACAAAAGCATCATTCTTGTGCAGTGTCAAACCTCATGCACTGGCATGTGCAAGGTTGGTGCCATTGCCTGGGAATTGGCGGGGGCTTGGTGGGAGAGGGCTGCCAGAGAACATGGAGGGTTGTTGGGACACAGGGGGTTTAATATGCATCCTTACTGCAAAGGGCCATATCAGAGGGAAGGGAGCCCTCCATAGGATGGTACATCTGTCCACAACCTCATCCGTCAATGCTCAGTACTGTCCATAGGCAAGTATCTGACCTGCCTTGTGCCAACGGGAAGGAGCAGAATATAGCTTTAGGTGGAAAATAATTTTGATTGCAGCAGTCCCTGTGACACATCTCTTGCACACAGGCAATACCCGGATCTGCAGACAGAGCTCTGGGCAAAGGCAGCAGGACCCCTCAGCAGACAATGGACCAGTGGGTGCTGCGTTTGTAAGTAGGTCTTTCCCGGCTCAGGCATGTGCATCTGCTGTCTGAGATGCCATTCTTTTGCTAGATTGTTTTGAGCCATGGACCTTCGCTGCAGTAAACCAGATGATGTGCCTACTCTTTCTTGCTTGGTGTTTCTTAGCAAGCAAACATGGTATGGTGGGTGGATGCAAAGCTAGTTTACATTTTTACGCTAGTTTTACTCCTCTGTAAATCCTACTCAGTAATGACTAATCCCCAAGTTGATTCCCCTTTCCCATTCGGATTATTTTATTTTCACTAGATTTTGGTACTTAATAAAGTTTAACTGTTTAGGGTCTACCTGTTGTGATTTTTCACATGCTATAAGGACAAGTGGCTGGATCTAAGGCAGTACGTACCCCCATACTGCTTCTGTGTAGCAGCAAATCCCATGTTAATGGCAATGGAGATTATAGGACATAGCCCCCCAAAGAAAGCACAAATACTTAAGTAAAATGCACAGAGAGAGCTGATTGGAAAAGAAACTATGGCAAATGCCTACACGGAGTAAGGTGAGACACCAAGACTAGGTGTATTGCCCTGTGGAGCCTACCCGTCCTGGATCTATCCATGAAGCTTCCCATAGTGGCAGGGACAACTTGGGCCACTGCTTACCTGCTATCATCTTTACCAGGAACAACGCTATCCTGGAGCCACTCCCCTTGGCCAAAGCAAGGACGACACAAGCAAGCTGACACTGTGCTCATTTATGAGAAGCTGTGCAACTAATTCATTCCCACTGGGCTCAGGTCACTCTGTCTGCAGCAGCTCAAAGAAAGGCAGCAACAGATGCCCTGAGAAGCCAGCGGCCCTCAAAGAAGCTGAAGAGCCCTACAGCCACATCAAGGAGCACAGTGTGAGAAACTCACCCTCTAACAGCCCCACTGGCTGGCAGGGGTGCTGGGCCAGCTACCTCCTCAGCTCAGCCCTTGCCCCAGGGATCAGCTTGCCTCTCTGACATTGGGCGAAGCTGCTCTGTGGTGCTGAGGGTGCAGCAGGGCAGGTCCTGCCTTGCTGTGGCTTCCCTTCATCAGCTTGCCAGTGCTGGGACCCATTGCCCAGGCTGCAGCTGGACATTGGCTTGCTTTTTTGGCTGTCTCACACTCCTCATGGGATCAACATGGGTCTCTATTAGGATCTGTTCTCATCAGTCTTTGCTAGGCAACGTACCTTACTGAGGCTGTTCTTCTAGGCATTTCCTGGAATGGTGGTTGGTCTCCTGGCTCCCTCTGTCCCTCCCTCTGCTCCAAAGGGTAAAGATCTGCCTACTTCCTTCTCCCGCTCTTGGCAACGGAACACCAGCAATTTCCTGCCTTATGAGATGTTTGGCCTCTGCTCCATTGCCCCAGTTCTATGGTGGCGCCTGCAGTGCCCCTGCAAGTCAGTGAGGGCAGCAGCCCACTGCAGAGCAGGAGGTAGGACAGGAAAAGGTCTGCTGGGGCTGGGCTAGCATGGCTACTTCTGCTGCTGATCTAAAAGTGCTG
The DNA here is from genome assembly GCA_039720435.1 of Amazona ochrocephala. Taxonomy (NCBI): domain Eukaryota; kingdom Metazoa; phylum Chordata; class Aves; order Psittaciformes; family Psittacidae; genus Amazona; species Amazona ochrocephala. The sequence goes on along the minus strand of CM077909.1, from coordinate 42,008,620 downwards.
CTATCAATAGCACATTTCTTCTGAGCAAGGTGAAATGAAACAACAGCAAAGACAGGAATCCAGGAAGGGGTCTGCCTAGCAGCCCAGAGCGGGAAGTTCATGGGATTTCCAGAGAAGCAACTTTGCCAGCACCACATTGCCAGTCTCTGCGGTTTTAATCATGTGTCTTATATGTTGTGGGTTGTTTTTTTTTTTTTTTTCTGGGGCTCTTGCAGTTGCAATATGATCACCGAGTTCTCCTTTCTTCTTTTCATACTGAGACAATCCTTGCTTGTGGGAGCTGTGAACATAACCATGAGAACAAGAACCCCAAGGGCTCAAAATACCTGTATGTAAATAAAGGGTAACACCACCGAGATTAAGTTCAAAGCCATGCCTTGTTTTTCATCAAGAAAAGACTTGCACCCGACAACCTCAGCGACAGAGAAAACCAGCCTCTCCAGCTGTGACTGAAACTGTGTGTAATAGCTCCTCAGTATACAGGTTCTTCTCCAGCCTCCCAGGTGCAAATAACAGCCCTGTTTAACAGGAGGTTTGCTTTGACGCCGTGCTTCTTCTCGTCTCCATTCTCCACTTTCAGTTATCAAACCAGGAGTAGTGCTGAAGGAATTTATAGGCATAAGCCAAAAGGTTGCTGGACCTCAAGTCCTTCATCCTTCCTGGGGAAAGGCAGCAGACCCAGGATGCCCAGGTCCTTGTGCGTGAAGGAGGTGGAACGACAGAGCTGTACCACTGAGCTGTACTGAACTGTCTTCTTCAGGCTGCTCCATGAGGAATTCAACCATTTAAACAGACATGTTTCCATCTTCCTTCCTGGTGCATGGCCTATGAGATGCAAAACACATAAGAGGTTGCCTGGAAGAGATATTCAGGTGTGAACTGTTGTCATATACAAGCAAGTGATTAATCAAAATTTGCTCTGTGATCTTTACTGTGATCATTATGCACCACAGTAAGACAGTGGGAGGGGAAAGAACAAAGCTACAAAAACCTGCAAAGAAAAGAGAAATGAAATTAGAGCAGCTTCACATTGGTTGGTTGGATGCTGAAGATGGGATGAAAACATAAACCATAAACTGTCATAAATCAGCTCACTGATGAGGCATATTATAATAGCTATTTTTGGGTCATCCTGTATTAAATTGAACATCATGACCCTGGTTACAGCCAGGGCACAAAGGTAACAGCATCAACACCTGGTGAAGAATGCAGTAAAAGCAAAAGTGTGACCTTTGAAGAGTAAGGGCATGTCCCATAGGGTGATGGAAGGCCTCTCCTTGAAAAAGGTGATTTACTCAGGAGTGCTGGCACTGCGCTGTATAAAGTGCAGCATGGATTATTTCCAGATCCATCTGCCTCCCCATCTTGGGAAAAGACGAAATAGTTTTTCAGAACAAAGGTAGAAAGGGGGAGAGGGGAGAAAACAATTCTTGCCTGTGAAGCAGAACATATGCTACAGTGAAGCTGAACAGCTTTTCATGCAACAGATTCTAGCCAAGCGATTAGTAACACCTGATACACCCATGGTTCCTCATCAGCTACCTGCCAGCAGTGAGCAATTGACTCAATATTATCAATTATGTTCCTTTCTCCCCTCTTTCCCTCCCACCAATTTAGCATCTGTTAGTCACGAGAAATAATCATCTTCTTAGAAAACATGGGACAAACAATGAATTTTTGTAATAAAATGGAATATTATTGTAAATAATAATTAAAGTGTTCTGAAATAAGGCGGAGCCATATCATTACCCCAGGGATTTTAAGCACTGCTATTCAGCAAAACTCCCTGGGAAAGGTAAGCTAGTCAAGTCTGATGTCTGATGCATACAGGTGACGTGTGCCAGAAACACCAGCAGCAAGACAGGTTTGGTCAGATCAGGAGTTCTCTGGTCCCATGTCTATTAAGGTCCAGATCAGCTGCCTTGAAAGCAGCCACCTTTTCATTCATCTGCCCCTTCCCCAGGCAGGACTAGCTGTGCAGACACCAGTCCCTCCCTTCAGAAGCCTCCCAGCAGAGGTCCATTGATGCCCCAGATAACACTTCTCCCAATACACTTAAGTAAGTTGCGTCTAATTTGTATCTAATTTCCTGCAATTCAAGATCGCTGCTACTTCCTCCAGTCATATTTAATGCAGAGAATAGAATCCTATTTCAACATATCTAAAGACTTGTGTCTTCCTCATGTCTCCCTCTTCTCTTGGAGAGCGACTTCTTTATAAGAGCAAGTCCTGGAAAGATAAGGGGTAATGGCTTTAAACTGAAACAGGCTAGGTTTAGATGGGACATAAGGAAGAAGTTCTTGACCGTGAGGGTGGTGAGGCCCTGGCACAGGTTGCCCAGAGAGGCTGTGGCTGCCCCATCCCTGGCAGTGCCCAAGGCCAGGTTCGATGGGGCTTTGAGCAACCTGGTCTAGTGGAAGGTGTTGCTGCCTGTGGAAGGTGTTGCTGCCTGTGGCAGGGGTTTGGAGCTGCATGAGCTTTAAGGTCCCTTCCAACCTAAACTAGTCTATGATTCTGTGATTCACAGAATCATAGAATAGTTAGGGTTAGAAAGGACCTTAAGATCATCTAGTTCCAACCCCCCTGCCATGGACAGGGACACCTCACACTAAAGATTCCCCAGTCTACCCTATAGATGAAAATATCAGTCTCTCCAACCTTTCCTCCTAGAGGTATTTTCTAGAGATCTCGTCATTCATCATGCCTTTATCTAGTATCAGCATAGAGAGCAAGATCTTTAGCTGTCCTCACACAGGGCTGTACAGTAGATCAGACAATTAGGAATTTTCTTTAAAAGGACCCTTTTTGTTCCCCCCAAACTCCACATACCCTTTGATTTAATCTACTCAACTAACATTGGAGTACCCATGGCAAGATCTATCCTAGGCATGGAAGAAATGTAGCTATGATAGACTTCTATATGGGTACTGAAGTGACAAACATCTTACCCAAGGCAATGCAGCACAGAGCACGAGAACACAAAGAGGCTGAATCCGAGTTGTAGTACAGGAAACACAACTCTAACTTCTACTTGTCACATTTTGTGGTATTATTTATCTTATTACTGAGATTGACTTCTCACTCCATGAATGAACAAAATCCATGGTTTACAGAAAGCACTTCTATATACCACAGTGTGTAATGATGTGCTGTCCACATGGGAACAGCACCTGCAGCCCTACCTCTGCCCTAAACATTTGCAGGTCCCTGAGCTGACAGAATCATAGATGGAATGAAATTTAGCAGCTCCTTCCCCAGATCAAAACCCAGTGCCACAACAGGGAAAAAGACAACTCACTGGGATGCTACAACTCAAAGAAACTGGTGAGGCTGCACCTTGAATCCTGTGTTCACCCTCACTACACGAGAGACTTTGAGGTGCTGTAGCAGGGCCAGAGAAGGGCAATAGAGCTGGTGCAGGGCATAGAATCATAGAATCATAGAACAGTTAGGGTTAGAAAGGACCTTAAGATCATCTAGTTCCAACCCCCCTGCCATGAGCAGGGACACTTCACATGAAGTACAAGTCTGATGAGAAATGGCTGAGGGAGCTGTGGGTGTTTAGTCTGGAGAAGGCTCAGGGGGGACCTTATAGCTCTGTACAACTACCTGAAAGGAGGATGGAGCAAGGACGTGGCCTGTCTCTTCTCCTGAGTAACAAGCAATAGCACAAGAGGTAACAGCCTCAAGCTGCACCAGGAGAGGTTTAGATTTGATTTAGGAATAATTTCTTCACTGAAAGGGTGCTCAGGTGTTGGAACAGGCTGCTCAGGGCAGTGGTGGAGTCACCATCCCTGGAAGTGTTCAGAAACTGTGTAGATGTGGCCCTCAGTGACATGGTTTAGTGGTGGACTTGGCAGTCTTGGGGTAATGGTTGGACTTGATGATTATAAAGGACTTTTCCAAACTAGTTGATTCTGTGATTCTATGAAAATGGGAAAATGAGACTTACTGCTCTCTTTCCTTTGAACGAATGCTTCCACTACTGGTGACTAATGGGCTGTTGCCCATTTGGTTGGTGGCTAGAAGCAGAAAACCAGCCAACACCTACAACTGTACAACCTTCTAGAACAGCCATCTATTCTGGCAGCCTTGGCTGAGGGACTCTTGAGTGTTTAACTGAGCTTCCAACAGCAAGCACAGAGGCATCAAATGGAAGGGCAAGTGTGTGCCCATCAAACTTTGAACCATATTTAATAGCTTCTTACCAAATATGTAATTACATGTTTTTCCCTAAACACTGAAACCATGTTTCAAAGCAGGCTACAAAGTTCACCTCTGCATCCAGAAGACTTTGCCCAACTCAGCCCTGGACTTCCCAGCTGAGACTTGTTGGTCATTTCTCAGCAGAATGGATCATGTCTTCCTAATGCCCGGAGGGGATACATGGCATGAATTGGGGAAAGCACAGGATTGCAGCACAGGCCAGTTACATCCAGCCCTTCCCTGCCCCACCCCAACCTTTATCCTTCCTGTAAAACTACAAAGACTATGCGCTGTTTCCTTCAACTTGCTTCACTAACTGAATCTAATCCATCTGCTTTTCTTTGCTTGGAGGATTGGTATGTGAAGATGCTAATTAATCACCTGTACTGCTTTATCATCCTGAAAGCTTAGCGCCCATGGATCTGAAGGTACTGACTGGACTGCTCAGGGAAAAGACATCTAATATACAATACACTTCAGGGACTAAGATATCAGGTCCTTGTAATGTAATCCTTATAATGGCAATAACAAAGGTGAAAACCATTGAGTTACCTCTGAACATCCTGTCCACAGACAACATTGATCAAGGCCGCAGAACTTTACCCTAAGGAAGAGGGAATACAGGGAATAAAACACTTTCCCATCCAGAAAGTCAATAAAACAAATCAACAGAATCTTTCACTTTAATAGCAATTTATTATAATTAAAAGTAACAAATAGTTTTAAATCCTTTTTTTCTTAAAAATCTAGTATAACACACATCTGCTACAGTTCTATGAAACCTATGGCAAAATTGTATCCCCAAATAACACCATTCTGCCTCATCCTCACAGACATCAGTGGTGTGGGACACAAACAAAACAGAGAGAGATCGCTCTACACAGCACTTGTCACAAGGATAAGAATGATCACTAGGCCTCAAAATGCTACAAGTTATTCTGTAAGAGCTATTAAGTATAACTTCAGTTTTCTTCTTTGTTCATATTGCTGGAAAAATCAAATAACTCGCACAGTTTTTGGTGAAGCCGTAAGTATCTTTTAAGAACTGTACTTCCCCCTCTTCTTTGCTGCTAAAGTTTTCACTTTTTTTCTTTTCTCCCCCTTAATGACACGGCTGCCCCATTCCAGGTAACAAATCTTTAGTGACGTTTGCAGCCACTCTCCACACAGCACAACATATTTCCTTCATATTCTGAAGGCAGTACTCAGCTCTAGCACTTAACCTTTAACAGTACTGAGGAACAACCTGGCAGCACACTTTTCAGGAATACTACATGTTCATATATTAACCTCCAGCTTCGTGGGAACTCTAGAGCTTAAGTTAAGCTCCAGCTAAGTACTCAAGATAGCTAACTTACTTACAGCTAGCTCAGATTTGTGTAAAGCAGCAGCAGCCAGATGCTGCAGGACAGATGCATCTTCACATCACAGCTGTTCACAAAAGCCCTGAGCAAGTCATAATACTGTTCATCAGTGGCTTGGTGGACCACAAAAAAAAAAAGTCTCCACAAGCAAGCACACATACTGCTGAAGAGGAAGGATGTTCCTAATTTTGACAAGCATTTAATGTGTTGAATTTAAGCTTCAGTGTTAGTCAATATTCAAAAGTTAGCAGAAGTCCATGACTAAAACCTTTCTGGCTAGCAGAAATGTAGTGAAGGAAGGAACAGAACACAGGTAAACTTCAAAAAGCATGTAGAAGCCACTCAGATGTGGCTTGTACATGCTTTCAGGTACACAAGAAGGTTTGTTCTTCAGGAGCAGACCCCTTAGGTGGATATACCATAGACTCATAAAATAGTTAGGGTTGGAAAGGACCTTAAGTTCATCTAGTTCCAACCCCCCTGCCATTGGAAGGGACACCACATACTTTAAACCATGTCACCCAAGGCTCTGTCCAACCCGGCCTTGAACACTGTCAGGGATGGAGCATTCACATCTTCCTCGGCCAACCCATTCAGGTGCCTCACCACCCTTACAGTAAAAACTTCCTCCTTATCTGCATGAACTTCACAGTAGCTTGTGGAATTGGGAAGCTCAGTGAAAGCAAACCAGTAAGCAGCTTAACATACATTTATATCCACTCTGAACTTGGAGAGTCAAGGAAAAAAACATAAACACAATCATAGGATAAACATATGGAGGAGGCACTAGATCAACAAACTCTAGGAACAGACTCCAGTTGCTCTTCAATAGCAGTTCACACTCTGATCTAAGCAGACATACAACTCCAGGAGAAAATATCGTGTTAAATTTATTCAATTAAAACTTTTTTTGAGTTTGCTGTCAGCTGGGTATCTTGGGAAATGAAACCCAAACCCCAAACAATGCTTACAGCAAAACTGCAAAATCCTGTCATACCTAACATCCTAAACTACTATCTTGCTTTGTGAATGTACCTAACAGTTTATGAACATCCACACTTATTCAATAATACTTTAATAACTTCTGAGCTGGCCACTAAACCATCCATACAATAGCAATGCCAACACAAAGGAAAAAGCTCAACTAAGATGCTTAATAACAGATAGTTTGCCAAACCAAATAGCATTCGCTTCCAAAAAATGCCATTTTCTGTTTTGCTCTCCTCCTCCCACCTTTGTTTCACTTTCTGTTTCTCCTCTTGCCCATCTCTAACAACGGGCCACATGGGCAAACACAGAAGCTGTGAAAAGGTCCCTTTCATTGTAAGTCTCATCCCATGTATGTAAACACACAAAGAAATCACCTGTCTAATCACTGTCTTTCAAGTACTCAGGAAGTTCAAATAAAATGGATATTATTATTTCTCTAACTAAAACGTACATAGACCTATCATACCTTTGACTTTTCTACTGGTATTAATTTCTCAAAATGGAAATACTTTCAGATTACTTCTGTAGCTATGATAGCTTATATTCAAATTCATCATGAAAAATAAAGATCAACTTTTAGGATAATTAATAACCTGGCATGTTCAAAAATATTTCAAGCATTTTTTTGTGGTCCCTTATCACAGACCCTTTTCAAGGCAATTCAGAACCCACTCTACCCACATCAAATCAACTAACTAACCAACCAAACAAGGAAACCCCAGCTGAAAACCAATCACCCCAATATCTAAGTTGTTTAATACTTGTGTTGCAGAAAGTACATTCAGGTAAAGTTCTGTAGTGTAAACATACAGTTCTGACTTCTTTTCTTCAACCACTATTTAAAATTTGAGAGCTCTTTCTATTGGCTAAATACTTAAATGCAACTACAGGAATGCAAACTCTCACTTCATATACACTGCACTGACCCAAAGCAGCATAAACCCCCTGCTTTCAAGATACATACCTACTACATAAAGAAGCCTGAAGAATAAAATCATGCTCCCACTTAAAAAACAGAGCACTAACCAGTGCATAATATTGGTTATTCTATCTAGATCAAATACTGTGTGTATTCCCAAATATAAAAATAAAATTGTACAAATTGCATGCAACTGTACATAGTGCAGTTCAAGCAATACTGAGGCATTCTCCTTGTTTTTGTGAAGCATGTGGACAATAGCAAACTGCGGGGTGGTAATTGTAATGCAGTCTTTGGGTTTCTTCTTCCACAGAGACATACAAAGCTATTGTTATTTTAAAAGACTCTAGCCCACAACAGGGAGACTTTAAAAAAAATCTAGCTGTGACAACTGTACTGTGAAGAATTGCTGGATTTCCTTATATGTGTTCAGATTACCCAAACAGACTTTTCATTAGAAGTTCTTTACTAGAACTCCTTTCTCACAAACCACACACCAAAAAAAGGTGTTTTTTGTTTTGATTACATACAAATGTTCATCAGGCGGAAGTAGAGGAAGGTAGCTTGTTATATCATAAAACTAACCTCATCTTATGAAGCATATGTAGTACACATAATTAAAGGGTCCAGTTAAGCATCACCACATACTAACCCTTCGTATTTGTATAAGATGACCAGCTATGAAGTTGTAACTACTGAAACTGTACACAGGTGCCTTGGTATACCGTACTTATGTTACATCCCACAACTGCCTCTGCTTTGGGGTAATTTTTGTCCATTTCATCTATTCAGCCGCTGTGTTACCACTTCCCGGTACATGATAGAGATATATATCAGCAGAAGAAAAATGACAAAGAAATCATCCAAGAAGCCCAGAATTCCAAAGAGAGCTTCAGGAAGAAAATCCAGAGGTGAAGCCAGGTAAAGCAAGGCTCCGAGCAAGCAGAGGAATATTCTGATGCGAAACATCCAGAAGAGGCCCCCAACAGAAAACATCTCCCTGAAGGCATGCCGCAATAAGGTGGGCAGATCCATAATTCTTTCCATAATCTATAAAAGATAAACCAAAAGTTAGTATTTTGCTTTAGCAACAGATCCATGCTAAATTTTGTTTGGCGTTTTTATTACTACATTACAGGTTTGGAATCTGTTAGTTTGTAAGAACTAAAACCAAAACCAAACAGTAAGACAAGACTTCCTGGATTCAGTTTTGCTGGATAAAAAGTCAGATTTAGAATATACATATTTTCAAGAAACAGTCAAATTGTGTCATTCTATACCATAAAACATACATTTAACTCACTGCAAAATACATTGGCATCTATTAAAAAGGAAAAGCAGTGTGACTACTAGAGTAAATCAAATGACTGAGAAAGTGAGAACAGGTTGACTGTAGTGAAATATTGATCAGAATGGAAGACAATTAGGGACCGCAAGAAAAAAATAATAGGTGAAGTAAAATAGGTTGTAATTCTTTAGAAACTCACTCCCCCTTCCCTGGCTTATAACCAGTGATTCACATAACTCTCCAAAAGATGGATCAGCCTTCAAAGTAAATTAAAGAACCTTTAAATTAATCTATTCCTGCCTCCTTTCCATTTTACTACTATGATTCTGTCATCTGACTACTCAGTAGAAAATATTCACATTTTTGTTGTGTGTCTTTTTTTTTTATACTGGTTCCTTTGCCTACCCTACAGAGTTTCTACACAGAGCCATGAATTAAAAAGAGTCATTGGCAAGGCTGCAAAAATACTCTAGAAAGGAATTTTGTAAGTGGTTAAGGCAATGCACCGTGTATAAATCAAAGACAATTTATCTAGTCTGATTAGGGCTTTAATGCAGACTTCTGGCATGACCTCAGACAGGTCACTGGGGACTAGACACAGAGCCCACAGAAAGGTCTAATGGAGCCTGAAAGGTAGTTTCAAACTATTCTGTATCAAAAGTATAACTGTTTTGTGGTTTAGAATAGGGAAAAAAAAATCTATCTTGCACCTCTTATGTCTCTTTGGATTATAGATTTTTCTTGCTAATGTTTTGTTACTATATCCAAATTCAATGAACAGATGTAGAGAAGTAAGGAAGTTACTAGTATGTGGTTGCATGCATTTTACCTTGCAAATAAGAACACGCACACAGAAGACAGGCTCACCAGACTGACTTTCTAAAGTTCATAGAACTTCAACCATTTTGTTTACTATTTATAAAAAAAAAAATCCTGTTTTCCTCACTGATGGAGCAGAATAAAGACCGTAAAATGTGAGGAAGAGCAGAACTTCAGATTCTTCTAATTGACGTAAAGAGATCAACCAAGTGAATATTCTTCCTTACATGCCACACATTTCATTAAGTATTTTTACTGACTAATCCTTTAAAAGTCGTAATTAAAAAAGATCTTAACACATAAATTGGGAACTCAAGGCTTATTAGTAGTTCTCACTTGCAACAAAAATGCAAGTTTCCATGCTTTTTCACATGGGTCATGGGTTTGCCTGAACTATATAGATACAAATTTCCATAGTCCCTATGCATCATGAAGAGAAAATTCATGATGGGGGGGTGGGAGGAATTGGGGTAAAGGGGAAAAAAAAAATCACAAAAAATACTGTTAAACTTCCCTAAAATCACTGACTTCCATCCAAATTTACCCCAAACTTACAGATCTGGGCTGTCCTGAGAACCTCCGATTGTAATCATTAACATCTTGAAATACTTGGGCTGCATCCTGCTGATCTTCGCTGAAGAGTGGTAAAAACAGTGTTACCTAGGCACAGCAGGGAGATTTTCTTACACATCTTTTAAATGCAGACATTGTAAACTACCAATGAAAACCGTAATCTTCAGTTAACTACACAGTTGTTCAGTTGAATATTTCGTAGCAAAATAAAATGCAAAATGACTAACATGGATACTGCTGCTAAGTTTTAACAAATTAATTGCTTACAACTCTCTATAGAATATTAATTTTTTAAAAAAGATTATTAAGAACAAGCATAAGAACCCTCTTTCTAACACAGGATTACAGGAAATTTTTCTAAACACCTAAGTTTTTATGTTTCAGAAGTGGGACAGATGATTTGGATAAAAAAGCTAATTTACTAAATTAATCTAGCTTTGTTTCTTAAACTGAAAACCAAATAAAGAAACTAATGGCACCATTCTCCTTCCATCTTCAGAATGGCCTTGCATTTCAGCACACAATTAGCAAAACTCATACTTTTCCACATGGGCATTCAAACCAAGGTCAAAGAGAATAATAAAGAATAATAGACAGGAAAAGATTTTAAACATCAGCTCTTTGCTAAGCACAGAGAATTCTTCTATGTTCTTGAGCTAATTTTCATGCAAACGTAGAAAAACACGTACGGTCATATTCACATGTATCTTACGCTACTTTTCTGTATAGGAGTTTCTGAAAACACTTGCATTTAGAAGTAACGTTCAAGTATCAAATGCAGATTATCACATGAAACAGTTGAAATTATTACAATCTTCAAAAACGCCTGGCCACTAAGTATTTATCTTATATCTGTGCAGCAGTCACATTTAGCAAATGACAGCATGGGCAGATCTACGCTCAACTCCTAGCCCTGCCTTCTGCCTTCGACAAACCTTCTGTATGACTCACATTGTTCATGTGTACATACTTCCATCCCCTATTTATAAATCAGACTTGACTTCTCCTGTGTCATAAAATGAGAATGAATGCATAACTGTGCCAGCAGTACCATCTAATTTACCTGTTATTCAGATGAAGGTAGAAGAATATCTATATAAGGACACAAGCACATACACACGCACACAAAAATAACTTATTTTCCCCTTTTCCGTCTTCGTCATCTTTATTTTTTGTATCCCTCACCTCACTGGCTAAATTCTAAACTTACTCACTCATCCTGTAGCCATACCTATCTTTCTTTTCTCTGTATTCTTATAGTCATTAGTTCTGCTAATACACACAATTAAAGCAGGATATAATGTATGGGCGAGGGCATCAGGCATGTTATCTAATTCATCAGGAAGTACTAGCCCTGTAGTTGTGCAGTTAAAATAGATATGTACTTTATTTTATATATATATAGTGTATATTTTGTTAAGGGATACATTATAAAACTCAGAGCGCCTATGTGTTAATGAGTTGCAGGGACATATTTCAAACTGACAATGTAAGTAAGTTGTGTAGGAAGTTAATGCTTGCTCTACAAAGCTCATATTAATAATACATAGAAACTAAAAATAGGGGCAAAGCAAGAAATTGACATCGGTAGCTTTTTTTTCTGGGGAGAGAAGGAAGGGAGAGGGTATTTCTATGAAACCAGTAGTATACTGCCTATTGGCAGTCTTCCACAACAGCCAGGTCTCTCAGATGTGAGTTCTGGTAATGAAGTTATGTAACATCCAAACCAGAAAGCATGGAAAAATCAAAGTTAAGATCTTATGATTTTATGGTTTCATATACTGCTTTACAGAAAAATAGCTGAGTTATCAGTGCTTCTCACTTAAATTTGAGTTTCAGGAACAATCTGCATTTTTTTAAGCCGTTTGGCAAAGCAAAGTGTTATACAAACAAAATAATGTCCACCATTTATGTCTCACATATCCATATTCTTTCAGCTTCTCAGCCTTATGTCAGTCTCCCCACTGCAGTTCACATGTAAGTGCTTTTTTGGTAATCTGTACTAGACAGCCAAACTATTGGGTCCATGATTACTTAAAATATTACCGTTTGTCTGCAGATTGGGCAACGGATGGCACCAAGCCATGAGCCATACCTCCAGTAGGCAATAATGCAGGAACCTGATGAAAGGTAAGTTACAGATATTTAAATTTCTGAGTTGAAACACCCACTGCATGAAATAGCATGCTACACAGTTAGGTTAAACCTATCTTTGCTGGTATAATTTTGTATATAGCATTCACCGAAGATACCAACAACCAATATGTTCAAATTGAGAGCTGTTAAGTGCACAAAAATCTTGAATAGGTTGAATTGCATTATTAATTTTAAAGCATCATTTCCTGAAAAGACAGAAAACTTCTTAATCATTAACTGAAGAAGCAAATAATTTAAAATTTTACCAGTTTAAAATTTAGAAGTCACAAAAATATCAAGAGATATAAAATTTATCATAAAAAACTGGCTTTATTATAGGAGTTTTAACAGATGAAGGAATATATAAAAATCTGAATACTTCAGCTGTTTTCCAAATTTATAAATTCTTTTGCTTAAATGACTAGGCATGGTATGCATTACATACTCCATAAAACCACATGAACAGTTAAAGAATCCTCCTGGGAACACGAAGAAGAGGCAGCAAAATGCTACACAGGGCATTTATATGTAAATTTAAATAGCAGGGACCCAAAGACAGAGGCAAGCACTTTAAGCGCTGTGAACTTAGCCTTAATTCTTCAGGACTTCCAAGAAAAAAACCTCAACACTCTGAGAAAAAGATAACACCAGGCAGAAGTTTTTACTCTTTCTAAACCTCTTCTTTCAAATGGTGCATTTCCAAGTGTTTTTCAGCGTCTCCATTTTTTTAATAACTGGAAACAAATTACACTCTCTGCCCTTGACATCTTCAAATTAACTGTGGGTTCAATCCTGATAGCACAAAAAACCAGCACATTCCAATCTGACTGTTTATTTACAAATATATTTTCTCAACAATTTATGTAAAAATTATTTCTAATGTACATTAGAAGATAAGCAGCTAAAATCAAACAAAACTTTGCATTAGGTGACATACTAGTGCTAAAAGTTTCTGCTTCTGTTCTGGTTTTCTCTTTGCAGCTTGGTTGTTTTTTATTTTGTTTTTCTTGCTTACCACAGAAAAGATGTCCACAGTTTGTTTCTATAGGAAATGTAGCCTGCTGCAAACAGACTGGACAGGACATATCTGTATAGAAGTGAAGTCTATCATCAGCAGAAGCATCCTGCTTGAACACAACAAAAATGCAGTGTTAGAGATACCATTTTTTATGTGTCTATGGAGTTTAAAAAAATAAAAATCTAGTGTTCATTCACTAGAAGTCAAACAATCAAATGCAAAACTATGTGAAATAAAAGAGAAACATATTTAAATCAAAAAAATCAAACATAATTAAATGCAAAACCTGATACCCTACACTAGTTCTTCTTGTGACAAGCCCATTATTTTCCCTTCATCTGTTCTGTAAGTGCTGCTTCAATCCAGTTAAAGACCACAAGGAAAGAACCTCCTTTGTCCTTCACATTAAGTTAGGTTAGACATGCTGACACATGAATAACAACCCAGATTGAGACTTGTACTTCGTTATCCTAAGTAGTTCTGTCCAGAGCCAGGTAACTGAACTGCATTGCTACTAGTTGCAATATTCCGTGTTCCCAAGCTCAAGGATAGACATCAGCTTGTGTATATAAATACCATGAAACATATTTTCTCTCAATTTTGCCATATTTATCTTCCACACAAATATGCACTGTAGTTAAAAATCTGTCATTATTTCAAGAAGTATTATGATGAAAGACTCTCCTCAATACTCTCCAAAAATATGGCTTGTCACTCTCAGGCTGGCACTTAGCAAGTTCCAGTAACCTGGCCTCGACCCACCCATTCTCTCCTCTACATGTCAGAATTGGATGCAGTTATAGAAGGGTTGAGGTATGAAGGAACTTTAAAAACCACGTAGTCCAACTTCTCTGCCATGGGCAGGGACATGTGTCACTAGCTTAGGCTCTTCAAAGTCCCATCCAATCTGACTTTCAGTTTAAAACCACTGCTCCTTGTCTTGTCAGTAAAGGCTTTGGTAAAAGTTTCTCTCTGTCAATCTTTGTTCACTGGCTCTTATTGCTGTGCCACTGTTCTGCTACACAGAGGTTATCAGTGTAAACATCTAACCCCTGTCCTGTGACAGCAAGCTGTACTCCAGATTTCCTTTCCTTTACCACTAAGGCCCCAGGAACATTGAGGAAGTGCACCACATAATCTAACTTACTCCACCTTGTGGCAAAAACTTGTCTGCAAAAAGAGCCAGCTGAATATTTAATTTTAATTACTTATTTGTTAAAAAAGCCTACGTTATTTCATTACTCGATAAAGTTCAAAGTGCATCTGTACAGTAAGTAAGCTTCCACAACTTTCAAGACCAGCTTCTTCCAGAACCTCAGAGAAGTCTACACTACCCAAAATTAGACAGTTAAATGAAGCCAACTTTTGGCACAGCACCTGCTCTGTTTGAAGCTGCTGACGAAGAGCTCGCACTAGCTCTTGATTTTCTGGGTGTATGTTCTGATGTTCATTTCTGTGAAAGGAAATACAAGCAATAAGAAAAGCTGAACACTGTGACCCAACATTGAAAAACAACTGATTGGAAAAAAAAAGAAAGGAACTTGAACAAAGGGTAAAAATCATTCCTTCCTGCTACAAAGGATTGTAAAGGAAGCACACAAATAATTAAGGAAACAGGACATGTATTCTAGATCCTAAAGTTACTCTGGACATTCAAAGCTGTACAGCAGCAAGACTTTTCAGTAAGACTCCATAATCAACCATTAAATCATGTTTAAACTAGATTTTCATCTGAAACAAAATAAGCTATTAACATGCAAAAAAATAATGTTGCTTGAAAGTTTTATATTTATCATGTAGAAATATTTTCTGTCTCTGTTGCTAAGTTTTGAATTGTTGGTCTACTCATAAATTCCTTAAGCTTTTCACTCATTCCCCAAGTTACAGTTATTGAAAAATCCTAATTATTTCATCTGCTACATGAAAGATTAAGACATAACGTTTACATAAGAAGGGGTAGGCAAACTCTTAGATTTAGAATGTTGAATTTATGTAACTATCAGCAGACTGGATATAAAAAGAAATCACTCCTTTTAAATTAGTCTTTAAAAAGACTCTATAGGCTCTGAGACTAACATGAAGAAAACTTCAGGTTAGAGGTGCCAAGGGGAATCACAGGGAAGGGACTCACTGAAGAAAGAAGGATGGATACAATACAAGTTTGAAATTCAAAAGCATAATACAAACAGAATTAGAATTTAAAATTATGGTAACAAAATTAAGAGGTGTTGAGTTACAATAAATATGAGTCAATAACATCATATTCAAAACTGTGTGAATTTTTTACACTTTATTTATTCATATGGATTTCAAAGGTGATACATTCTCCTCAGCACTGTTGAGGTCTCAGCTGGATTCTGTTCTCCATTTTCGGCTAAATGCATAAAAACATGTACAGAAGTTGGAGGAAGCTCAGAAGAGAATAAAAGCTACTGCCCACATTTTTTAAACATTACAGAAAGAGTGAAGAAATGTCAGTTCATATAAAGACTGCTCATGGAGAAAAAAGGGGAGAGGATAAAGCTTCTATTCTATAAATATGAGCAATTATTTCCCACAGTTATCTAAGGTTGGTGGAAAAACATTTCTAACCACTAAGCATACAAAATCATAAAAGGTTACCTCAGGGTATTGTGATCTATCTTTGACTGAAAGTTAAATCAAAAATCACATTGCACTGCTTCCAGGGATGATCTAGAAAAGTTGATCCTTTGTCGGAGCTGAGGGCTGGACTGGATGAATTTTTAGGATATTTTCAGGTTATTATTTACATAATTTCCTCCACAGCTCTAGCAGTTTCTGCAATATTTTCCTTCATTTGATGTGGGCAGTCATAATACTGCCTTACTGCTATCTTTAATATTTGGTGCCCTTCATTCTTTCTTCAGAGGAACAGACAAACCCCATATTTCTCACGCTAATAATTACATGTTTATCTGTAAAAAGTAAATTTATTTAACACTAATGTGGGTGACATATATGGAAGTTACATGATGGGAATCTCACATTAAAACCTTTCCTGCTCATCTTGTGCCTCCATGAGTCAGACTTTGTGGATGTTGTCTGCCATTCATGCTATATGTATGAAACTATTTTCCTGTTCAGATGCTACAAATTAGCATATTTTTCACCTTCAGTTTGCCAGGACTTCGATATATATTGAAATTCAATTAAAATCACACACAAATAGGAAGTGTGAATTATAAGCCAGTTTATTCTGATTCCTTCACAAACAACTTACTGCAAATTTTTTGCTCAAGTGTTAATTTTATACTATGTTGAATACATGAGAAAATTTGTACAGCTGTAGAGGGACAGTACATACATATGTCACATACGTGTAAGGTGCTGAGGTGGCGAACACTGTCGAGTGTCCAAGAAGGGGACAAGCATAGGTCAAGACATACCAAATTCATAACTTCTGTTATTCAATTAGTGTGGGAAAATAAATAAATTAAAACCAGTATGGTTCTATGTAATTAGAGGCATTATCAATGACAGAAAGAAATAAAGTTAGATGTGGAGTCTTTTAGTTCCCCCATTTTTGAGTGTTAGCACATAAATGGACGTAATCTTTCCAAGATGTGGAAAAATGTAGTATGTATCACAAAGAGCCCCGCCAATCTATAATTACCAGGGGGAAGGCTGCCTACTCATTCAGTGTGCAGCCTCACACAGGGAAAGTGAGGGACAGTACTTACGGGGACTGGTATATTACTGTGCAGTGATGGCCACTTAATTTCCAAGGATTAAGATCTCAGTTCTGCTGACAGTACCAATTTAATCTTCTAATGAAACCATTTGATGGGATAGAAATTAAGAGAAAAAGTTTTAAAGCTGCAGATACATAAACATGGGTTGGGTAAGTCATCTGAGACAAGCAGGGAATCTCCGACACAAAGCACCAGAGGGTCAAGTTCCCCTTAATTTGTATGATAAATTAAATTTTCGCAGTCTCACTGGTAATGTGACAACCTACCCACAAGTTTAAAAGATGATGGAAAAAGCTAGCGGCATTTTATGGAAATTTGTAAGTCAAAGACATACAGGCTTTGCAGAAGTATCTTATAGTGACTGAACTAAACATCTGCAACTTGGTATATATGTTAATTACTCTTAATAAGTTCTTCCACCAAAAGCACAGAGACCTTCAGTTCATGCCCTGATGTGATGCTTCATTGAGTTCTCCCTGCCGGAAACAAGTACAGCAGCCATATCCCTTAACAGTTCTTCCCACATTTTACTTCTGTCCCCTAAAATCCACTGCAGCCTACACTCCTTGCTGCCTACTTGAAGTTTTCATTCAGTTCCTATAACCTTGTTCATTACCCTAAGCCTTCTTTCATGTATTTTTATCCAGGACCTGTTCCTACCCAGCCTAAGTAGTTCAGATGTCACATACTGAAGTATGGGGTGGCAAAGAGATTGGGGCAATGGACGCAGTGTAAGGAATACACAGACCACTGTATTGCCTTACACAACTAGAGAAGAAAAAGGAAATGCAAGTTACAAATGCTAACAATATCAATATAAGGGGTAGAAAAATTGTAAGAGCAGAGCAAAAAAAGGAAAAAAGGAACTCTTGAAGCCATCTGAATAACTGAAACAGCTTTGGAAAGAAAAGCAAGGTGAAGCTCATATGCTTCTCTTAGATTCCTTTGATATCTCCTGGTCCTGAACAGCAGCACAGCCCTGTAGTCCAACCAAGCATTCACACTCTGATTTGTTTTGTAGCTTGCTCCCAAATACCTCCTACTCGGCAGACTTATTTTTCCAAAATACATAAGCTAACGAATTTGTCAAGTTGAAAGGCAAAACTCTGAAATGAAAACCAGCTTTGATTACTTGATCATTAGAGTTACTGAATTTCAACCTTAATATTTTGCTTTATGGAAAGCATATGATAGCCCACTGTTTTTCAACATAGAATCATAGAATAGTTAGGGTTGGAAAGGACCTTAAGATCATCTAGTTCCAACCCCCCTGCCATGAGCAGGGACACCTCCCACTAAACCATGCCACCCAAGGCTCTGTCCAACCTGGTCTTGAACACAGCCAGCTTCAGAATAAAATACTTTCACTCCCACACTGCTATAGTTCTTCTAGCACCTATGAGGCAAGACAGTCTACGGCATGATGGTTTGCTTTATTGTATCAGTTTCTGGTTCAGTATTCTTTGGCTTTACTGTAATCACTTGTCTGTGCATTTAGACATTTAAAGATGATTCTTTGCCAATCTACTCTTAGCTGCCTCTGCAGTAATAACAAAGCATGATCTGGACAGTTTGGCATGTGATTAATAGCTGTTCAGTTGACAGTTTTAGCATATGCACATTCTTTTATAAAATGAATCAGGCAATTTATTCATGTTTGGGGTTTTGTTGGGGCCTTTTCTATGGAAGAAGGCTGCAACTAGAACATATATTGGTGGATTATATCCAATCTTGATTGTGGGGTGACTACTGACAAATCTGTCCTTTTTTAACCAAACATGACAGACACATCAGCCATACAAACTGTAAATTCAGCCATCTTCAGTCTTAAGTAATGATGAACATTATTCAGTTTGATCATCTGAAGAGTTAAACTTCACTTCTGAGAAATGAATCATTTCATTCTACCTGAATTAAATAATGAAACTGCCAAGCAATTAAACAAAGTGATCAATCATTTCCTTAATATCAAAAATCAGAGTTGTTTTATATACCAATATAAAAAAATGTTGAGAAAGTCAGAATTTTACAAACACAGATACGTTGATTAATTCCTGTCAACATAATCTCACCTTAAAAGCGTATATACCAGAGCAGCAATGAAAGTGAAACTGAGCACAACTGCCACCAGTACCTGGTCACTTATTCCTTCTATAACTGAATCATTATCAAGCTTCAAACTCTGAACTTCTGCTTGGTGACTGTCCATCACAGCTCTAAAATGTAAAAAGAAATACATACATATGTATATTAAAACGCACATACACTCACGTGCATTTTAAACATAGTTTCAAATAATATGCATAAACATCTATTCATAGAAACACTAAATTCCTAAACACTAAAGCAACAGAATAGTCACTGGGGAAAAAATGGTAAAAGAAGAGGGAACAGATGCATTTTTACCAAATACTGAGCTTGCTGCAGAGGGCTGCAAAGCATTTGTCTAGTCCAGTATCACACAAGTCTTAAATGACTGTGCTGCAATCTAAAGACATTTTTTTTAAATCTCAGTCAGATTCTTTACTTGGGAATCTTTACCAGATAACTTCCCCAGGAGTAGATTACTGCTGAATAAGACATATTCTAAGGACAGCTCATTTTAAAAAAGCATAATGACTCTGCATTGTCAAGGATTTAACTATTATACAACACATGATTTCTGCTAAACTGAGACAATGTAGAAACCTAATTTGCATCACTTCTGTGAAGAAAAAAGCAAGGACATTTGGAGTTTAGCCGTTTTATAGAGTGTTAAGCACCGATTTGGATACAGAGGAATGATCTGAGGCACTATTTTATGAGTCTTTGCTATGCACTACCATTCTACAGCCGGAAACACGAAAAAACTTGTCAGTAAAAGGTCTTACCAGGCCTCCCTAATTAACTAGTTTGGTTTATATTCATTTCACATATGCAACAATCAGAATGCTTTGCCATTTAATTTAATTATTTGCCAAAATAATTCTAAGATTTATTAATCTCCAGCATTAACCTACAGCTGGAGACAAGCAAAATAAAACAGTTTCCAACACTGCTAAATCACTCCTGTTGCAATCAGAAAGTGAAACGAACTACAACTGTGAATATTATGAAACCAGGAGAGTGAAGCTAACTCTGGCAAATGACCAAAAAGTCATATTTAAACTGTGCCCATACCCAATTAAAGTACTTTTCATACAGAGCTGACATAAAATCTCAGCATCAAATTATGAGGTCAGGTAAGACAGATATCACTTACTTCACATCCTGGTCCAGTGTGTGCGCATAAGCTTGCAAGCTTTCGTCAGTGTTTCTCTCTGCTTCACAGCTCATGTGTAATTTTTTAATTTGAACATTGCTGTCTAGCAAACATCACCAGACACTGTGGTCTTGAATTAATTGCAAAACTGAAATGGAACACAGGTCATCAGGATTTTAGTGGACACCTGTAATGACTACCCTGCCAAGATTTCAATATGCTAGTCTACTGTTAACGCAGAAGTGTCATCTTTTTCTCATCTTTTCCATACGATAGTTATTCTCACTCTCCAGATCTTTTCTTGCATGAGCTGTGGAGCTTCTTCCAAACTTCCTCACATTTGTGGGAGCTGCCCTCTAAAGCAGCAATGCAAGAGAAGATGGTACATTTTAACATTATTGTAAAAAAGGATAAATGGCACAATTAAGTACCATAACAGCAGAGAAAACTCATGGAGAAAAAAGGGTAGATTTCTTTAATTGTTGTTGTATTTTGGGGCTTCCATGGTGAAAATAAAATTGAAAAGATGAAGCATATGTGAAGTGAAACAAACTAAGTTATCCTAAGTGCCCCAATCTGAACTGATATTATTGCTTCTGTAACTATAGTAATAATTTTTGCTAATTACATCTTTCCACAGGTGACTGTGTCATAGTTTAACTACTGTAATGTCAATTAATATTTGGAAAGAGTAAATTCTCTCAAAGGTGAAATACCAGTGACTCATCAAGAGCCCTGTTTAAAGTAGGTCAATATAGACACAGGTTTCATAGACAGTCATATGTATATGTTCACATAAAATGAGAAAAAGATCAGATCCTTGTGGAAAGGTCTTGCATAGAACTAGAGCTTATGCAAGAAGTTGTAGCATTTGTCCAGGTAGCTAGTTAAAAAATTATATTGCTGCAGTTAAATCCATGAGGCTAAGGTGTTGTGGAGGTTTTCTGAGCAGCAGTTCCTTCATACCGAGGATGTGGACTGGTAGGTATGCTCAGCATTCCCAACCCATATACTTAATTTCTTTGCCTATCCAATACCAAAGATGCATCTCCTTTTTACAATATGTCATTCTGGGACTCTCAATTTCCACAACTGTATCTCAGGCAGTGTGCTTGCATCTTCAACTTCTACATTTTCTCTCCTTAAGTACCATCATCAGCCCACTAATTTCTGCTGTGTTACACTGTCATTTCAGGGTTCATCACTCAGAACAAAACAAGAAGAAAACGGCAAAGAACTGGTATGTGATAATTCCTCCACTGTCCTGCATCAGCTGTGTTCGAATAGACCAACATGTTAATAACAACTATATCCCATTAACTACTATGTAGGTTTTTTGGGGTTTTTGATTGGTTGGTTGGTTGCTTGGTTTGGGCTTTTTTTTTTTTTTTTTTTTTTCCCCCAGAAATACACACTGTGGTAGAGACATACAGATGATTAAACTGCATGTTTGGAAGGCAAGTGTATCGCTGTGCTCACTGACACCTGAAAGGCCACCCCTGTCACTGCTTGTCTGGTGCACTCTGAAGCCAACACATGAATTGTCAGTATCACACAAAGAAAACTCAATTTCCTTGAACAGCCTTCAAGACATCCAGTCTCTTTCACTCTCTGCAAGTTCCTTGCAACAGCACTCTTAATCCTTATCCACCTACCATCAATAGCACTCACTACATCTGCTCACGCACTCTCCTTGAAATAGCATACTATGGCACCAAGCTTAGCAGCAGAATAAGAAATGCACAGATGATCACCTTCTCTTCCTTCCCGCACATAACCCCTGTTATCTGTATCTACTTCGCACCTCGACTTACCACATGTGACTTTCTCCATAACAATTTTCACACAAACGTAGTGTCCAGAAGAAATTCATGCAGTCTTTCTGCTTATATAAAATGGCACTCCTCAAATGCTTTGATTTCTCTTAGGTACCAATATATTGCGAAGGTGTGTAGAGGGGGGAGTGGAAGTCCCTGGGACTTCCCTGAAGCTGGGAGTCTGGCTCAGTCCCTCTCCCAGCTGCGTCTATTACTAAGTTCTATAGAAGACAGGCTACCAAGGCTTAAGGCTCACAAGTTTTAACTTACTTGCTGCTTCTGGACAGCCAACAACTACTAAGCATATTCCCCTTATTATCTCTAGCACTTTTTCTGAATCAGACCATTGCACAGGAGGGCTGACATGAATGGTGTAGGCTAGGAACTACAAACAGAAGGGTTTCACTTCAAAAGATCAATACATACTCTTTCAGAATAGTCATTCAAGCCTCAGCAGAGGCAGCTGCAATCTCCTCCCACTCTTGTCTCTGGGTTAGCATGTGAAAAAAGCAACAGCTACAAGAACACTGCTGAAATACACTATTTGACGATTGTCTGGCTGAAGGAGGAAGTAATTTTCTGATTTCAAGTCCATTTTGAACATTTTCAAACAAAATATCTAGAACTGCAAGCTTGCACTTCATATTTCCTCAGGTGCAACCACAACAGCATAAGAACACATCTGCAGTTGTTTGAATAGAGCAGATAACAGTTCTAAAACAGCTTCTAAGGAATCTTGCTTCACAATGCATATGTTTAGCAGGGTGCTCTTTCAGCTGGTACAATTACTAAGCGAGGTACAATAGACTTAATTCTTAAAGATTGTAGTGAAGACCTTTCAGTCTTCAGAGACAACCAGTACTGACAAGGACTAAGCGTATATCAGAAAAGACTTCTAGAACCAGACTTTATCACAGACATCTCACCTCTCCTAACATAATAACCAATAATAATTTGATGTGATTGTATTAAATTCAACCTTTTTATGTTGATCCATTACATTTGTCTGGTTATGCAAAAATAAGAGTACTTAATCAAGTTTTTAACTGTATAACCCTTGTCAGATCAGAATCCTATACCACAGGCTTTTCAGACATTAAATAATTTTAAAGTGTGTTTTTTTTTTTTTCTCTGTGGATTCATGCTACTTTTGTTTCTTTATACAATTGCAAAGGAGGTTATTTTTTTTAATGATGCCTATTTTTTTATACAAGAAATTAATTCTTGCCTACACTAGCTCTCAGAAAAGTACCAAATTAATAGAATGACTTCAAGGAAAAAATGGGTAGGTAAAAATAGAAATGAAATTTAATAATAGAAATTAAATTAAAAAATCTTAAAATTTTTAGGATTCATTTTTAGTTACACTTAAGATTTTTTCTCTTTTTAGACATTTAACAGCGATAGGTCTCTTAAATGAAAGCATAACCCCACCCTGTGTTACAATTAGAGGATGAAAACCAAACCACATCTAACAATACTCACATAAAAATTGCAATTTTTACAATCATCCTCTGCGTGTTAAAAGTATCAGTTACAAAGTTTAAAAATACAACAAAAATGTTGGGCCTTTCTCCTACATAAAAAGAAACAACAAAAGAGCTTAGTTTCCAGCTTCATTTATTCTCATCTTCAAACTACTGGTACTTTCTTGATGCAAAACAATGCAACTGCAAAGCGAGGCAAAAAAGGACAAGTAGGTACTCCTCCATTCCACTTGGGCTAGCTAAGCTACAGTTGGACTTTGCAGCACAGTACTTACACTTGGATCAGGTTTATCTGCATTAGGATTCTTGATAGCTACAGAATGTAAACAACCTCAGACTGAATTGTCCACAGAACTTTTGGAACATTCCTCCCTCTTCGGCTAAGTATGAACAATGTATGCAGGATTATGAAAAAAAAAAAAACCTGAGCAATAATGCATTTAGAATGTCTTTTATTCTTGGAAACTCATACAGATTACATTGAAATGTGAGTGCATGAGGACCTACACTAGTGTGGATGTATTATTTCTTAATTTTTTCAGCTTTGAAAAGCATTATGAAGACTTTCAATGTTCAACATAAAGCACAGCTAGAATAATACCTCACATTTTTGTGAAATAAAGAAATGAAAAACAATCCAGCATTTGCCATCATATATTAAACACTTGTTTGCAGCTATCCAGAATCAGAACATCCCCTTAAGTATTCTGAATGATTAAAACTTCCAATGTTATCATGGAAGCACCACATGCTAATACACTCTCAAAATCACAGAGATTTCAGGACCCACTACAAAGGAATATACAAGCACAGAGAAAAATAAGAGGATCTCCTCACACCTGAGCAGTAAACAATGAGATAATACACAGGCAATACTGCCGAGAGATACAAATTAATCACTAAGAGTAACATTTTATTGACTTTGAGAGCATGGTACAATTCGTTCAACATCTGAAAGTATGTTGGATAACAACGTGTCCTTTCAGGGATGGGCTGGGAGTGAACTGGATGAGAACAACGTTTGCATTTTTGTGGAGTAGTTTGTTTTGGTTTATTTTGTTTAACTAAATTTTTATTTTATTTTCTTCTTGCTGCAGTACTGGCAACCAACCTCAGCTCTTGGAAAATCAAAGAATCATATAATAGTAAGGGTTGGAAAGGACCTCAAGATCATCGAGTTCCAACCCCCCTGCCATGGGCAGGGACACCTCCCACTAAACCATGCCATCCAAGGCTATGTCCAACCCCACCTTGAACGCCGCCAGGGATGAAGCATCCACAACTTCCCTGGGCAACCCATTCCAGTGCCTCACCACCCTCACAGTAAAGAATTTCTTCCTCAGATCCAATCTAAACTTCCCCTGTTTAAGTTTGAACCTGTTACCCCTTGTCCTCTCACCATAGTCCCTAATGAAGAGTCTCTCCCCAGCGTCCCTATAGGCCCTCTTCAGGTATTGGAAGGCTGCTATGAGGTCTCCACGCAGCCTTCTCTTCTCCAGGCTGAACAGCCCCAACTTTCTCAGCCTATCTTCATACGAGAGGTGCTCCAGTCCCCTGATCGTCCTCGTGGCCCTCCTCTGCACTTGTTCAAACAGTT
Organism: Amazona ochrocephala; assembly: GCA_039720435.1. Taxonomy (NCBI): domain Eukaryota; kingdom Metazoa; phylum Chordata; class Aves; order Psittaciformes; family Psittacidae; genus Amazona; species Amazona ochrocephala. The sequence continues at coordinate 41,983,452 of CM077909.1, read as the reverse complement.
CCATGTCCTTTTTATGTTGAGAACACCAGAACTGCACACAATACTCCAAGTGAGGTCTCACGAGAGCAGAGTAGAGGGGCAGGAGCACCTCCCTCGACCTGCTGGTCACGCTCCTTTTGATGCAGCCCAGGATACGGTTGGCCTTCTGTGCTGCAAGTGCACACTGCCGGCTCATGTTCATTTTTTCATCAACCCACACCCCCAAGTCCTTCTCCTCAGGGCTGCTCTCAATCTCCTCCCCGCCCAACCTGGAGCTGTGCCTGGCATTGCTCCGACCCAGGTGGAGGACTTTGCATTTAGCATGGTTAAACTTCATCAGGTTGGCATCAGCCCACCTCACAAGCGTGTCAAGGTCCCTCTGGATGGCATTCCTTCCCTCCAACTTATCAACCGAACCACACAGCTTGGTGTCATCGGCAAACTTGCTGAGGGCGCACTCAATCCCACTGTCCATGTCACTCACAAAGATGTTGAACAAGACCGGTCCCAACACCGATCCCTGGGGGACACCACTCGTTACTGGTCTCCAGCTGGACACTGAGCCACTGAGCACTACTCTTTGCGTGCGGCCATCCAGCCAGTTCTTTATCCACCGAGTGGTCCACCTATCAAATTGATGTCTCTCCAACTTAGAGAGAAGGATGTCATGGGAGACAGTGTCAAAGGCTTTACACAAGTTCAGGTAGATGACATCAACTGCTCTACCCCGTCCATCAGTTCCGTAGCCCCTTCATAGAAGGTCACCAGATTGCTCAGGCAGGATTTCCCGTTAGTGAAGCCATGCTGGCTGTCACCAAGCACCTTGTTGGTTTTCATGTGCCTTAGCATGCCTTCCAGGAGAATCCACTCCAAGATTTTGCCAGGCACAGAGGTGAGACTGACTGGTCTGTAATTCCCTGGCTCATCCATTTTCCCCTTCTTGAAAATGGGGGTTATATTTCCCTTTTTCCAGTCATCGGGAACTTCACCTGACTGCCATGATTTTTCAAATATGATGGACAGTGGCTTAGCAACTTCATTTGCCAGCTCCTTCAGGACCCGTGGATGGATTTCATCCGGTCATTTAAGTCAGTGGTGGTGGGCTGGGGGCAAGTGAGAAGCTGTAATTCCTTTTCCCAGTTGTTTTTCACTAGCAGAAGCATTAACCCCTCTTAAATATGCTGCTTAACTTGTAGAGATCATGCGTTTTCCATGATAAGCTATTCCCTCTCTAACTAGTAAAATACTGTGAGTCACTTTTTTTTAAGATGAAAAAAGCTTTAATTCCTCAAAGTTTCCTTCCACAGCAAAAGGAACAACAAAATTTTGCTTCAACGAAAAATTGTATCAACAGAGTCTAATAATATTACCTGTTTTAGATAACAGTAATCCAGTTAAAAGAATTCAAACATACTAAAATGCCACGAGGATGATCAGGGGACTGGAGCACCTCCCGTATGAAGGTAGGCTGATAAAGTTGGGGCTGTTCAGCCTGGAGAAGAGAAGGCTGCATGGAGATCTCATAACAGCTTTCCAGTATCTGAATCCTGCCCCTCTACTCTGCTCTCGTGAGACCTCACTTGGAGTATTGTGTGCAGTTCTGGTGTCCTCAACATAAAAAGGACATGGAACTGTTTGAACAAGTGCAGAGGAGGGCCACGAGGATGATCAGGGGACTGGAGCACCTCCTGTATAAACACAGGCTGAGAAAGTTGGGGCTGTTCAGGCTGGAGAAGAGAAGGCTGCGTGGAGACCTCATAGCAGCCTTCCTGTATCTGAATGGGGCCTATAGGGATGCTGGGGTGCGACTTTTCATTAGGGACTGCAGTGAGAGGACAAGGGGTAACGGGTTCAAACTTAAACAGCGAAGTTTATATTGGATATGAGGAAGAAATTCTTCACTGTAAGGGTGGTAAGGCACTGGAATGGGCTGCATAGCGAAGTTGTGAATGCTCCATCGCTGGCAGTGCTCAAGGCCGGCTTGGACAGCGCCTTGGATGGCATGGTTTAGTGGGAGGTGTCCCTGCCCATGGCAGGGGGGATGGAACTAGACGATCTTAAGGTCCTTTCCAACCCTAACTATTCTATGAGTCTAGGATTATGAGTTAGCAGCAACTTCGAAGTCACAAATCAGCTCAGCTGGTACAGCAAAATTAAAGCCAAACTCAGTAGTACCATATTTAGTCATCTTTTCACCATAAGCCACTTTTGCTTTGAGGACTATGTGGACTACACTTACGTGTGTGCATGCTCTTTGCAAAAGAGAAAGAAAAAAGGATAAAAGGTCTTGCCAAAACAGGAGAGAGGATAGTATCAGCAGGCAAATAATAATTTTGTTCAATATACCTTAAGAACTGACCAGCTGAGGCACTTGCCTGGTAAGGTGGGATCTGCAAGGTCTGAGGTCAGCAGTCTCGGGGACACATTTTTCCCTAAAGAGAAAAAAATAAAATAAAATATACATATACATATATATGTATATAGTCTCTACTTCTGCTGGTGGGATCATGCTTTCAAGTTAACAATGCTACAGATGCAAACTCCAGGTGCTGTTTGGTAAGGGAATATAATGCCGAGTTAATGCACGATGCTACTGGGGAAACATTTTTCTCATGAGCCTGAAACTATGTTGATTGATTGAAGCAAAAGACAAATTCAATGGTCTGTATAGCGTTACTATTTGGAATGTATGTCTGGGTGATGCATGACCTGTGTATAACAATCCCCAGGAAAGTCTTCCACTGCTTTACAAGGATGAAACTTAATTAAAAGCATAGAGTTCTAACAAAAAATAGAAGGTGGAACTGAATTCATATGCAGACAGGAAAGTGAGAGAGAACTGGCCTTCCGTTTGGATATTTGACTTTCCTGATCAGACAGGAGGAGAAAGGAAATACTATCAATTATAATAATGCTTACTGAAATATGGTAATGCCTCAGCAAAGAGGCTTTAAATCTCTTAAACACCCAAGAATTCTCTATTGTCGAAAGCAATGCTTCCGAATACAACCCTACATCTAAAACAGGCAGCAAGAGGGAAAGCATTACTGTGTTCACATCAATAAAACACAGAATTTAAACTACACGTATGACAACAGGCAAGTGGAAAATGGGTACACAAAAGAAGATGCAGCAGAAAACTTTAAACACTGAAATAAACCTGTGGAAGCACCTGTGTCAAAGTACCAAGCATATAGCTTAAAGTACACATTAAAATTTGGAAGTGAAAGATACAGTCATGCAGCTTATATGGCTTTTTAAAACTTTTCAATTCATTCCCGATTGGGAAAGCTAGTCTTGAAAGGAGAGACCAAATCCATTACTTAAAAGTAAAATGAGCAGGTTATACAATGAGATCAATGAGGAGGTACTTTACTGGAAAAACCTGAGAATCATCATACTGTCAAGCTTTTACAATACACTTTTAATTTGAAACCAGGTGGCACAAAGGAACACTCAGATTTTGCCAATGCTACCAACTTATAAAATGAGAGAACTGTCATGAAACCGGAACAAAGTGCTAGTTACTAGATCTGCAACCCTTCCTTTCTTGGTTGTTTATCCAACCCTCAGCTGTTATCAGGGCACTGGACTTGCCATGTCACACATCATGCCAGCTGCCAACTGATAGGGAACTGTACTGCTTATCATGACATCCGACATTTTCATTGCAAACTTCAGGCGGGCCAAAATTCAACTGACTACTGGCAAGGAGCTTCTTGGACTCTTGAGGCAACCCCTTTGCAGCATAATGGAGAGCTACTCTAGCTGGGGCAGCAAGGATGCAGAGCTGCTCCAGCCAAGAAACACACTCTTTGTCTTCAAGACTAAAAATTAATTGAATTACCTGCTACTATTGCTAAATAAGTAAGTTTATTTTTATAATAACTAAACGTTACTACATCAGAGTTTTCATGAGAGGAAGTTAATGTCATTTTCTACTCCCGAAAGAGAGGAAAACCTCATAGAGACTACCCCTTTCACAGGCCAAGCCATATTACTCACTAGCAAGAGAATGTGGGTGCAGAGTCCTCACGAGCCTACACTCCCAAAGCCAGGGACAGCCGAGGCGCGGCGTTCTGCTGCAGGTCCCTCCGGCCCTGCCTAGGACACCCCCCCGGAGAGCTCCAACCCGCCACCAACCGCGGACAAGCATTCACACAGACCAGGGGGCAGACTCCGTGTACGGCTGTGTCTTCCCCCGGCACGCCTTGGGAGCCCGGCGCCTTACAAGGCCTGCAGCGGCCCGCCCCGCGCCTCGTCCCTCCGCAGGGCCGGTCCCCACTCACTGCCACCCGCGGCAGTGGAGGCGAACACCGCCGGGCCGAAGGGCCACGGGAGACACCCAGCCCGCCGCTCAGACCTCCCGGGGCCAGCACCCCCCGCCCCCTCCCGCCGGTTCTAACGGGTCGGGGAAACGAGAGCCTCCCGGGCTGGGCGGGCCGAGGCCGGACCACCGCCCCTTCCCCTCAGCGCCGCGGGCTGAAGCGCGGCCCCGCGCGGCGGTACCTCAGCAGCTCCCGGCGCGCGCACGGCCCGCCGCCGACAGCAACCCCGCCCTCCTCCGCACCCCCCCCCCCCAGCGCGGCGTCGCGTCGTGTCCCGTCGCGTCTCTCCCGCCCCCGCGCGGCGGCGCACGGCGCAGGCGCGCGCAGGTCGTTGGCTGTCAGGTCGCTCTGACGTGTCGACGCCGCGGCCCGGCCTGGGACAGGGCAGGACAGGGCGGGAGGGGGCGCCGGCGGTACCCACCCGTCCGCGGCCGTTACCCCCCCCTTCGGCTGCATCACGCCATGTTCAACGTGGAGAGCCTGGAGCGGGCCGAGCTCGGGGAGAGCCTCCTCACCTGGGTGAGTGCCGCTGCCGCCTGGCCCCCGCCCGAGCTGGGCCTGTGGGAGGGACACGGCTCCGTGTGTCGCCCTCCCTGGCCCGTCCCGTCTCCCGCGCCTGGCCTCGTGCCGCGGTCCTGCTCCGGCGGGAGCGGGCGGCCTCGCCCCGCCTCCCCGGCCCGGACCGCGCCCTGGCTCTCGGGCCCGCTCCAGCCCTGCCGGGGTCGGCGGATCTCTGAGGGACCCGCCCCGCTTACATCTGGCCGCGCTGAGGGTGTGGGGGGCTGCCCGGGGCGGCGGGACGGGCTCTTCCGCCTCTGCCGCCTTGGCTCTGCCCCCGCTTCGAGGGAACAAAGAAACCCGCGGCGCCGCGATCGGCACGGCTGGGGGGCCGGGGCCTGCGGCAGAGCGGCGGAGGGGAAGCGCACCTAGGTGCGTCCCCCGCCACCCCTGTCGTGCTCCCGGGCTCGGCGGCCTTGGTGCAGCCCGCTGCTCTGATCCCCCACCCGTGCTCCAGTGTGCCAGTGCCGCGTTTCTCTAACCTGCCTGCTGCGCTCGACAGGCTTGCTGACCAGAAACTTTCTTTTGTGCGTTGCTTTCCCGTTATTTTTAAGTAATGCTTGAGCCTCAAGAAACAAAATTCACCTGTGAAGATAATATACTATCAACCTAGGAGTTGTCCTTTTCGATTTTAATGTTTGGAGCTTGTTCCATAAACATCTTGAGGTTGTGCTGTCCTTGTTTACAGAGCTGTCAAAATGCGGACATGGAAGCTGGCTTTGCAGCTACTCTGCAATTTGAGCAGTGAATGTAACATAGCCGTGAAACTCGTAGCTCTGTAGCAGCTGATCTATTGGTATGACTTAATTTGGTTTGGGGGCTGTTTGGTGGTGTTTTCTTTCTCCTTCCATAAGCAGAATTGTCTAGAAAATATCTAGTGTATAAAATTCTGGGGTAAAACCAATTGTTGAAGAGAAATGGAGATTTTGTCTTTTAGACAAAAAAGTTTAGTCTGGGCAAGGCCAGAGCTGGCTAAAGCCTTGATGGCAATCAGTAAGTTACTGGGGAATGACAGGTTAGGTTTCTCTGTGAAAGTCACAAGGGGATGAGTAAGGGAAATTCAGTGATTGCTAGCGGTGAGCAGGTGGTGACTTTGAAAAGTGTAGAAGGTGGAGGTTTCTGGGGAGAGTGTGCTTCAGTGCCTCATACAGGTCTGGAATAAGTAACCCAGTTTCTCTTTCCTTCACATTTCTGCCAGTCTTTGCATATTTGTTGCAGTTGGCTGCTTGTCCTGCTTTTAGTTTCACGTGCTTTCTTTTTCAGGTGTTGGCAATGAAAGTTACCCTGCCGACAGAATTCAAGGGGAAGTTGATGTGTGTGAATCCTGGCAAAAAAAGGCTGAGAGGCCCAGTGCTAGGAGAAAGAGGAAGACTTATTGGTGGGGGTGGGGAAGTGATGGGGGAAGATCTGTTGCTATATGCTGCTAGTTTCCATGTGCTTTTGCTCTAGTTGTCTTAGTTATGCTCCTCTTGCACTCTCTGGCAATTGTGCCAATGTGGGAAGAATAAGCCTGTAGCTTACCTAGCAAGTGGTCACAGTCCCCAGGCATTCCTAGCTCCTTGTTTTTCCAAGTAGCCAACAGATTATCTCTTTCTTTTCTGGTGAGACTACTTTATTCACATGTAAGCTGCTGTAGAATGAAAGAGATGGAATTTTCTTTTGTATGGTATTGGCCTGTGACTTGAGTGATTTGAACTGTTGATCCTACCCAGTATCCAATTGCAGGTTGGTCAAAATTGTCAATGACTTGAGAATTTTTTATTTAAGTATAACAACTGTGTGTAAAGTCTGACAAGAAATTTAAAAATATTCCAATATTCTGTTACTTAAGATGCCATTCAGGTTTGGTTTTGCAGGGTTAATATTTCAATAAAGTTTTCTTTTAGAACTTCATGAGGTTAAGGTGATTGCTAGCCAGCAAGGGAAATCAGAAAATGCATCCAGAAGGCAGTGGCTACTTCCCTGATCTCCAAAAGAATTCTTTTTACAGCCAAATAAAGTACAAACCAAATGGTTTATATATGCTCAAAAAGATAATTTTATCAGCGTCAAGTGTTGAAATGTGGCGGAAGTTGGATTAGTCTTGCTGGAAAATAGGAGTCTCCAGTTCTTGTTTGTGGAGATGAAGAGAACAAGTTTATCTACATGAAGTCTATCAGTGTTAGTGAAGATCTCCACTGATTTTCTTGCATAAAACAACAACAGCAAAGCAGTGGAAAGAACTAGTGATTTTTTGTTTTGCTTTTTCCTTGCCAAGTTTGAGGTTGGTAGTTGAGGCAGTTGATTAGTTGAGTAGCAAACTTTACTGTTACCCTTGAAAATAATTTGCATTTTCTTAGAAAAGCTAAACCATTGGAAAAAAAATGACATTGGCACTAAAAGCTGTGCTGGAAAAGTAGACATAAAAATGGAAAGCTTAGAGAGAGAGATCACAGCAACAGAAAAAGTCTCGTGGTGCTGGCCATATGTAAAAAGTTATTACTCAGTCATATGGTGATGCTTGAGCAGTAGTTAGTATTTATAATCTTCAGTCCTGAAACTGTACCTATCAAATGGAGTCTTGTCCTGTCTGTAGCAGTGGTCCATGGGGATCCCTTTACATTTCTAACCTCTACACACCTACAGATACTGACCTAATCAAGAAACTAGTTACTGGTTATTTTTACAATTTCAGTGTATCTCTGTGAGTGTGACTTTGAAACAGACTCAGGAAAATAATGTAGAAAGGTAGTTTCAGTTTATTCCAGGATACATGGAACTTGCAAAAGAGACAATGAAGTTTTTTACTCCTTAGTGAAACTGTATGAATAAGATGACTTTTTGCCTGGCTTTCTCTGGTCTCATAATGATTCTTGGTAAACCATTCATGTGGATGGAAGCAGAGAGCTCTCTTAATTGCAGTTTATGCATACCTGGGACCGACAGTCTTTTCCATTATGCCAGGGAGGCTGTCTATTCTTAAGAACTGGTTTAACCTCCCAGGTTGCTTGCTTCATATTAATATGGAAGTACTTGAACTGGTTTCTCTGTGGCATAAGTAGGGTAGATAAGGCTTTCCGCAAATCTGAGAACCTGTTCAGCTTAAACTGAATGTTTGCTTGGGTGGATGCAGGGTGTAAGGAAACTGTTCCTCCCTCTGCAAACTCATTATTTTAATGAATGAGAATATCCCTCCAGCCTTTTACCTTGCATTCCTATTCTAGTGTCTTTAACCTGAGGCGTGCTGCTTACCTGTGAATATGTTCTGTTTTATTCTTTAGTAATTTCACCAACACTCCCATTTTTGGTGTTATGCTGCAGTTTGGGGTTAATTCTCAGGTTTTTTACCCATATGAGAACATTATCAAATGTGTTCCTAAATAATTTTTGTTCAGGAATTTAAACAGCTGGGAGACCTTTTGCTTCCTACCGCTTCAGCCCTGACCATGATGTTATTTTGAGGCAGCCAGGGTAGTGGCAGTTCAGGGGGAACTGAGTGAAGGACTGGAGCGCAATTACTGACGTCTCAGAGTTGGTATTCATACTTTAGCAAGGTTTGTAGCCTACTGTAATTGCAGAACTATTGCTCCACCAGAAATCTCCCAGAAGCCTCTCTGAGACTATTCTAAGCACTGTGGTGTAGCTATCCAAGCTGCACTACAGACAAAGCAGTTTAGAAAAATGTGGTTGTGAGGTAAACCTGCAATGATATTAAAATTGTTTCAGCGTATCAAATACAGTTTCACAACATCTTTCTGTTTAAAATTTATGACTCGTCCGGATATGAACACACAGATTATTTTTTTATCATTATTATTATTTGTATGTGGTGTCAGGAGTGTTTTTTAACTCAGATACATCACTGAGTCATTTCGTAAAACAGCTGACAAATGTGCATGTGGCAGTTAAGCTTTAGTACGTCTGTAGCTGAAATCAGTGTTATGGCTACAGCAACACTGTATGCTATGTAATCTGTGAAATTTTCTTTAACATAGAGCTAAAATGTGATGCTCAAAAGCTGAAAAGGTTGCTTAGCATTGGTGTGTAAACTGCAGGATTCCTCTAAGAGGTCACTGCTGTCTGGTTATATGTAGTAGATTGCTATGGAGATGTCATGAACTTTCTTTCATTCGTTATGATAAATATCTCTTATTTTACCATGTACTGCCTCTGCCAAGCTGCATCTTGCCTGTTTTCTTTCTCTTCCAACCCTCAAGGCCAAATATAGTTTCTGTGGTAAGCATATTGAAACTTTTATAAGTGAGAATTTTGTAAACACTGTACAAGGCTGTTGTTTCGGCACCCTCCATTTTAAAAACACTCTGGCCATTCACGTGGCTTTTCTTGGTTTTGGCTGAAAAATCTTCTCAGTACACAGTATATCCCTGTGGTGGCTTGTCCCAGACTGGAAGGATTTGCATGTGGTACTTGAGATATACAGACCACATGAGCAAGTGCTGCTTGTAAGTGCTTTATAGGCACCCTCCTTGGAGAGAATAAAATCTGCTGGAATTTACTAGGAAAGCTGTATTTTCCCTTACTGTTCAGTTACCTCCTTTTAAGAGTAAGTTGTCTTGATTCTTATGCATTTATGGTTTTAAGTACTCTTCTGGTTTCTTGTACATGCTAAGATTGTAGGAGACTTACTAAGCCTGTTTAAGTTCTTTCTACTTTCAATCTTTGATCACTGACCACAAAGTTGTAGGGTTTCATTTTCTTCTGATGATATCATCACTTCACCATCTCTTACCTGTTAACGAAAACATTGAATTTCAGGACTGGTTGATCAGGCTGGTGATGACAGCAGGTCATGAGGATAGTTCTGTTTGAATGTGTTTCAGTTCAGACAGACGGGAAAAACACTGAGCTTGCCAGCATGGTGCATGGGTTGAGGTATCTGGCAGACCACAACCACTGTACATGCTGCATCTTCTGTCAAAGCAGTAGGCTGAGCAACCGTTTCTACTTTTAATGATCACTCACTAAGATGGTAAAGAATTTGTTGCTTCATCCTTTAGGTGTAGTTGTCTAAGAGAGTGATACTCTGAGCTTATCATCACAGCACACTGCATTGTTTGGGTTGGAAGATACGTTAAAGATCATCTAGTTCCAACCCCCCCTGCCATGGGCAGAGACACTTTCCACTAGACCAGGTTGCTCAAAGCCCCATCCAACCTGGCTTTGAGCACTGCCAGGAATAGAGCAGGCGCAGCTTCTCTGGGCTGCCTGTGCCAGTGTCTCACCATCCGCATAGTAAAGGGTTTCTTCCTAATGTCTGATTTAAATCTACCTTCTTTCATCCACTACATTTGAAAGAGCTGGGGTGCCTAGCACTATTACAGGAATCTTTTTGACCTCCTGCTGAGAGGTCAAGCAGTGGCAGAAGTACTTCTTTTAAAGATTTTATTGTAGAACAAGTGATATGAGGCTGATAATGTCTGAATGTGATAATTAAAGGTAATAAGGTACAGTTTGTATTCTCCCTCACCCCCTTCTTTCAAGTCACAACTAGGAAGGAAGGCTGAACACAGAATTTGGAGGTGCAGGCATTTTTCTTCATATATGTGTTTCGACACAGTGTTAATTTTCATCCTTTGGGGCCTTGTCCCAAATTCTGCCTTTTAAAAATTTACTTTTCTCTGAAGTGATGCTCTGTAGCAGTGGTTCATTTATAACAATTACTAGTTCACTGAACAAAAACCAGTTAGTTGTGATTCAGTGTGTGCTCAATTTCAGCTCCTAGTTCTGCCCCCTCATTTTTGGGGGGGAGATTGTGAGATGTTGCCTGGAGAAGAAACAGATTTTGCTGCTAGGAACTGTGAACCTGAAGCTGTATAAAGGAAACAACTCATCTGTTAGCTTGTTAATCTGAAGGTGGGAGGTGAGGGTAGAAACCTGTTTCTATCTTCTTTTTGAAATACTTTTATTTCAAAGAGGTGAAGTTAAATTGTGAATTTTACACAACTATTTTTTTCTTATTGTGAGACCATTTTGTTGAGGCTATTGAGCTGGAAGATAATATTCTGACATTCTGTTCTTCCCCAACCATCAAAAGGCTTTGCTGCAATGTGTTTGACTTCTGTAGAGCAATTGCAGAATTTCAAGTTGTGGAGCAGGTGGGGGAGAGAAGAGGGGCCTGAGAATCAGTTGCACTTGCTGCTGTCTGCCTTCTTGCCTGAGCTGAGGGTTCTTGAGTTCTGTGATAGTTTAGAAAGACTTAACTAACTTAGGTTTGCCTTCAGCTTCAGAGCCCAAGTTTGGGGTTGCTTAATCAATTTAATTTGCAAGTTCTCATAATTAATTAAAAAAAAATACAAAAAACCAAAACAAACCAAGCAAAACAAAACCAGCCTATAAAAAAAAAAAAAAAAAAAAAAAAAAAAAAAAAACCAAAATGACACAAAACCCAAACCAACGAGCTTATTTGTCACACAGCAACTAGCACTGCATTAGGTTAAGGCAGGAACGTGTGCCTGGAAGAGAGGGTAAGAGGGTAGTAAGTAATGTCCTCCTTGTGGCTTTTGTGCCAACAGCCTGGTGGATCCTGCCACACAGGAAAGGGAAAAGGGCTAACTCCTTCCCTAACTTACTGGTTGTAGTGGCTTCCTGCCTTGCAGAGTTCGTATGTGCTGTTTTCTTGGCTGCCTGCCTTTGCCATATGTGACGTAGTCATTCCCAAGAGTTACTTAGTACTTCTCAGTCGGATCAATGAACAAGAGGCAATATGGAAAGGAGAAGAGTTTTGGTGGGGGAAGTTCTCTGAAATTAAAGGCAGGGGATGGAAAAGGGGAAATCCAGCCAGCATTCTACTCCTGCATGTGGCAGGCAAAAATTTCTGAATGAATACAACAAAGCTGGAGGTGTGTTTCAGTGGACTTAGCTGGGGCCATGAAGGGATGGCCGCTTTTCAAAGGGGACATGCAGGAAATGTTTTTGGAGTGGTGCATGTAATGGAGCAAGTATTGCACAAAAAGATGCATTAAATCTGATGATGTGCTTCAGCACTAGAATTCTTAGGGCTCTTTCATGTCTTTTAGCTGCAAGCTTCTTTGGAAGTGTGCATTACAATGCAAGTGTCATGCTTTGTGTCTTCTCTGGAAGTCCTGTTGAGTGTTCAGAGCTAAATTTCTCAAGCCAGCCAAGTTTAGATACTTAATCTAACCAGCAAGTGGGTTCACACCATACATGATGAATGTTTGGGGGGCATTAGATCTGGAAATAGGCATTCATATTTTATTTATCACATTCATATTTATATTTTATTGCAGAGTTGCCAAGTATTAAATGGCCTATAGCCTTTCCTACATTCCTGGATTACATAAGATAAACCTTTGGGTGAACTTGTTTGCCATTGCAGCCAGGTATCCATTGTTTTATTTTAGGATAGGAGCAAGTAGAAATGACTTTGTGTTAAACTACAGCTGAGATTATGATTGTTTTATCAATTGTACTGCCCCTTTGGGGATTAGGAAAATGAAACATGCAGAACTTGATCACCCTGGCATGATTTATCTGATTTTATTTTATGGACAATGTCAAAAAAGATGGCAGCTCATTCTGTGATGGCTCCTGCCTTTCTTAAGGAATCATGGAATTTCGTGAGCGTCTCAAAAGCCTTGTTCTGCATACCTCCATAGTTTCCGTGAAGTTCAGGAGAATGTTTGCTGAAATATAAATCCTGGGAATGGAGATGACTTGAACTGCAAGAAATGCTAAATTTAGCAGTGTGCTGTGCATCTGTGTTGCCAGTTCTAGAATCTGCTACATCTGAAATTTTTTAGTCTGATGAAAACTTAATGCCAACTCTCTTTGCATCCTGTCTTGTAGCTGCTGAGTCTTACTATTGTGATTCTGTGAAAGACTCTGTTTCCACACTGATCAGACAGTTTGTGCAGATGATGTTTCAGTAGAACTTAGTGCTCTTCGGTTCATCTTCTGTGCCTTTGAGGGAGACTTCTTTATTCTACCTGTCAACAGAGACAGTACTTTTCATCTAAATTGTAGGTTCAAGAGGGTAGAGTTCTGGGCTTAAAATAGCTATTTTTTCCCCCCTGTATTTTGCAAGGGAAAAGCTTCCATCTATGTTCACTTTTTTTTTTGTTTGTTTGTTTTTTGTTTAAGTAATATTTGAAATCTGCGTAAATTTGGACTGCTAATATGCAAAGTTTTTCTGGATAACCACTAGCCAAGAGGTTTATGGACTTGGCTTTGCCTTGTATCATCAAATAGAAGCTATGCCTTGCTGCCTGTCCTTTGTCTTAGTATGGATCAATTTAGGCACATTTGCCTGGTGCTGTTCAGGTTTCTAGTAACCTACCAGTCTTCATTAAGGATAAAAAGAATTTTGCTCTTGTTCATTGAGCACTTCTGATATTTGTATTTAACACCTACTTTGAGAGTACAGTTCTGTTATCTTCCCTTTGCGAAACTTCATGCATCCCAGTTGTATGGGTTGTATTATCATCTAGGCTTCTGTAAGTCAGAGTGCAGAAGACAGAACATACCCTGCACTTCCGGTGACTAATGTGACATCACGTTAACTACGTTTTTTTGTCAACTCTGTGTAGTGGAGATGGAAATTTTTGCACTCTGATCAGCAGAGGAAGCCAGTGGTTCACCTCCTGTAAACTCTGCCATTAGTGTTTTCTTCCATGAGAAGATGTTTCTAGTCTTAAGAGGCACGTTTTTGGGGTTTCTAAAATGCATTGGTGCTTGGTAGAGTGTGAGTCTATGTATCCTGTAACTACAGGTGAATTGAGGTAATGTTTGGCAGTTTCGCACTTATTAATAGCTTTTATTTTGAGAAGAGAAAACATCAGTGGTAAATAGTACTTTTAACTAAAACAAGATAAAGTAGATGAGAGCTTGGACAGAACCATTGGTTTACGGTGCTGTGTTAGGCCTTCCTGTTACATATCATAATTTCATTTTATCTTAATCACAAATATGTGTAGTATTTTTCATCAGCTGGCTCATCTGGTTTTCAACTGAACACAGAAACACAGTATTTTCCTCAGGAGCTGGAAGATTAACTTGTCTTCTCATGGGTGATTCTGAAATGGTTAAATCAAACACCATTCAGAGTTGAGACTGTTCATTGTATCCTAATAATGTGTCATACTTGGACACTTCAGTTATCAACAGTTTATTGGCAATGCCAGCATAGTGCAGTACTGACTGATTTATGCTGTTGTGGTGTCTAATCTCAAAGGTTTTTTGTAAGTAAGCTTTAGTCAAGGTTCTACTTTCTGTGCGGTTTCTGCAAAGGAAATATGTAATCTTCATAAAACTTTTTGAATTAAATATTTTGATTGAGATCTTTCATGAACTTGACCCATTCAGGTATTGGGGGTCGAAACCAATTTATATAAAATGAGAAGGAAATTAACAAAAACAGTTTTCAACTCTTTCTCCCTGAATGAATTACCACCCTAGCCAGCAAGACTTTGCCCTTTCATTGTTTTGCATAATTGAGTGCCTAACATTATGGCTGTAAGCGGACTAACTCTTGAGACTTCAATAAGAAAAGATTGACAACTTAAAATCCAGTGAAAAGATCACTGAGTTCAAATCCTGAAATAAAACTGTTGTGCTCGTTGGAGGTCCTGGATCCCCTTTCTTTGTTTGATGCATTGTGCTGCTGTGTTGGAAAGCGTGAAGAAATAGCTTATGGAGTGACTATCCAAGCAGAAGATAGCAACAGGGAAGGAGAAAAATGGGTGAAAAAACCTTAAAGTTGTCCAGAAGCACAAAATCTGGTTATAGGATAGGAATCCCAATTCTCCTTATAGCAGATGTGGCTTGACACAAGAATTTGGCACCTGAGGAAGAAGAGCTTTCTGTATCACATAGTTAACCTACCATCCTGAAAAAAGTAATAATGGTCTGATTTCTTCCAGGACTGACACAGAGGGAAATCTCTTCTGGTGGGGTTTTTGTGGATCTCCTAGGTAATATTCAGTGAACGTATGAGGGCAGAAGTGTCCAACCCTCCTTAATCTCTGCCACTTTCCTCTTTCAAGTGTTCTTGGATAACGTCTTGAGTAGCATCTAGCCCAGTGAAGCTGGTTCATTTCTTGCTCTTGCTCCTTTTAGCCACTTCTCCCTCTTAGCTGTGTGATCTGTTTCACGTGGTGATGGTGATACAGTATGGTTTTGGGCTCTCTGCATGGCACCTAGCTGTAAGCTTGCAAATTCAGTTCCAGAAATGTAGGAAAATAATTATAAAGGATCATTTGTAGGTTAGGGAGTACTTTGCTCTAATAAACAACTAATTGGAAGCTGGGAATTACCTTTGTTGTGTTTGCACATAAGGTAACCAGATTTCAGATATTATTACAAAGAATACATAAAAGGTCTGATATTCAGCTACATGAGCAATAAAAAGCAAGCTATATATATGTAATCACTGTCCAAACAGCAGGTCTTTCATTGACTCTGAGTGTTGAGAAGGGAAAGGTGCTGGAGAGCTTTCTTTGTGTTTGGCAGGAGAGGTGGTTGGGTGGTGGTGTGTGTTTTGTTTTTTTTGTTTGGTTGGTTGTTTTGATTTTTGTTTGTTTTTTGTTGTTTTGTTTTCCTTCAGCTTCATGGATTGCTAGATTCTCTGTCATTCTTGTGGTCTTTCTCTGGACCCTCTCCAACAGGTCCATGTCTTTCTGTGCTCAGGACGCAAGAACTGCAGGTGGGGTCTCACAAGAGCAGAGTGAAGGGGTAAGATCACCTTCACTGATCTGCTGGTCACGCTTCGTTTGATGCCGCCCAGCATATGGTTGGCTTTCTGGGCTGTGGGTACACACTGGTGAGTCATGTCTATCTTTTCATCCACCAGTACTCCCAAGTCCTTCTCCACAGGGCTGCTCTCAATCCCTTCATCCCTAGCCTGTACTTGTACTGTATTTCTACCCATCCCATGTGCAGGCCCTTGCACATGGTGTTGTTGAACGTCATGGAGTTCACATGAGCCCCCTTCTCAAGCTTGCCCAGGTCCCTCTGAATGGGCATGATGTAAAGGGGGGTACAAAAAGAAAAAAAAAAAAAATAGGAATCGCAAGAGGGGAACTGCAATTGATTCACAGCTTTGGGAACTAACGATGGGGGCCATATTGCAAACACTTAAGTATTAGAAGCAGTTGCAGCAGGATGAGAAAGAAGTCTTCCAGGAGGAAACGTATCACAATGCGCAGGAAGAGCAGTGTTTTAACAGCTGTTACTAAATAGCTGTTTAGAGGCACACTATGTGTTTCTTTGTCTCCATAGATGGACTCTGCTTCTGCGTTGCTACATTCTTATCATTCCTCTCCCTTCTGGAAAATGGGCTGTCTTGTTTCTTAGAGTGATTTAGCGTTTTGTAGAACTATATGAGAATGGTATAGGAGTTTCACTTTGACATATAGAAATGATTTTTTTTTTTTTTTTGAAGGAAGTTTGTTGCTTTCTGGGAAGGATATGAAAATGATATGGTTCCTTTGTTTTGAGAGCTGAATTTTGTGGCATGAGCTGCTTTATGGCATGAATTTGGCAGGGGGATTGGAACTAGATGATCTTAAGGTCCTTTCCAACCCTAACTATTCTATGATTCTATGAATTTGACACCTTAATTGAAATATTATGCTGTGTATTCCTTTTCTGTGCAAGCGAAGACATTTATTACAAAATTTAAATGTATGTGAAGAAACAAGTCATATAGCTAGTTTTAGTCTTTGTTCCTGTTCGCTGTCATCTACCTATGAAAACCATTATTGTCCTTAATGGCAATCTTGCTTGTCTGAATGTGGAGAAAAGAAGACTCGGTCTGGTTACCTGAGTCTCAATGTAGGATTTGACATTTTTTGTGTATAAAATATTGGGGAAGTATGGTGATAAAATTAGGTACAAAACAGCAGAGATGCATCTTGTTTTTTCTGTATTGTGGAAATAGGCTTAACAACCTTTCATCTTCTGTCAGTGCAGTTGTATCTTCTACATAGACTTTGATTTAGTCCAGGTGTTGTTTCATGTATCAAGATACAAAATCAATTTTAAAACCTGCAAACTAACACTCTGTATGAAAACATCATTGGTGATGGTATTGCTTGTTTGACAAGAGCATTTCACTTTGCCCACTTTTGAAAAATCATAGTGGTATTAGTTCTTACTTGGCTTTTCGATTTGGCTGTTGTGCAGCAAAGTGATTTAAATTTTCATTATTTAAAGGTGCAACATGCAAAATTAGAAACAAATTTTCATTGTCAGTGCTTGAGAATTTTATCCTTGTAACATCTTGAACTTCTTCAATGATAACCATCCATGATGTTATCGCAGCTTTTTTGCTAGAAAGTAGTATTTCCTGTTTAATGTATTACTGAGTTTGTGGTTTCAGACTGAGAATTGTCTCTGTATTCTGTCAACAGTATTGCTACAATTCAGAGTCTCCAGGTAAATTTCAGTTTCTGCCAAAATAGCAATTTGATGTTATATCCTGTTATATAGTGGTTTTTATGTGTGGTCTTGTTTTTTAATTCCACCACCCAGCAACCCACCCTGTTTTTCACCTAGTGTCACTGCACTGTGTGATGGCTTCTTGATTCTCTGGAGAAGAAGCAAGGAGCTGTGTTTTCTGGGTAGCTCAGACCAAGCTATAGGAAAATCTACTGAATTGGAAGTGTAGAAGTCGCTCTGTTTTGTATGCCACACAGTAATTTGTTCTTGTACTCTTGGAGCTTGGGCATCGTTCCTGACTCTTTGTCAGTCACTGTTGACTGACAAAAACAGTTGAAAATGTTGACAGCATGTTTATTGTTGAACTTGATCAGCAAACATGCTCTGAGAGCTCGTTTATTTTGGGCTTTTCATGGACATCATTGCGTTTTTTTCCCCAACAGAATGCTAGGTTATTTCTTCCTGAGTAAAGGGAGGAAAGGAGCATTGACCTGGGTGCTTGTTCTCCAAATTAATGTTAAATGGCATTGTTAGCTTGCTTACATGACATTCTGTGATAGAGTTTCATGTTTCTTCTGAAATCAGAAGGTATTACAGGAATCTGGGTATTGTGTTCTTGATTTTTTTTGAGAGCCTTCTCCTCAAAAAAGGGCTTAAAAAATTTCCCACTGTCACGTGAATTGGCTTTTATTGCAAAATACCTATCTAGAGGGCATTTATTGCAAAATGGCTTGGACCAACATTAGTGTTTTAAATGCCACTAAAGCATGGGTTTACACTATGTTTGGAAAGAAATGGTTGATATCTAACATTTATGTAGCCTGAAGCTGCAAGCTCTCTCTTAGGCTTTCTTTGGTGCATGTGAGTAGTGCTTCCTACAGATAAGCCCTGGCTTTCCCAATGTGTCTGCAGATACCCTTCAAATGACATGTCATCAAAACTATTTTCAGAAAATTGATCTTCTAAAATCCTTTAAAAATGATGTTCATTAAAAGTAAATAATGAAATACCGTAGACTGATTGAAAAGATTGTGCTGAAGCAGGAAGGCTTTTTTCCCCATGCCAAGGAAGGAAGGAAGAAAAGAACTTTGCCTTGTATATTTTTTACATTTGTTGATATGGTAGAGGAAGGGTTTCTGATAGATGTACACATGGAAATTGAGTTGATGAACAGAAATCTTACAAGAATTATGTGTATTGGTGGTTTGTTTTTTGTTTTAAAGATTATTCTTGCTCCTGTGTTAACTGTAATGTTACTCAGGGTCCTCAGAAAATTAACCTCAGTGTGTTCAATGTGCAGTCTATGGAGAGGAATTTGTTATAAACTAACTCTAGTTATGTGTAATTCTGTCATCAAGTGGCTTGGTCCTATGGTCCTTACCATTCTCCTTCAGAATAGCGGCATTTTTGATTCCTAGCTTCCATCTGAAAACCAGAGGCTTGCCATTATGTGGACCTTACTGTTTGTTACTGTGTTAATAGAAAACCTTGAAATATTCATAGCACTAGAAGAGCGTAGACCTGTTAGGGTTTGGCAGCATTGTGCTCTTCTTTTACACCTGGTAGTGGGGAATAGTTAAGTTTGGAGAATGTATGGCTCTCTGTGTTTGATCTTCTAGTTGTGGGGAGCCTATGAGAGTTTTGTGTTACTTCTAAAAGCTGAGCTTCTTATGTGTGTTCATTGAGAAAGAGTACTCGAATATATGCTCTAGAAGTGTTTGAATGAGAGAACAGAAGTTTTTTGCCAAATTAGAAAATGCTGTGGAGAGTATGCCTTTTGGAGAATGTACTGCTGTTATTTGTAGCAAAATTCACAAGTTTGTGAAAACAAATATGCTAAGCCTGTCAATAGTGCATTTTTTTGATTGCTGTTAAATATGAAACTTCTTAATTCCTAACATGTATACTAAATATGGAGGCACTTGGTAGCATTATTTTTTTTTATTTTTTTAATTATTGAAAATCCTTTGACATTGAAGTACAAGATGATAACCTTTTCCTTTCTCCTACAGATCCAGACATTTAATGTAGAGGCACCATGCCAGACTGTGGAAGATTTAACGAATGGGGTTGTGATGGCCCAGGTTCTTCAAAAAATGTAAGATATTGTTTGTTTAATGAATTAAATACACAGGGACTTTATAATTTTTTCTATATTTAAATGTATTGTAGTTTAAACTTAGTATTCCATAAAGATGAGGCTTTTCCTATGCTTAGACAGTCCTTTAATCTGGAACATGACTGGTATGATTTTTTCTCTATAGTTTTTAGATAAGTATATTAAATGTGAAAAAAAAAAAACAAGTTTTATAGAGGTATTTTTTTCAAGTGTGAGCTGATTGGAAAGTAAGATGGATTAAAACTAAGCTTACAAATTTGAACTTTTTTGAAAAGTTGTAACCAGTGCAAGGTAAGGTATTGGCTCTGATCATTGTTTGAAACTACAGTCAGTGTATCAGTACTGTTACAATTAGTTTCATCCAGTAAGACTTCTGTGATAAACAGAATGGAACTGTCAGATTCAGTTGTTTGCAAAGATATTACATTATTGAAAATAAATGAAGGAATAATAGCTGTCAGACTAGGTGATGTTTTTGTTCTTTTGAACTTTAAGATCAAATAGGAAAAAATGCATTAGTTCAGCATCTCAGTGTAATCTAGGATGTTTCTGGTACTACAGATACGCACCTCAAATTACTGATGCAGAATTACCCATTACCAGAGAAACACAGCTTCTTGTCATTCATTAGAAACTTAAGTAGCATTTACCAAAGTCAGCAGTCCAAACCGAGCATGCCAATTCCTGCAGACCTATTAAAAAAACCTAAACAACATGATGTTTTCTGTGTAATTTTTTGAAAATGAAGACTGGACATGTACAGCATAGATATGAACAGCTTTCTGGTAGAGTTATTCTGGTTTGCATCAAAGAATTGTGGAATAGTTAAGGCTGAAAAGCAGCTTTGGAGTGTTTGATTCAACTAACCTGCTCAAAGCAGAGTCGGCCAGATCAAGTGGCCTCAGGGTTGTGTCCAGTCAGATTCTGAGTGTATGGAAGGATGGAGACTTCACAGTCCTTCCTGGCTACCTGTTCCAATACTAATTGCCGTCACAGTTTTAAAACAAAACCAAAAACCACCACCACAACCCACCATGTCCCCCACCCCCAAGAAAAAGAAAGCTGGGAGCATGTTTTTCTTTATATTCAGTTAGGCTTTCTGCTTCTTGGGGCCTTCTGCCTCATGTTTATTCACCGGACACTGAGAGGGTTATGTAAGAGTATAAAGAAGAAGGGGGACCTTCAGGTATTTATAGACAGGATTGGCAGGATCCTGCTGAGCCTTCTGAAGGCTGAACAGACACAGCTTGCCCAGCTTCACCTTGTATGACAGATTCTCTAGCCTGTTAATCATCTTAATTGCCCTTTGCTGAGCTTCCTTATATGTCTAGGTCTCCCTCATACTGGGGAGCAACATTTCAGATTTGGTCTCACCAGAGCTGAGTTAGAATCATAGAATAATTGAGTTCTCATCTCACCTCACTTGGCCTGCTGGTAATGCTCTTTCCAATGCAGTCCAGAATGTGGTTGGCCTTTTTTGCCACAAGGCCCATCACTGGAATGTGTTCAGCATGGTTTATACCAAGCTTTTTCTCTGCAAAGCTGCTTTCCAACCAGTTGACCCCCAGTATATACTGGTTTAGGGAACTTGCACTTACTTTTGCTGAAATGCGTAAGGTTCATGGGCTGTCAGTGCACTTCTCCAGCCTGTCAGGGTTTTTCCAAATAGCAGTACAGCTATCAGGTGTATCATAGACTCCTTCCAGTTTTGTATTGTCTGAAAACTTGCACTCTGTTCCATCATCTAAGTCACAATCAAAGACATTTAATAGTATTGAGCCTTTGGGTATGCTGCTGGTGTACTGGACTTTATGCTGTTTTTTGTAACCCTTTGAGCCTGGCAGTTCAGCCATTCACTCACAGTTCAGCCATTCACTTTGAGCCTGGCAGTTCAGCCAACCTCACTATCCACTTAAGCAAGCTATGCTCCATCAGTTTGTCCATGATGATGTTATCCTGACCAGGTGGTCTGTATCTGGCACCTATAGCTATGTAATTTATGTTGGTTTGCCTGGTCATCCTGACCATGATGTCTCAGCAAGTTCATCATCTGTCCCAAGGCAGAGCACATGCATTCCTGTTGTTGTCTCACTTGAAAGCACCTCCTGGTCACTACCTTCCCAGCTTGTTCTTCCTAAACAGCCTGTGTTCATTTGTAGCAGCAGCCTTGTCACGTGCACCATCCTACCACATCTTCCTATATACACAGAGCTTTGCTTCCTCCTGTTAGTTCTCTATGCTACATGTATTAAGTGCACAGGCACTTTATATGTTTATCCAGTCTTTCTGATTCCCCAGAATGAGAGCTTTCCCTGTAATGTTTTTCTGTAGGCCTTTCCTTGTTTATGTGCATATGCTTGGGATGACCCCATTTCAGCCCTGTTTTGTTGACTATAAGGTATCTCTTGTTCACATCATCCCACACTCGACAACAAAGTCCACTACTTTGTCATATGATATTTGGTTGTATTTTCCCTCCTCTGATGTTCCTTGTTTAAAATTTCTTCACAGGTGTGCCAGCCTGTTGGCAAAGATGCTTTTGCCCATCATAGTCAAGTGAATCCCATGTCTTCCAAGCATTCCTCAATTCTCGAAGAGAGTTCTGTGGTCATGGAAACCAAAACCTGGCTGCCAGCACCATAGCTGGTTGTTGGCCTGCAGGATATGTCCTTTTACCAAGCCCTTCCTGCTAGCTGGTGCTACTGGGGCCAACACCACTTGGGCTTTGACCTCAGCTTCCAGAGCCATGTAATCAACACTTGGTAATTTCCAAGTCTCCCTAGGTGCATAGCTGGTGCCAACATGGAAGAGCAGAAGTAGTAATAGCCTGAGGACTGGACAAGCTTTGCCAGTCTTTCAACAAGGCCATGAATTCAAGCCCCTAGCAGGCAGCAACCCTTCTTAGGTGATGAGTCAGGCAAAAGATGAGGGTGCTCCATCCCTTGTTAATGCTTGCCACTTGCCTCTTTTGCTGCTGCCTGACTCAGGTTTACCGAACAAGGGTCATTCATTTGACAGAGCTCCTAGCCCCTTAACTCCTATAAGAGCACTGAATTTGTTTCTGTGATTGCAAGTACTCAGGTGGATCAGGAGCCTTCCTCACAGTGAAAGAGGAAGCTGTCAGTTCACAGGAAGAAAAAAGGGGGGTGATATCTTGGTGTAGTCAGGTATTTTAAGAGAACACTTTAGAGCATGTGGAAAGGTAAGATCTGGAGATATAAGGGTAGAATCATAAAGGCTTAAAGTGGACAACAGTCTACTTTCTACCTGAAATTTCAAAGAAGATGTAAGTGCTGTAAAGTTCAATTTTTCCACTTAATTTTTCCTTTTGTGAGAAAATGAGGCATTACTTACAAGAATTATGCAATCTTTATGTATTTTTTCATCAAACCAAATTTCAAGTCAGTTTCAGTGTCATCAGTCTTCTTGCTCTGAATTCCTCTGAAGAGTAATTGAAGCAGCCTTTCTACTATTTTAATGTATTTTGCTGGTACACAAAAGGTGACACAACACACCTCCCCTCCCACTGCAGAAATGGGTTTTCCAACCCAGCATTTAAATCAGCTCACTTATAAGTTTTCTGAAGTCTGAACATCAAGTATACAAGTCTGAAGGTGAATTCAACATTAATTATGTACTGTTCCTTTTTTAGGATTCGAAAGGTGGTGTTCTTTTTCACTTTCTGGAGTATAAAATGTGGTGACCGTTTAAATTGTGTTTTCAGTTACAGTAGGTTAGGATCTCAGCATAATCATCTGTGAATCTGTTTTCAGTGTATGTAGAAAAAATGTAATAGTGACATGCATTTAGAAGCAATCTAATAGTAACATAGTTAATATGGGTATTCATCCATCTTTAACTACTTTCTGTAGTTCTTCCATAGGACACAGGTTCCACTTCATGTAATGGTGGACCAACAGTGATAGCTGTTGATATGTTGTATAGCTGTATATATTCTTGATTGACTAGTTCAAAGACTAACCAGAAGTTGTATCTAAAACATAACATACAAACCAAAATGAAACTTCAGTGTTGAAGGCCCCTCGATGACCTTACTGACTTGTACTACCATTACTTGAAGTACTGCCTTTTTTCCTGCCTTGTTATTAAGAAGGGGAAACAGTTCGAATCGTAGAATCATGGAATAGTTAGGGTTGAAAAGGACCTTAAGATCATCCAGTTCCAACCCACCTCCCATGGGCAGGACACCTCACACTAAACCATGTCATCCAAGGCTCTCTCCAGCCTGCCCTTGAACACCGCCAGGGATGGAGCATTCACAGCTTCCCTGGGCAACCCATTCCAGGGCCTCACCACCCTTACAGTAAAGAACTTCCTCCTTATATCCAATCTAAACTTCCCCTGTTTAAGTTTGAACCCGTTACCCCTTGTCCTATCACTACAGTCCCTAATGAAGAGTCCCTCCCCACCATCCTTATAAGCTTCCTTCAGATACTGGAAGGCTGCTATGAGGTCTCCACGCAGCCTTCTCTTCTGCAGGCTGAGCAGCCCCAACTTTCTCAGCCTGTCTTCATAAAAGTTCCGAGATACTGTTTTCAGTTGATGAAGTGATACTTTAATAAGAGGTGTACGATACAAATACTGCATTTCTGTAGCATGATTTTAAAATACTTCCCGTAGAAGCTGCCATGCTGACACTGAGTGTGGGAATTCTTTAGTTTACCCAGTTTATACGTAAAGATGTAAGTAATTTTAAAGTTCTTTCCTTATGCTCAGGTAATAATTTGAACCTGACAAAATTTGTATTTGGCTGTCTTATTGTCTGGTAGTTGTGCTTCAGAGTTACTATTTTGCATGCTTGTACAATTGAGTCTATTGATTCTCATGCAGAGATTTAGCAATAATATTGCCAAATCTTGACTACATTCTGTTGAGATAAACTTTGAAGTGCAGCAGCACGCTGATCTTGGATTGCAAAATAGGAATGATAACATGAATAATTTTTGAGGGAAAGTATTATTGCAATACAGGGATCAGCATTTGTATAGTTGACTAGAAAACTGATCAGGAGCATGTTGACTAGACCAATTGAAGAATTCTTTCTTGAAAACAAAACCAAGTTCCACACTAGCAGTGAAATTTTCTTTTTGTCCTTCAGACAGGTACCACAGGAAGAATACTTAAGTCAGGCACCTGGGAATGTTAAATGATATGAAGCAAAATGATATGAAGTTAAATGATATGGAGCAAGCTTTTCCAGTCTGTCCTTCTCTTTATAATATTAGCACTGGAGCCCTCTCTGACCCAAGAAAGATAATCACAACGAAGAAAATTTTTGCAGGTATAGAAATGTATAAGAGCAACATAACTGGGTGCTCAAGTTTATTTGAAAATGTCGTGCAGTGATGTTAAGTAGCAAAGAGCAAGCACAGCCTGAAAGCACTAGGTCAACTGCAAACAAATGACATTTGCCATGAGAACTTGAACAGTTGTGACTTTGACATGAAGTCTTCAAAAGGTGAATTTATTCTCTTGACTGGAGACAGAAAGCTTAGATGCTGTTAGTTGAGAAGGACAAATTGGGATTTCTGTAATGCATGTTCTTTGAAATTTGTGTGTCTTTCGGTATAGTTGCTCCTGTTTAGGGTTCTTCATCAATGTGTGTCCTTTGAGGCCGGTAGTACTAAAAAGTTAATAACATAAAGGTAGGAGGGGCGAATTCTGATAACTTTTGGGCGCATCAGGACTTTCTCTGTAGTAAATTAATGTTTAAAAAGCAGCTGAAAGAGCAAATTAATATGTCCAGTGAGAGTTAAAAACAAACAAACAAACAAAAAAACAACAGAAAAAAGAAACAAAAGAAAAAAAAAGATTATGAATGAAGAAAATGCAGTCAGTGAAGAACTGGAAGGGAGAGCATTGATGAAAGTTGAATGATGTTAGGGTGGTGGAGTGAGCTGGATGTATTTCCGTAGGAGAATAAGGTTCCTTGAAAAAAAAGAGAAGAAGTTTAAAAGTCTGAACTTTCTATTCTTTATATTTTTTTAACTTCCACCTTCATAGAAAGATCCGTCGATACTTATGAAGTCTAGCAACAGTGGAAAAGCGATGAAATTAAGATGGTAATTAATCATGAAGAGCAGTTTCAAAGAGATTCCTGGTTCAGGAAGTTAGTTGCTTTAGATATACAGAAAATTTGCACCACACAGAACTGTAGGATTTGCTGTCAGTAAAAGAAAAAGGGAGTAATATTGCTTACTCATCAGGTGATTAAAAAAAAACAGCTTTGCCTTTTGTGAGGTGTTCAGAAGGAACTAGGAGCTCCTTCCATTATTCTCAATTGTTTGTACATTGTTCTCAACACTTTTTTGCGCTCAAGGTAGCAACCAGCTCATTTGTAACTACAGAAGGTTCATCAAAAGTAACAACTACTGTAGCAGAATTTTCTGTAATAAAACTGCTAGAAGAGGCTTTGAGAAAAAATGAGTACAAAGGGAAATACTGACACCTTTGGAAGCTTTACATTGATATAGTGTGTGATATAAAATGGCAGAAATGTAACCAAGCTGTAAGCATTTTGCTTATCTGTTCAATTGTTAATAAACAAGTGTTGATAAATCCCTGAAGGACACTTTCTCTTTACCATAAAATCCAGATCTTCAAATTTCAAGATAAAGTGCTATTGAATGGGATTCTCCATCACCAACTATATTATCTTAGAGGAAGAAATTTAGCCTATGCAGTAACTTGTATAGTTTTTTTGTTTCTTCTGTGAGACTGACAGTTCATTTGCATTCAGATTTGGAGGTTACTAGTCCCCCTGACTAGATTTGGTATGAAATACAGTAAGGTAAGATGTCTGTACACAATCAGTATTGATTATTTTTGAGTGTTATCCTCCCGGAGTAAAGATTGGAAGCAAAAGAAAATGAACTGTCAATGAGTAGACCGTCTGCCTAAAATCATACAGCTTATGCTGTGTAGAGCAGATAGCAGTAGAGCAGATAGCAGATAGGTGTTTTTTTGTTGTTGTTGTTGTTGTTTTTGTTTTGTAGCCTTCACTGAAGTCGCACTCGTGTTTTCACTGTCCATTGGTATTCTTAGAACAGCATAATTCCATGGTTTATGCTACAATTTGAAATTTTTCTTTCATCCTACTCTGGAGACTGCTTATAAAAAGGTGTCCCTCTTGTTTTATTACTTTCTTCATCTGTCATACTGGCCTTGTAAATGTAAGAGATGGTACACATTTTCATGTCATCTGTGCATTGTGCCACACTTAATGACTTATTCATTTGTTACATTATACATTGCAACAGGCTGTGTATGTTTTGACACATGCAGAACACAAAAGCTGTGCTTTTGTATAGCACTGGGGGAGGGAAATTTTTGTAAACAGACGTTTCTTAGAACAGCTTACTGTAGCACTGTTAAAATGAGTAATAATCATGAGTTATACTACATGCTCTGTGGGTTGCTTTTCTTCAGGAGAATATTTTTGTCTCTTGGCATCTATGATGTGAAGAGATGATCACTTAAATAGAGGAAAAATTTGCATACAAAATAAGATGGAGATGGTATAAGTGAGCACTGCTGAAAACAACATCACATGAAGTGATAACAACCTTAACAACAGCATAAGTATCTTCTGCTCTGAAAAAAAGTCCCCGTTATCTGCAGTACTATTCTGATGCTAGGCAGCAATCAAGTGATATACAATACCTTTATAATTCTGCAAGAGATTGTCCGAGTTTGGATTTAGGCTCAGGAACTTACTGAATTAAAAATGCTTGGTTCAAACAAGTTATCTTGTGGTAATGATGATACTTCCATCAGTTTTCTGCTGCCCTTGTTTAGCACAGTACCTCTTGAAAATAAACTGTTAGATTTTGTAGTCACAGCTGCTCAGTTCACCACACATTTTTGTATTTGCTTAGGTCATACTATTTAAAACAGTGTTACTGACAGCATCTTTCTTAATGACATGAACAAAGGGCGTTGAAGAATCCTGAATGTGACTGAATCCTGATTCCCAAAGATTCAGCAGAGTAAAACTTATTTGCAGCAGGGGCTGTGGATGACCTAATGTCTGGAAGCCAATTTTAGAAAGTATTTATATAAATTTTGGTGGAAAAAGCTGTCATTTCTTATTAGATTTCCGTTAGTTTGATAGAGAAAGAATTGCTGTCAGTATTATTTCTGAACCGTGATCAGGCTTTGGAGGACAGAAATGAAATTACTGCAGCACGCTAGGAATGACCAACAAGGTAGTTGGTGACACACCAACAAGGTGGTTGGTGACAACCAGCATGGCTTCACTAAGGGGAAATCCTGCCTGAACAATTTGGTGGCCTTCTAGGATGGGGCTATGGAAATGATGGACAGGGGTAAAGCAGTTGATGTCATCTACCTGGACTCATGCAAAGCGTTCAACACTGTCCCACACGACATCCTTGTCTCTAAATTGGAGAGACGTCAATTTGATAGATGGGGCACTCTGTGAATAAAGAACTGGCTGGATGGCCACATGCAAAGAGTTGTGCTCAATGGCTCAATGTCCAGCTGGAGACCAGTAACGAGTGGTGTCCCTCAGGGATCGGTGTTGGAACCGGTCTTGTTCAACATCTTTGTCGGTGACATGGACAGAGGGATTGAGTGCGCCCTCAGCAAGTTTGCTGATGACACCAAGCTGTGTGGTTCGATTGATATGTTGGAGGGAAGGAATGCCATCCAGAGGGACCTTGACATGCTTGTGAGGTGGGCTGATGCCAACCTGATGAAGTTTAACCATGCCAAGTGCAAGGTCCTCCACCGGGGTCGGAGCAATCCCAGGCACAGCTCCAGGTTGGGCAGGAAAGAGATTCAGAGCAGCCCTGCGGAGAAGGACTTGGGGGTGTGTGTTGATGAGAAAATGAACATGAGCCGGCAGTGTGCGCTTGCAGCCCAGAAAGCCAACCGTATCCTGGGCTGCATCAAAAGGAGTGTGACCAGCAGGTCGACGGAGGTGCTCCTGCCCCTTTACTCTGCTCTCATGAGACCTCACTTGGAGTGTTTGTGTGCATGTCTGGTGCCCTCAAAATAAAAAGGACATGGAACTGTTGGAATAAGTCCAGAGGAGGGCCACGAGGATGATCAGGGAACTGGAGCATCTTCCGTATGAAGATAGGGGTAACGGGTTCAAACTTAAACAGGGGAAGTTTAGATTGGATATAAGGAGGGAGTTCTTTACTGCGAAGGTGGTGAGGCACTGGAATGGATTGTCCGGGGAAGCTGTGAATGCTCCATCACTGACCGTGTTCAGGGCCAGGTTGGACAGAGCCTTGGGTGGCATGGTTTAGTGGGAGGTGTCGCCGCCCATGGGAGGGGGGTTGGAACTAGATGATCTTAAGGTGCTTTCCAGCCCTAACTATTCTATGACTCTGAGGTGATTTAGGGCTGAGAAAAGGATGATCATTCTAGATTTGCTTGATGTAATACCCAATCTGTTGCTTTTCTGTTCGTCGTATTCTTGCTACAGTGGGTTATCTTTTTGAGTTTTTTATTTTGCAGTATGCTACTAATTACTGTGTAATCTGCATGGAGGTGCTGTAAAGAGAATTGGAAGTACAATTCTGACCACTGTTACGTGTTGATGATTGAGTGGATTGCTTATCAGCTATGGGACCCTGGGATACTTCCGTGAGATTTGTGTACTTAAACAGAAAAAAAGCTGAATGAGATCTCTGGGAGAGGACTGCCAAACTGAGTTTAGTTTTAGTTCTCTGGGTCCTTCCTGATATGTGTCTGATTGCACATATAAAGGTTTAGGTAGCCCAAGGCTTACAGCAAGACATTGAATGCCAATTGTTGGTCCATGTGCTGCTTTTATTGCGGTTGTAGCTGAGGAAAGCTGCTTACTAGCTATTGAAATACAGGCTTCCTGAGTGGAATGAGTTGGAGCTGACCTTGGAATCTTGTTGGTTTTCCTTAGCTAGTGCCTTACTGTTGAAAACTGGACATACAGTATTAGCCATCCAGCCATTCCAAATATAATTCTGCTTGTGGTCAGCTGTTGTTTACACTTATCCGTGTTGCTATTAGACTCATGATTTGCAATGAAAATGCTAACTCAAGATTTGCTATAGTCATGGCACTGAAGCCTTGAAGCAGCTGAAGATGTTAGTGACCAAGTAGTATCCTTAAAAAGGTAAGATACAGTCCTTAAGATAGTCCCATGGGTCCTTTTTGCTGACAAAGCACAGGTGATTAGGGGTACCTGCTTTCTTACTCCACTGCATAAACACTTTGTAGTTGTGAATTTGTTGTATGCAAGGCTCTCGCTTGGCTGTTGGCAATTCCCATAAGACCCATTTGAAAGATACTAGGGTGCTTTTTGAACTCCACACCTAATATGGAATCAAGTGGGGCTACATGGGGCTTGAACGCTTGTTTTTTTCATTACTAGCCAGATGATTTCGTTGTGATTAAGTGGAAGTTTGGCAAAGTAAGGCTTTTTGTAAAGAGTGCCATTTGTTTGCCATAAATGTGAGCCTTCATCTCTAGTAGATCTTGCATATATTTGAATGAAATTTCATTCTTAGGTTTACTTGTATTCTTAGAGCAGGGAGGGCATTTGAAAGCTATTGGAAACATCTATTTCAAAACCAGATAAAACTCTGGATAAGAGATGCTTTTTCTGTTTCATAGTTTAAGATTCTGTCATCTGTGCTAGAAGTGTACTGTTTTTGAATAGGAGTAATTTGGAGTCATCAACTTAACCAGTAATTAAAGCTGTTCTTCCAGCTATATGTTTGCGGATGCTATGTCAGAGGAAAGGAAATACTCTGTAATATTCACCAGAGTCTGTAACAGAATGTGTAAAAATAACTGGTGGAATGTGTCAGTAGAGAAACATTGCTGTTCGTGATCTCTGTCTGTTGCTGGGTATTGTATCATGGGCTGCTTGCAGACCATGATGTGTTGTGAAGAAGACGCTGAGGAAGATGGAGTCTGTGCTCTAATATAAATAGTGATAAAATTGCTGGTTTACAGCATACATGATATAGATGTCATTTCAATCTCCAGATACACTCATAATTTTCTTGAGCTTTTGCCAAAAAATCTCATAGCATCTTGCTCTTAAATGTTCTGCTAAATCCAGAGCCTTTCTATCTGTAGAGGATACAGCAGAGAATCTAATAGTACTTGGTTTTACGAGACTTATGCGTGCAAAAAAAGAAAGTTTTGAGTTTGGTGTGGTTTTTCGGGTTTTTTGGAGGTTTTTTTTTTGTTGTTGTTGTTTTTTTTTTTTTTTTTTTCCCTGATTATGTTAACTTTAAATGTATGTAATATGAGCCTTTTCTTATATTACGTTGACCTACTCTTTTAAAACCAGTTATTTGTAGTGCATTCTCTCTCCTTAGTTCCAATCATAGCATTTGCAAATTTCTGTATGATATCAGGAAAATTTGACTTAAGTGAACAGTAGAAAATGTTAGTCTTTTATATTGTTTTGGAACTTGGAGGCAAAAGAGTCTTGGGAGTTGCCATGAAGAAGCAACTTACAGATGGTGCTTGTGAGAAAAAAGAAGAGAGGGAAGACATTCATGGAAATAGAAGTACACTGTGCAAGAAGTAGGTGTTATTCATTGCCTCATCAAAAGTGCAGAAGATAGAAAAAATTTGTCTAGGGTTGTTATGTAGAGAGATTCGAAAAAACTAACAGTGTTCAGTAGATGAAATAATAGTAAAGTTTGTTCTCACTAGTAAATACCTCCGTGACACTTGTTAATTCTCCTTACTGTATAAAACCAACATATGTATTGTTCAGTCTCAAGCTTCGCGGTTAGTAGTTATATAAGCAGTGTATAGCAGTAGGGATCAATACTGTGTAGAAAAGAAATTTTTGTTAATGCTTTTAAGTAATTCAATCAAATATCCTTCCAGCACCAGCTGCTAAATTAAGGGAAGAGGAACTTAGGGGAAAAAATGGCAAAATGCATTCCAAGTGCAGCAGCTTCCTCCAAAGTATTAGCTACTCGAGGCACACTAGTGAAGCTGTGCTGTCAGCAGCGTGCAAGGCCTTAGAAAAGTGAGTAGTAACAGCATTCTGAATTACTATATACAGGCCATGTACAGGATATAGAGGTAGTCATCTTAATAACCTCAGCCTGAGACAGGAGCTTGATCACCATGGTATCATCACAGTTTCTGTAACCTGTTTTTAATGAATACTCTACTTTTTTTGTGTGTGTGTTCCAGAGATCCAGCTTACTTTGATGAAAATTGGCTGAACAGGATCAAAACAGAAGTAGGAGATAACTGGAGGCTAAAGGTATTTGACTTTACTTATCTGTGAGTCTGTCTTTCAGTTCTTAATAAAATGTTGAAACCTAAATATTAGCATATTTCTTGATAATGAGCTTGCTTTATAATACAGCATTTTGAATTTTAGACCATTTTAATTACTTATGTTTTTTATGCTGTTAGTCCTGTACAGTTTAGTGAAAAAGATAATTTGAGTTTGTAAATTGATTTCAGTATTTAAAAAGAAAATGTTGAAATAAATCTTATGCGTTCATTGCTTCTCTTTGTTTGTCAAATGTTGAGTGAAAGGGCTTTTTAAATGCAAAAGAAAGTAGCATTAAAAACAGCTTTGAGAAGCAGTTGCATAAAAATGTTAGAATAATAAGCAATTTATTTAAATAAAACCAGTAAAGTGTTTTTTCTTTTACATGCTCAGTAGTTGTGCAGAGCTGACATTTAAGAGAGGAAGTTGTATTTTTTCTGTGTTGTTTGTACTCAGCATGTTTTTTAACCACAGTCTATTTGCTGGGTCATTTGTATTATATCACTTGGTATTCTAGTACTTTCTCTGCAAACCTCAAGTTTTTTTAAATAGAATTTGCAGTGCTGTGGCTGAAGAGCATAGTTTTGCATGCAGATTTAAGTGTAGTTTCTGACAAGTTTTGTTCAGAGAATGATATATGTAACTTTATAGATTGCCATTTCTGGCCTGACTCCTTGGGGAAACAAAATAGTGATGGTTTGTCTGTTAATTCATGTTTCCTATGAAACTATTTTGTTCTGGCTACCAAAACCTCTTCTGAACATCTTTGGGAAGGGCTGTAACTGTGAAATGCTCTAGTAATTACAGGCTCATCAACATCACTGGCTGAATAGAAAGAACACACAAGTAAGTGCCACCTGAGACAAGGATGAACCATGCTGCTGCTATGTATGTTTTGACTTGGCCATTGGATCTGTCAGTGCAGTTTCTGCTGCCTGGCCAGCTGGGTGCATGTCTGGACTGCTTTAGAATGTTTTATTTTCCAGGCCTGCCAGCAATAACATGGGTACATTGATGAGGCTATATTGACTGGCTAGTGAATGAAAGATGTGATCCCTAAAAAAAAATAATCTTTAGTTCTGCTGCTTGAGAACAGTTCAGTTCAATGAACTTTTCAAAGCAACATACGGATTTGCAAGTGAACAGCTGCATACAAGGTTTTATTTTTCTGTAAAATGTTTCTGTTGCTTTTCTCTAAGGAATATTGAATTCTTGGCTGGTAAATTTGGAGAACAACAAACTGAGAACTGTTTGGTTTAATAGCACTTCAGTGCTGATTGAAAGCAGAGCAGTAGCTTCTGTATCTTTCATATGGAGCTTGAGGAATAATTTTTTTTTATGTCTCCCACCAGTTTGGCAAATACTAAGGCTCAGCAGGTGTGAATAAAAAAAAAAATTGAAAAAACTAAAAAGCTGAGCAATCTGGTGACTTCCTTATGTGATTGAGGTTGGAAAAACATCAGGTCAATTTTCAGTTTCTTGCTGATGTCACTCTTTTTTCTTCCCCCCCCCCCCCCCCCCCCCCATAAATATTTGTAAATGAGAACATAAGACTTAATTTTTTTTAAATTTTTGTATAAATTTTTTATATACCACTTCCCTTTTTTGTGAAGAATACTAAAAGGTGCAAATGTGATATTTTAACTCTTACTGTGTAACCAGGAAAGTAACCCTATATGATCCAACTGTTCTCTTCCTATGTGAGTTAACACTATTAGTAATCTAGTTGTTCAAATCTTTTATGAGCCAATCCATTTGTAGAAATGCTTTCAATTGGTGCATTTCTAATGTTTTGGTACTAGATGTAAAATATACTCTCCATAATTATGATCTAGATTTCCCTTCATATTTTCAGAAGTACCATATGAAATTATTATTGGGTTATCTTACTACCTCGCAAGTCATGCTAATGAGCTGAATTATATTGTTGCTGAACATGGTCGCTCTGCCTCTAATATCATATGGTGTAGTATTCACCACTTATGCATGCTGTTGGTATTATGAACCACATAGAGGAGCCAGTCTAGTAGGGGAAGTTAAGAAAAAACAAACTAAAATGTAATGTGCAGGTAGTTCTATTTTGTGGAACAATGGCTGGGAGGGTCTGATAGAGGTTAATTTAGGCCTGATACAGCCTTCCTAATTCCTGCTGAAAGAGACACTCAGAAAATTGTGCAGTTGTTAGCTTTGAATTGGATGCTATCCTGTTTATTCCTGTTTATTGGAACAAACAATTTTTTTTTCTTCAGCAGTTCTCTCACTGATAACTGCAGGAATGCACTCTTACAAAAAATATTTTTCATGTTGCTGTGCGAGTTTAAAGAGTATATAAGTTTTCAGGGATGTTTGTTCTTGGTTTCAGGGCAGGTTGTCGTGACTTGAGAGATTGAGCAATGCACAGGATACAAAAAGGGAAATATTAGAACTCAGAGGACTTTCAAAGTACGAAACATTGAGCAAGCATTCTGTGTTGCAGCTGGGCAGATCTTTGTTGTGCTTACTGAAGAAACATGTTTTTACTTCTTTGGTGTTAAAATTTCTGGGGCATAGCATTTATCCATTTACATAGAAGTTTATTTTCCCTTGGGCAGCAAAAATCCTACTTTCAATGCTGTCTTAACTGCAATTTTATGTTGGGGGCTGGGAGGAAAAAGGGGGGGCAAAGGCATACCCATTTCCTGATGTAGAAATGCACGTTTTAATAGTCAGAGTTCAAACTATGTATACACTATTATTTCATGCTGAAGAAGATGCCATTTTGAAGATAAAATGGCCTTTATGGAAAATGGGAAATGGCATACAAAATAATCCTGTTGCCAAAATTTTAGGGATAAAATTTTCTGATCAGGAAACAAGATTAGTTACAGGAATACTAGTAACAGAACAGAAATTTGAACAGTGAAGGATTTTGATATACACGTCAATTCTGGCAGTTACAGAATAAGTTGTCGACTGTCTAAGTGATGAGATAAAAATGGATTTTTTTTCCCCTTCCATTCAGTATAGTCATACGTAACTTGGGAAAGGAAGGAAATACCTTGTGAGCTTGATTTCTGGCTTTTTTTTTTTTCTGTACTTCTTTCTTTGGCTTTCAGACTACAGTATCAGTTTAAGTTCAGTTTTATTGATGTTTAGGGGTAGGAAACTGTTCCATTTTGTTCCATGACTGAACAGCACATTCAAACAATAGGAGCCACTAGACTTTCTGCAACTCATACAGTTTGAATGCTTTGTATTTGGTACAATATTGCAAAATAGAATAACCACTGAAATTCGAGCATGGACTGCTTAGTGCTGTAATCTGAGTAAGCAAACATAGTATCGTACAATAGTTAGGGTTGGAAAGGACCTTACGATCATCTAGTTCCAACCCCGCTGCCATGGGCAGGGACACTTCCCACTAAACCATGCCACCCAAGGCTCTGTCCAACCTGGCCTTGAACACCGCCAGCGATTTTTGAGAATTGATTTTGACTCCCTGCAGTAGTACAGGTATTTTTGCTCTGGATTCCTTCCTGGTACAAGCTGGGATTTATCATTTGTAATCATTTAGGGATTTATTTTTGCGGAAGACAGGTTGAAAGGGGTTAACCCTCCAAAGCTAGTGGTATAACCTTTCTCTAGGGTCCATTTATAATTGGTGAAGAGTCAAGTTCTCACAGAATGCAATTTAGAGGAGAAACCTAATATGTGCGGTGGGAACAATGCATGCACACTGTCTCTCCCTTTCTGGCCCCTCCTTTTAAGTTCACTTTTAAGTGCACCTGGAAAGAATATGTACCTTAATGAAATATCTGAACCTGACTGATTAAGAATTTTCTCACCACTTGCAAGCTTGCCCTGCCAACACTTCCAGAAGTTATAAGGTTCTTAATTATAATTTGTGTGAAGGGAAATAGGTCTGTGTGTAATTACCCAGGGAAGATAACTGGTGAACAGCATATCAGAACATTTGGGTTCTTGTTCAGACATGTCAGGACCTAAAATGTATAAGTCAATTTATACAGAGTCTTCAGCACAGACAGGATTTCAGTCATACATGTGATATAAGGATAAATGCAAAATTGTGGACTGACTGTCATAATGTGAGGGAGAAAACAAAACATTAGATAGCCCATGCTTCCTTTTTGACAGCAGTCAGAAGCTTAAGGGCATCTCTACTCCCCACTTCATCAGGCTTTCCTTTTGTTTCTCAAGTATATTCATAAAAACTGAAATCTAGATGGACTACCCTTACAGACCCTCAGTTTGCAACCAGGAAGTAAATTGTAATTAAATAAAAATAGAGATTTCATATGACCAGGGGGGAGAGGGGAGGGGGAGAAAACAGGAGAAAACATCAAAGTCATATGGTGTTGACAGATCATGTGTTGCCTTCAGTAACCCAGGGCACATCATGTCTGCTTTCATTCCAGTCAGTTTATCGAGTTAATGCTATGTAATAAAGGTCAGTCTTATACTGAACAATGTGTGTTAACTAGGTAGTACTATACTACAGCCAAGATGGTTGTAAACTGAGAGGGTAATTATCATTTAACAGAAGGAACATCCATACTAATATTCTGTATGAATGTTAGTGAAATCTAGGTGTTCAAAGAATGAACGGTAACATGCAGGTTCCCTTTGTGCGTGCATTAGTTGAAAGCAACTGTCCTCCCCTTGGTAGAGATTGGGGAAATAAACCATGAAATGACAGATGGAAAAGAGATTGAAAATGAATAGAGATTCATCTATTCATCTATTAATCTATTCTAGAAATATTTAGTAATACATCTCTTGTGAGTTACAGCAGCTTTTGAAGTGAAATGAAGCATAGTTGCCGCCATTTCTGCCCCCCTTGCTCCTTCCATAAGTTTTCTGCCTCATCTGACAAAGGTATGGGTGCAGGGAATGGATGTGGATGGGATTGGGAAGAGAGTTTATTTGTTTTTTAAGGGAGAGAAGGAAATCGGGATGCTGACGCAAATGAATAAGCATCCTGTATGATCATGGGCTGATCTCCAAAGAATGATACAGTGATTTATAGTCATGATTAATATTGGAAATTCTATCTGTTGCGTTCTATCATTGTGGCTTTGAGTTACCATCTGGGCTTAAACCACGACAATGATTTAGTGCTTTTTCTTAACTAGTTATAGTTAGATTTTGAACAGCCATCACCTGCTGTGATTTTGAATTCTGATGTAATTTGTTGTCGTCAATGCCTTCTTGTGCTCTTCTTAATTTTCATTTGTCTAAAGTCTTCCTTTTAAGAACTTATGCTATAACCTGGCGTATATTGGAGTTACTGTGTTGAATCTCAAAATACAAAACGTTCGTAGTAGTTTCCCCATGATAATTCTGTGCCAGTGGCAGTAGAACCATCTAAGTGTACTCACTGCGGATGAGCTAAAGAAAAAAATCAAGAACCCTCTGAGTAATACAGAAGATGGTTAAGTTTAAACCAGTCTATAAAGGAGCTTCTTTAGCCTTACAATTATCTGATTGTGTGCCAGATACAAAGATGGTGCAGTTAACTCTTGAAAGCAAGTTATCTTAGTACTGCTGTTTGGAATAAACCAACAGTACTAAGTGGAATAAAATAGGACCTTAGACAAGATTTTTTTGATTTTAATTTTTTTTTTCCCATTTATTTGCTGCTTTCTTTTTCCAAGGATGCTGTCCTATATGTTAGTTTTGATGACGGATTTTGAACAATACTGATTTTGTTCCAGCACCTCAAGTCTAACTAAGCTTTATAAAAGTTTTATGGAGGAATATGACTCTTTGTATTTAAGGGTTTTTAATTCAAACAATGCTTACAAGAAAAGGGGAAAAGAAGTATTTTGTAGGTGGGTAACTTCCACTTTATTTCTCATTGTTTGGGATTATGTTGAAGTTTAAGGTTTCTCACAATATTCTCATTGGCAAACTAGACTTAAATTCTGCAACATGGCCTTTGCGTTTTCGTGGCACTTTCCGCAGCAGACTCAGGTAAATTGTAAACCGAATGATTGTAATGAATCAAGTTTGAAAATTACATTCCAATCAGTTCAGTATTTGTCGTGGTGATTTGACATCAAAATAAACTTATTTACATTTCTTTAAATTCTTAAATCTCTTGCAGACTTTGGTTATGATTGTGCATAGCCTTTGAGTGGTGATGGCGATTGCTTTTGGGTGGATAGCTAGAAGGTAGTTATAGTTCTCACAGAAACATGGCATGTAATGTGTAATTCTACAGAAATAGCAGGTGTTTGGGAGTAGAAGGTGTAAACCTCAAAGTAAACTGATTACTACGCTGTTATGGGAGGGACAGTGTATCTTATATAGGTGCTATTATATAGCATCTCCATCACTCATTCTTTGCAGAACCTGTTTGTAGACTTCATAGAATGATATTTTACCCTGGAAAGGACGCTTAATTTCATAGTAAATAAGAACTCTTAAGAGCCCTACTGTTAACTTTAACAATACTATTGCATAAACCATGTCCCAAAGTGCCACATCAACATGTCTTCTGCAGCCCGTTCCAGTGCTAGATGACCCTTTCAGTGCAGAAATTTTTCCCAGTATCAAATCTAAACCTTCCCTGCAGAACTTGAGGCAATTACCTCATATCCTGTTGCATGCTACTTGGGAAAAAAGACCAACCCCACCTTGCTACAATCTCCTTTCAGGTATCTGTAGAGTGCAAATAAGATCTCTCCTTAGCCTCCATTTCTCCAGACTAAACAACCCCAGTTCTCTCAGCTACTCCTCTGTCTCAGGAGACAATAGTGCAAATGCTGCGTTTCTTGCTTAAATACTTGGACGCTAGTTGGTGGAAATCTGTAGCTCAGCAAAAAAATAGGTTTTTTTCCTAAATATCACTTATGGAATCTGTTGGGCATTTTTATAATTTTAAAGGCACTCTCTATCTCAGAGACTTGATGTAAATAGATTTTCTTCAGAAAGAGAGCTATACTCGGCGCTAGGGAAGTGTGGCAAGCAGGGGACACTTAATGGATGGTATTGGTTATGCAAGTGAACAGAAGCTGTCTTTGTACAGCAGTGAAGGCATCACTGAGAAATGCGAATTTTGCCCTGACAATCTAAGACAGACATTCAGTTGTAAAGAACTGGGGGTGAGGGTGGCATGACACATGGACAGGCACAAACAAAAATGGAAGAGCTAAGATGAATAATTAATGATAAGGTTAATAAATTAAGCTTACGTAGGCTGGGAATAAAGGACGATTTTGACCAATAGCTGGTATTGATTCAGGAGAAGACGTTTATGTCTGCGAAAAAGTAGATCACTGGGATACTTTAAGAAAAGAAAGGAGGAAAAGAGTGGTTTAACTTCTAGATATAAAAATAATCCTAAGATAAATAAGTGCTCCGGAAAGATTAATATTTAGAGCCTATCCAAGACAATGTGATGTTTTTCATAAATTTAAATGGGCTCTGTCAATTAACAGAGATTTGTAATCATGTAGAATCTGATCATAAGAGACCATTGCATAACTTTGATGATTCTAATTAAACTGCTCAAACAGGAAGTCTCATTGTGCAAATAGATGTATGATTCTTTTATATGATTCTAATGTGATTGCTTGCTCTTTGATCATTTCTCTGTAACTTATGCCTTGCATTTATCGTATTTCCTTCTTCCTATCAAATAGGTAAGCAACCTGAAGAAAATTTTAAAAGGAATATTGGATTACAACCATGAGGTAAAAACCATTTTAAGTAATTTACATCTACATTCTTTTTTGTTATGTATTTTAACCAACCCTTTTAATGTGGCTTATATTCTGCTGATTAAATTATGACTTTTTCTTGCAAAGTATTTGGCATACAGGATGTTTTATGGCCTGTTCTCAGGCTTCTCTAAAACTTATCACCTACTTTATTGAATAGTCAGAGCTTCCAGAGGAGTCTGTTGTGCAAGTTCTGTCATACAAATAGTAGAGGTCTTTGCTGACTATGTCTCAATGATGGACTTGTGTTTAATTTTTATCCCTTTCTCCCCCACTCCAGCTAATGACTGCTGCTGGTTTGTTTTTTTTTTTGTTTTTTTTTTTTTTGTTTGTTTGTTTGTTTGTTTGTTTGTTTGTTTGTTTTTTACCTTGAGAGACTAAAGAGCATTTTTAGCCTCCCCCCCACATTAAAGTTTTTGATTAAATGTTTTAATCCTGAGATGTCGAAGTCTGCCCTTGGCATTCCCTCTTAGACTATTGAGCAAACTCAGAATTGAACTGCTCCAGAGAAGATAAAATGCAGTATTTTTTTCAGTGGTGAATCTTCAGCTGAAATATGCTTTTAGTTTCAGTGATGTTTTAAGGCAAATTGATCTGTACAGGCTGCAGCATAAAATCCATAATGTGAATGTTCTGGACATTGCCAGTTTTAAAATACTAGCTTCTCATAAATACTTAGGAGAGGAAGGTGTTTGTTAACAAACTTAAGTCTTCAAAAAGGAACAGATTTTTAGAAAGAAAAAGTTAAACTGATAAGCTGAAATAAATTTTGAAAAAAGATGGAAAAGCATGATGGTTATAACTGACATTCTAGAAAGAAACAAGGGTTTTGTCTTATAGAAAATTAATATTTATATGACAAAGTGATGCCAGCTTCTTTTTGGCTATTTAGTATATATAATGATTAAGTTTCTGGTGTGAAAACTTTACTACCCAGCGAAATTTGAGCTGTTTCAAGGTGATGAAGTTCTGCAAAGATAATGCACATTTGTAAATTTGACTGGATATTGGTTTGTGTTTTTTTGTTTTTTGTTTTTGTTTTGTTTTTTTTCTGTTGAGGCGATGCTTGTGGTGATAATGGGGATGACGTGGATTCTGCTGTGAATCCTGGTTATGTTTTCCTCGGCCTCATTCCTTCTAGCAGTCATCTTCTACAAAAATATAGATGTGAATGTATGTAGATTTTACCTGATGTAGCTAAAAGCCTTTGAAAAATGTATATGCTAATTTCGTTAATCTTCAGAAATTTCTATTGCATTCAGTAGAACAGTTTTTCAATAGCTGTCCTACGTTGCTGTCTTTGTCAATTATAGTATGGTAGAACAAGAAGTTAAAGTTATCTATTTATAGCTTGAACGCTTTGTTATGCCCCAATAATCTTGCTGCAGAACTCTTAGCTCTGAAATTGAAGCTAACTTATTTTTTTTTTTTTGTAAAGGTCTTTCATATTTATTTTTTTTTAAAGGGGGATAATGCTCTTTTTCATCTCAGGATATTTATTGGAGAGTCTATAATATTTCATAATTTTTTTGTTGTTGAACTAAAATTATATCTTTTATTTACTTCAAAATCCTCTATTTCAAAATCCTTCATGTCCTTGGCTTCTTCATAGTGCCTCCTGATATGCCTCTTCCCTTCAGCTTTCTTTAACAGCAATTGCGTATCAGTAACTATAAAGTATTATTAACTTAAATCTAGCATTGATTTTGAAAGAAATTCAGCAACTAACAGAATATATAAACATATCAGGTTTGTATGATTCTGAGAATAGTGTGGTTTACTGTATTGTTGCAGTATATATACAAAGGTAGTATTTTCCATTGTGCTTGATGCATTCATATTCTTATTAGAATGACCTAAAGGAAGTCTTTTCCAACAAGAATGAATCTGAGTCCTTTAAAGTATACAAAGATTTTTAGTAGTGTTAGTGCTCAGTTGGAAAGCTGTTAAAAAAAGATAATGCCACAATAGAAAAAACAGTAAATAAGAACAAACTCAACTACAACAATTCCATAAAGCCCAACCCTGGAAAGCTTTTGAATGGCTTGATTTCCATGTATTCTTCATGTCATCTGTTAAGTGTTTTTCACAAATACGTTTACCTAATTCACTGTTTTTCTTGAGTATTAGCATGAAAAAGGGTTTCCAGCAAACAAATGGCTTGATTGCCTGCACAGTCTTTGTTTCTTTACTGCACTGTGCTTAAGAAGTGACAGTTTCTTTTTATCTGCAATTAATGTGTCAAAGCTGTGTTTAATTCCATATTTCATATTCATATTTTCAGCCCCCTGAAAGCTCTTTATGAACAATTTAGCTGAATTGTTTAATTCCTTCTACTGACAATCACTAATGTAAATCCTTCTTAATTATAAATAAGATTACATTAATTGTAAGTCACATGGGGGTTTTTTTTTTTTTTTTTGTGTGTGGTTTTTGGTTTTGGGTTGAGTTTTTTTTCCCTGCGTGTGGGCTGTTTAATTATGTATTGTACTACTGTGTCAAGTTCTCTTCCATGGAACTAGCTTTTATAGCTCTGAGACTTGCTAAATATCCTTCAATTTTCTAAAAGTGTGAGGCCGTGTAATCAAGTTTTAATATTTTTGTCATTCGTCAGTGCTAGACACATGTATTGTGCAAGTGTAATATTTCAATCTGTCTTTTTACTGGTAAGAAATATGAGACTTATGTATAATATTTTGTGCATCATAATGTGTTTTTAGGTAATAGATTTCTTTTTAATGGAATGCTTTGAAAGAAGATCTGATTATCCATGTGCTGTTGATCACCATGGAAGCCTGCCTTTGTTACCTTTCTTATCTGAAGAAAAAAATCTTGCTAAGTTTGAAACTAGTAGATGCTTATTAGTTGAAACAGTTGGGTTTGTGTTCTCCCAAATATTAATTCTTCAAGCAGCATGGTTTAATATTTAGATATTAGGTATTAGGCAGTTTTAAAGGTGGGCTGAAAACTGTTAAAGTATGAGTGAATTGCTCTTGCTGCTTCTGAATCATCTTTGTATTTTGAAGTGTGTGGATGTATATGTGTAGTGATACAGTAATATATGTGCTGGGTTTTTACACAGATTCTAGGGCAACAGATTAATGACTTCACTCTTCCTGATGTTAACCTGATCGGAGAGCATGCTGATGCTGCGGAGCTTGGGAGAATGCTTCAGCTTATTTTGGGATGTGCTGTGAATTGTGAACAGAAGCAAGGTATTAAATTTTGAAAGCATGTTTTCTCCCAGCCAGTGAATGAAAATCCAGCTTGTTGTGTGACTGCTTAGGGGAAAAATTATCTCTCTCAGGTTGCTGTCAGAGAAAAATGTATTTTTTTCAGTGATGACCTTATTTTGCCCTACATTTAATAACTGTTATTTTATTGTAAGCTTCACTTCTTTTGGAGTCTCAAACTGTGGAATTGGTTTTGCTTCCAACGTACATATTTTCATTTTTTGTTTGCTGAGCCATCAGTATGACTGGGGATTGGTCTGAAGGCGTGATCTGGGTTACTGTAGTTTCTGAGACTTTTGCATGAGTTTGGCAAATAAGAAAGAGTAAAGTTGGCAACCATACCCTCTGGGCACCAGCTGAAGACCAAGCGTGCTGCCTTAAGGGAATACAAAATATCACTCGAGGCATCTGTTAAGTGATTGAATCCCACTTTAGGAGTCACTGAAAAGAGACTTCTACCTGTCTTGGCTCCCATGGCATTGACTGTCTTTCTGACCTGCACAGGTAAAATGAGGACCCATTTATTTTTCCTGCAGATGTCACAGAGAATGTGATGAACAATGGAGATTCTTGTTGAAGTGTCCCAAATCTCATGCTCGAAACTTGCCTTGGGTGCAGTGTGTCTTATAGTTATGCAGTTGTCCTAAATTACACTCAATTCAAGCCAGGTTAAGATAACAAAGCAACTACAGCCATTTGTTCTTAACACTTTAAACAGGAAGCATAAGAACATGTTTATTAAATACATGGTAGATAAATAAAACTGTGTTTACTGTATTTACATCAAAGTCACATCAAATATCTGTCTGTTCCTAATTTAACTAATTTTGTTTTCCTTTCTGTGAAAATGACAGCCAGAGTTTCAGGCCTTTTGTCTGCTCTTGCGTAGTCCATTGTAGCTTTTATAGCTAGTTTCCACTTTTCAGTTTTCTCAGGAATGAAAATGCAGAAGGGACTTATTTGTGATATAGCACAGAAATAAGAATAGAAACCAAGAGTATATATGAAAATACCTTGAATTGAGGATGCTGTAGGAAGGCAGCATTTTGTTTTATAAGTTTAATTGTTAAACTTATGGAAAAGGACAGCCTATGCATGGGTTGATACTTGCATAGCCTGAATAGTTTGGGAACAAGGTCAGAAAATGAGTTAAGTAGTTATTTCAGAAGTGTGAGATGCCAGAAGGAAAAAAATAGATGACAATCATGCGCTTCTTTTCATTGATTCAGAGTTCCAATGTGCCTGGATTTATGCCTGAATTAACTTCTGATAAATTCTTGACTAAGTTTGTTGGGGTGGGATTTGGCTAATGATCAAGCATTTCAGTGTCACCTGTGACACATCATTTTGTAGGAAGGATGCAGCTTCTGACCTCATGATCTGTGTGACTTGAGTTTCAACAGTAACAT
This sequence comes from Amazona ochrocephala, assembly GCA_039720435.1. Taxonomy (NCBI): domain Eukaryota; kingdom Metazoa; phylum Chordata; class Aves; order Psittaciformes; family Psittacidae; genus Amazona; species Amazona ochrocephala. Next base: position 41,939,417 of record CM077909.1, on the reverse strand, counting down.
TTCAGAATGCTCTTATTTTCAGAGTACATCCAGACCATAATGATGATGGAAGAATCGGTTCAGCATGTTGTCATGACAGCCATTCAGGAGGTATGCTGGGATGCCTAGAGAATATTGAAGTTCAGCCTTTCAAAAGTGTGCTTTTTCACATTGGAAAAACTTAGTTGGAAGTAAAGAAAATAAAGGACATAGATTTTGCCATTTTACATTTTAAAAAAAGAAAAGAAATCTTAATTTTGCTTAGAAAAACTTGCCTTTTGTCAAGGAACTCTGGTTGAATGTCCCACTTTTCTTTAAATCTAGAAGATTGAAACTTCTAGAAATTTTTGTTGCTGGGTTTCCTTTCCTTTACTTTTCCCACCCTGTGACTCCTGAAGTGCACTAGACTGCTTTTATATGGGTAACTAAATACTCTAGAATTTCTTCAAAATTTGTACCTTGAAATTGCAAAACTCCATGAACTGTTAATTTAATTTGCCTTTTTTTTTTTCCTGGACAAGTGAAAAGAGAGAGAAATGGATAGTATTCTTTTGTCAGCTGTACTTTTATGAGCAGGCTAATGAAGTTATTTGTGCTAATATTTTTTTTTTTGAAGTTAATAAATATACTGTAGTGTATTTTGTAAAAGTGCTGTTCAGTGGTAAATTAAAACCACAGTGAAAATTAAACCACAGTATTAGTGACCACTATAGGCATGAAGACCCCTTGTGACTTCTTAGGAGTTCAAAGTGCCTGTAAGTAAAATAACTATCAGTCTTCATAGGTGAAGGTTTGCTGCAGGGCAGGCAGCTTGAGGAAAGCAGGAAATCCATTATAATCTTGTTTCTTCTGGACCTGAATGTGACAAACTAAATTCCACAGTGAGCACTAGAGCATTTTCACTCTTCTGTAATGCCTGAATATAAAGACGTCCATGAGCCTAAATGGACCTCATCCCCTGTTTTCACTTCAACCAGTGCTGTATCCTTGCAGTTGTACATCATCTGGGCTGTGTGAACTGCTGTCTATCACACTGGAGAGAGAGGACTTTTGAAATGAGCATTGGAATCATAGAATCATAGAATAGTTAGGGTTGGAAAAGACCTTAAGATCATCGAGTTCCAACCCCCCTGCCATGGGCAGGGACACCTCCCACTAAACCATGCCATCCAAGGCTATGTCCAACCCCAACTTGAACGCCGCCAGGGATGGAGCATTCACAACTTTCCTGGGCAACCCATTCCAGTGCCTTACCACCCTTACAGTAAAGAATTTCTTCCTCATATCCAATCTAAACTTCCCCTGTTTCAGTTTGAACCCGTTACCCCTTGTCCTCTCACTACAGTCGCTAATGAAGAGTCCCTCCCCAGCATCCCTATAGGCCCCCTTCAGGTATTGAAAGGCTGCTATGAGGTCTCCACGCAGCCTTCTCTTCTGCAGGCTGAACAGCCCCAATTTTCTCATCCTATCTTCATATGGGAAGAATCCTTATGCTGAGTCATTTCCAGTCAGTGCTGCAAGCACCAGTTTGCCTGAGTTTTGGGATATTTTACTTTAGCATTCTTCCTAGCTAAGACAATGATGTGGTGGATTTTCATCATGTAGTCTTTTATTAAACCCAGATTTCAGCATTACTTTTTTCTGTCCTGTCTTAAAATAGAAAACCTTCTCTTATCCTCCCTCTTTCTATAAAAATCTCCTGGTTTATTTTTTTTGTAAAAATCTCCTTCATTTGATAAAATACCCAGATCTGAAGCAGCCCACAATTTTCAGCATTTAGTGAGTAGGCATTGAACTTGTTTACTGTTTGTGCCCTTTTCTCAGAGATGGGGAGTAGAAGTGGAGAGAAATCAAGATGAGGGTATGTTCATCTGAAACAGATTTTTTTGAATTTTTTGGAACTTACTGAATCAAAAAGCTTACTATTCAGGTACTGATGCAATTCTGAGTGATTTTAATGCTACCTTTCAAGCTGCTTAGAAATCCAGTGCATTCCAAACTAAATGAGGAGCATCTGGGGTGATTATTGAAGAGGTCAGAAAGTGTCTCAAACTTGTAGAGTGCAACCTCCCTCCATTATTTTTCAGTGGTCTTGAAAGTCTGCAGAGGTCCCAGTTAACTGAAGGCTGGAAGAGGTCCCAGTTTTCAAGAAGGAAAACAAGGAAGACCCTAGTAATTACAGGCCTGTCTCACTTCAGTGCCTGGCAAAATTGTGGAGAAGGTTATTCTGGGAGTTGCTGGAAAACATGAGGGAGACAAGCAGTCGTTAGTCCTAGCCAACAGGGGTTCACAAGGGAAAAGTTCTGCTTAACTAACTTAATTGCCTATTTTGACTGGGTCAGCCATCTTGTTGACCAAGGGAAGCCAGTAGATGTGTTTTTTTTTTTTTTTATTTTATCAAAGCTTTTGATACTATCTGTCACAGTATCCTTCTGGACAAAATGTCCAGCATACATTTACATGAGTCCATAATGCATTGGGTGAGCAATTTACTGGTGAGCTGTGTTCAAAGAGTTATAATAAATGGTGTTTACATCAGGCTGGTGGCCAGCAGCAATGTGGCTCCACAGGGGTGATTTAAGGGTCAGTGCTTTTTAATGTTTTTATAAACAATCTGGACGCAGGTATCAAATTTACAATCAAATTTACAATCAAATTTACAATCAAATTTACAATCAAATTAAGGCATTTTGCTGGTGATACTAACCTGGGAGCAGCTGTGCACTCTCTTAAGGGCAGAGTGACCTTACACAGTGATTTAGATAGTCATAGAAGTTGAGCAGTCACCACTGGGTGAAATTTAACAGGAACAAGTGCTGGATTCTCCACTTGGAATGAGGTAATCCTTGTACATACAGAGAATGAGAAGCTGGAGAGCAGCCCTGCGGAAAGAGATCCAGGGGTTTGGGTTAATGGCAAGTTGAATGAGTCAACACTGTGCCCTGGCAGCCAAACAGGCCAGCTGTGTCCTGGGGTGCATCAAGCACAGCATAGCTAGCTGGTTGAGGGAAGTGACTGTCCTACACTGCACTGGTGCAGCCCCACCTTGAGTACTGGGTGCAGGTTTGGGCACCGCAGTATAAGAAGGACATCAAACTATTAGTGTGTCCTGGGGAGAAGTGACCAAGATAGTGAAAGGTTTCAAGGGCTTATGAGGAGCAGAGGTCACTTGTTTTTGTTCAGCTTGCGTAAGGGAAGGCTAAGGGTGACCTCATGGCAGTCTTCAACTTCCTCAGAGGGGGGCAGTAGAGGTGCTGATCTATCTGTGGTGATTGTGACAGGACACAAGGAAATGGAATTAAGCTGCATCAGGGGAAGATCAGATTGAACATTCGATTAAAAGGTTTCCCAGTGGGAGGCTGGTTGGTCACTGGAACAGGCTCCCCAGAGAAGTGAATCATGGCAACAAGCTTGTTAGAGTTCAAGGAGCGTCTGGATGATGTTTTTAGTCATATGGCTTAGTTTTAGTTAGTCCTGCAAGAAGCAGGGAGTTTTACTCCGATCCTTATGGGTCCCTTCCAACTTGAGATATTCTGTGATTCTAATAAGAGGTCAGATCCAGAGCTGTACCTGCTGTCTGTGATTTTGAGGGGTGAAACTTCATTGCATTTAAGGAGGTTTTTCTATTTCTTGGACTCAGAGCAGCTCAGAGTCTAAGTAACTCGGACCAAGCAATATGTAGGAGGCACCAAATAAAGTGCCCAAGAGAGCAGCTGTATGTGCGCATTTGACCAGTCGATACATCACCTAATCCAAACATTTCAAAACATTTGACATGCAGGTACTCTTTCTTCAAAATTAGGTATGTAAAAAGGCCTCTCTAAGCTTTACTGAGGTATTACATAATTCATTTTCGTGTTTCAGCAAACCACGTGTAAATGCTTTTAGATAATTCTCTTGTTTTTATTAATCATTTTACTCATGAAAGTACTTCATGATATACAGTAGAACAAGCCTCTGCCCTGATTTCTCTGGGTTTGTTCTTTTTTTTGCATGAAGAAGTTGGATTTTAAATGAAAGGGGAAGCATTTTATGTGTTAAATTTTATTTGGCTATTTTGGTTTCTGTCATACTTTGTGACTTCAGCATTTCCTTTCTCCACTGATTTAAATCTTTTAAATATCAGCAGTAAAACATGCCTTATGCTCCATAAAGGTTTTATAAATTGAAAAATGCTTTTCTTGTTATTTTTTTTAGTACAGTCAAATTGATGTGGTGTGTTGCCACCACCTAGATTCTTAGATTCTTCTAATCTGCAGGTGTGCATTTCGAAATTGCAAGCTGTGCACAAAATAGAGGAAGACCAAGAATGATATAGCTATCAAAAATGTTGCAACAAAAATTTACATAATTATAAATTATGTATTGTGTTGTATATTCTGTAGAATATTCCAATATTCTGTTTGTCATTGTAATCTATTATTACTTGAAATGGATATATTTCTCTGTATATTATAGCAGAAATTTTTAATTTCAGAATTTACAATTTTGTTTTTAAAAGCCAAAGCTTTCTCCTTATGGAAATTATTTTAGCTATTAGTTATTTATCTTTCCTTTCCTTTCTTTGACATCTTTGGCATATTCTGCTGTCATTTTCCCAAGTCTTTTCTTTGAGATGCCAAGTTCATTATTGGTGAAAGTGGTGGCTGGGGAAATTGCCTTTGTTGAAGGTCAAAACTTGCCTGGAGTGCATAGCAAAAGGTACTTCCTGTCTGGATTAATACCAAATGTGTTACTTCCACAAAGTAGAAACTTTATGTTTGTTTTTTTCCCCTCCCTGTGTTTTGTCATGTCTGTTTAAATGTTCATCTTCTCTGAAGTAGAAGTGTTTTTTGAATGACCAGCAAATGATAGAAAAATATTTCCTTGGATCTGTTAGTAGTAGTGAAGGAAGAAGAACGTCCAGCTGCATTAAAGGATATACACTGTGTCATGCGTAGCCCTTTTAAAAAGCAAACAAATCAAAAGATGTTTTAAAAAAGAAAAACAACATTCTGAATACAGAAGCTGGATGTTGACATTGTTTCATGGGCCCTTGAGCTTGAACAGTATTAGCAACTGTAGAAGAAGCATTTCAAATAAAGCAAATGTTTTGAACTTCTAACATCATCAACTAAGTGGTGCAGCTGCATTTGCAAAATCATGCAGATCATATGTAGAGAGAAAAATAGGCATTCATAATTCAGGTTATTCATGCATGCAGATTTTGTGATAGTTTTACCCCTTCCCTAGTCTTTATGTATCCATGACAACACAACTTGTTCACATTTCACAGGCAAAGCAGTTAAAAGTGAAGGTTTTAATAATATAAAATTAGGAGATCTACAAGTATTTTGTAAGACATCATACCAAAGCTATGGGCATGAAAATGTATAGTTGTAAAGGTTAACAGGCAATACCAACTGCTTCTCAAAATTACACAAAGAATTATAAAAACTGTCATGTTGTTCAGGTTATTGTACTGTTTAAAATCCAGACTGACCTCTTTACCAAGAAAAAGCTCTTGATTTTAAATGACGTTTTATTATTTCAACAAATACTTGTGCTATTTCAAGTCTTAATTTACATATGCAAATAAACCGTAAAAAGATCAAGGAAGTAAATACGAGTCACTTGCTTTCACTTTGGGGAGCTCTTAAAAAGACTTTTCCTTCTCCTGTAGAGGCCTAATGCAGTTGCTTGATTTTGCAGGCACTTTATTGATTTCTGTTTTTATAATCAATTAATTTGTAAAATCTTTTCACATCATCATCTATTAAAGGTACATGTGAAGACAGGTAATAATACTTGTCTGAATGTGAGCTTGTAAGTGAAGGAAAGAAAGAAGAACACAGACATTTGCTTACCTACACCATTTTCCTCTCCGGGATGTGGGGAGATATGTAAGGAAAAGATGGAGACAGTCCTTCACCCTGATATTCTCCCTTTTCACCCCATTTCTTCGCTTCAGGTCGTTAACTTATCAGAAGTTGTATTTCTGTATTACTTCTAAGTAATCTGGCAGTCTTGTTCCTTTTCCTTGTCTGATTGAACTACTGGATGCAGCACAATCCCACAGATTTCTTCTTTAGTATTTCCACCATCTCACAGGCCATAAGATTGCAAGATGCTTCTTGTTGCATTGAGTCAGTCTTTGGCTTTTTCCCTCAGTGCCTCATGCGTACTTCCCATGACATTCCTCATGCACCAGATTCAAGTTCTGTGTAACATTACCACTATACCCACACCATGTATCTTCTCCACTTAGTTCTTCTCCCAGCTAATGACCTCTTTTCTGGACATTTCTGCTAAAGGTTCTCAAGGATTTGAATTTTTGAGGGAGATGACAAAACTCACTGAAGAATAAAGGGATTATATTATTTGCCTCGTCCTGCTTTCTTTATGGTAATCCACAGAAAGCAGCAACACCACAGTGGCCTCTAGTGGGTTGTGCAGCCTCTTGTATTCCTCCTACAGTATGTCTTGGCAGGTCTGTTAAGCTTGGTTTCTGAAGAGGAAGTTGTACTATGGCCACAAAGGGTTGGTGGCTGTCAGCGGTGTATTGTTGAACACCCCTGCAGCCTGGGACCTGCCAGCTGTAAAGTTTGGCTTAGTGGATGGAATTTATTTAATGTCTGAAGTGCTTTTGTGAACCGTGTTGTGGGATATATAGTAGGGGCAAGAGTGCAGTATTTGGTTGATAAGGGGATATTCTCTTTAGTCATCTGGAAAAGCGTTTGAACAGTAATATTAAAATGGTGCATGTACAGGCATTACAGAGCAGCGAGTGATTGGACATTCTTGATCTGGATGGCAAAATGATAAATCAGCTTAGAAAACATGGCTCTAAATTAAAAATAAGTTTGTAACATCACTATATGTGGTAATGAGAAAAGATGTGTTTTCAGGGGGCAGTTCTGAGGTTAGAAGTTTTCTTATTACTGTTACAGAGAATCCGGGCTTTATGGAATGCTTCATTTTGGTGTAGTTTAGCATTGTAAAGATGCAGACAAAATGGAAGGAATTCAGTTAGCAACAAACATGATCAGGATCTGAGAAGTACTGCTGAGGACTTCAGATGAATTTAAGAATGTTGCATGCAGCTAAATCCCGGTTAAGGAGAGGGTGAAAGGGAGAGAAACATTAGTGGGTAAATATTTGAGTGATGTAAATGTCAAACAGGTTTTCTGTTCTACACAGTGGTATATACAGACAGGATGGAGAAGAAATGAAAGCTCTGTGCTGCATGTCCCAGGAACCTTGCCAGTAAAAAGTAATGCAAAAGCACTGATTCCCAGAAGAAATAAAGGAAGCCCTATCTCTGGAGAAAGTAACCTGACTGGAGAGGGTGTCTTAAGGAAAGAATTTTTATCCTGGTTTTAGTTAGAATAGGGCCTTCTTGACTGCAACTTTCATGGGTTGTGTCCGTGGAGAACTCATAGAGCATTCTGTCTTCGGGTTGGATGACAGAAACCATCGTTGTGGTTTTGTAATGCTGCCTTTTTAGTTAGTTGCAATGTATTTCTTATTTGGAAGACTGTTTCTTTTTGTGCCTTACAACTTTAAATAATAATGTTACTATGTTTTCTGGAAGTGGCTGGGAGGAGGTCTTTGGGCTACGACTTCTTGTTACATTAGATTTAACTTCTGGCTACCTCTGTGGCTGATCAGTGGGTTACTGAACTAAAACGTGCTTTCTTACCAGCTTTTTCTCTTTAAGCAAGCATGTCAGTCAATATGGGAGGATTTTGCTTGTTTTTTAAAAGTTGTGGCTGAAAGTAATGTTTGCTAAACTAAAATTGCTACCAGTTATTCCTGCAATCAAATAGGTTAGTGTAAAAGGAATAGCAATATTTACTTAAGAAATATGTGCTAGAGACTTTCTTTTTAAATTTGCAAATTACAGACAACTCCAGAGCAGGAATTTTAATCATCTTTGTTTTACACAATTAGCTGAGATAGGTAGGTCGCCAACTTCAGCTGAATAAAAAAATAAGTTGGTGTGAACTTCCAGGTAATCAAAAAGTGAAAACCACTGGCAGAGAACAATTAAAGGCAGGTCTTGCATGGTGTGTTGACAGTACCGTCATTCAAATGCCACTTCAATAAAATGTTTAGCAGAGTGTATTATAGGTTTCATCATAGATAAACAATGTGTGATGCCAGAAGAAAAAGAGATGATGAAAGATTTCTTTTATAGTACTTTAAATATTATAAAATTCTTAAGATTTCTTTGTGTAATTGATTCCAAATGTCATATAAAAATAAGTTAAAAACTTCTGAATGAAGTCGATTGAAGCTCCCTAAAGTTAAAATCAGCTTTTTTCATTGCAGCTTAACTTCTAAGATAAAAGTAAATCCTTGCTTTTTCTAATCCAGTGTAATCTAATTGCAGTTGATGAGTAAAGAGTCTCCAGTCTCTGTTGGAAATGATGCTTACGTTGACCTTGATCGGCAGGTATCTAAGACTAGATGTTTTATTTTCCTTCAATCATAGCATGTCAGTGGCTAGCGGCTTTGCTGTACTGAGAAGTCTTTTTTTTCTTTAATTGTGGGAAATTCAAACAAGAATTGGAAAACTAAATTTCAGTATTTCAAGTCCTTTTGCTTTACAAATTGTGTTTAACCATTTTGTGTATTTAAAGGAGAGAAAAACTCAATTTGGAAAACAAATTTAGCTGTATGACATAGTATTGCAAAACTGCAGACCAGTCCATATCTTTGAGTACTGAGAAAAAAAGGGAATAAAAAAAAAAAAAAAAAGGAAAGAATTAGTATTTAAATATAACTTTTTTTGCAAATTCCTACTTCTAAGGTCAGTTAAAACCACCAAAACAAAACAAATAACGCAACCCAAAACCCCAAAACCAAACAAAAAACTCCAAACACACGAAAAAAAACCACCCAAACCCAGCAACAACAGCAACAAAAACCCAACAGCACGTAGATGTGCCTCAGAAATCCTTAAAGCAGTCCTGGGAACTCTTGCAATATGTGAGAGAAGTTTTTGGAGAGAATCTTTCTCTGTGCAATATATCTAAAGAATATGCAAAATAAACTGTTTTCTTTACTAGCTTAACCCATGGTAACACTGTCCTATTTTCTCAGTTTTTTTTCTAATTGGGAAGTAGTACTGTACAGTGGCGTTCCATGTGTTCCTCCATCATGTGTTCTCTGCAGAAGTATGTAAATTCTGACAGATGGAATTAATTTTTCTGTGTCAACACATCTTTGAGAAATAAACTTGAAAAAGTAAGATGTCATTATGCTGGTTGAGAAAGCCCATCTAAATTCATCATAGGTAATAATACAGCCCTATATACAGAATACGTATGCGCCTGTTTTATCAGATGAATTTTCTTTTAGCTATTTTGTTTATATTAACTGCATTCATATGCAGACTTGCAAGATATATATCTTTAAACATAAAGCCTTTGAAGAGAAGCATTCTAATATTTCCCACTTGTTAAAAGATTCAGTGCCCTTTTTCAGAAGGGTAGGATTCTGCCTTGCCATATTAATTGTGTTCCTGTTGTTCAGTAAGTGTAGCTTCCAGTGACTAGAAATTTTACCCTAATTGTCCACCCTCTGTATTCTACCTTGCAGTCCTTTTTGTATTTGAAATGTAGATTGAAAACTGAAATTAAGCACTCTTTGCATCAGTAAAGAAAAGTGGTATTGACAATTTTTTCAGTGTACAGAATTGATGAGCTCTTCAGACACGAATTCTTCAGAGCTTTTTGACTCAATTTGTAGTATAGATGTTATAATTCTAATGTATTTTTCTAAGACCAAATAATTACTTTCAAGGATGCTTGCTTTTTACTGTCACACAAACTAAAGAGTAATTATACCTGCTTTGTTTTTTTATAAGAATGGAATTGCCTCAGTTTTCAAAAAGTTAATATATTACCTAAATACAAAAATAATTTTATAGCCAGGTAGTTCAGAATGATGAAATATGTTTGTTGTTTATGGTAGCTGAAGAAAACTACGGAAGAATTAAATGAAGCACTAGCAACAAAAGAAGAAATTGCCCAGAGATGTCATGAGCTAGATATGCAGGTAAGTTTGCTGTATTGTACATATTGATTTTGAAGTGAGGAAAGAGATGTGTTAATTTTTAGGCAGATGAAAGCAAGAAGTGTAATGCAGAAACATAAATTTTTAAAGGGAAATGAAAATGGCACTGTAATTATGTTGCTTTACTTGTGCTGACAGAGAGAATTTCATGATTTTGTTACCTTGATGCAGTGTTGCCAGTATTAAGGTGATTCATACTGACAAAACTTTTTTTTCATTCGGTTAGGGAGGGGTTGGGTTGTGTGGTTCAGCTCTTGCTTTAGAGAACTAATTGAGGTTATGCTGCTGTAACAGTTAAAGTTAAGTGTTAAATCACAATCAGAAGTTATTGTGGTCTATCAGCTGTCTATGGATTTAGACTAAGTTTTACTGTAGTGTACCTCATTCAGAAGACATGAAGAGTGTAAAGTGGGAGCCCTGAAAGGCGCTGCCATTGTAACCCTACTTCAGAATATCATTCAGGCTTTTGCCAAGCAGTTCAGTAGCTGTTAGAATTGACAAAGTTGATGTGTGTATCATGGTTGATTTTGGTGTATTTAATGATTCAAGCTCTTATTGAAGCTTTTCCTTCTGTCAGGATGCTCGCATTCCCTCTCTTCCCCTCTTCCTCCTGCATGTTAACACTGTACTATTTAATAACACATGAACCTATGTTAAGCTGTTATTCGAGTTGCAGCACTCTGGGTTCTTTGCAGTACTGCCTGGTTTTGCAGTGTTGACGGAAACGATTCATCTTTGGGACTGTGTTCCTGTTTCAGGGCTGCTTGCAAACGGCCACTGTTTTTTTAAATAAATTGATTAATTAATCCTGGAAGGGCAAAGCCATACCTGGAGTATGCAGACTTGAATATTCTTTGTGCTTAATAGGCATTATTTCTCTTGGAAATTTGTTTTTAAATCCTTACTGTGGAGAGCTAGTTTTATTTGTTTATTGGGAAAGGATGCAGACTTTATTATAATGAAACTCCCTTGTACGCTGAAACTTTTTCTTTAGAAGCTTGTGTGAAATACAGTTAAGAATAGTTACATTTTTTGTGTCACATCATATAGCAGTTGAATACCTATTAATGTTACAGTATATTCTCGTGAAGTGTGATTATTGAAGCCCGTGATTTTCCATTTATGGGTTGTGTTGGTACTTTGTTATGCACAAACAAAAAAAAAATTGTTCTGTATAACTGGATAGCTCAGTTATTCCAGTTTATACTTTTACTACAACAGGTTGCAGCCCTCCAGGAGGAGAAGAGCAGCTTACTTGCTGAGAACCAGATTTTGATGGAACGCTTAAATCAGTCTGACTCTATTGAAGATCCCAACAGCCCTGCAGGTCGTAGGCATCTGCAGCTGCAGACTCAACTAGAACAACTCCAGGAGGAAACATTCAGGTAGAAAAGCTATGCTTGTTTGGATTGTTTGCAGCTGGCAGCAGGCATGATTTATAGAATCATAGAATAGAATCATAGAATAGTTAGGGTTGGAAAGGACCTTAAGATCATCTAATTCCAACCCCCCTGCCATGGGCAGGGACACCTCCCACTAAACCATGCCATCCAAGGCTATGTCCAACCCCACCTTGAACGCCGCCAGGGATGAAGCATTCACAACTTCCCTGGGCAACCCATTCCAGGGCCTCACCACCCTCACAGTAAAGAATTTCTTCCTCAGATCCAATCTAAACTTCCCCTGTTTAAGTTTGAACCTGTTACCCCTTGTCCTCTCACCATAGTCCCTAATGAAGAGTCTCTCCCCAGCGTCCCTATAGGCCCTCTTCAGGTATTGGAAGGCTGCTATGAGGTCTCCACGCAGCCTTCTCTTCTGCAGGCTGAACAGCCCCAATTTTATCATCCTATCTTCATATGGGAGGTGCTCCAGTCCCCTGATCGTCCTCGTGGCCCTCCTCTGCACTTGCCCCAGCAGCTCTGTGTCCTTTTTATGTTGAAGACACCAGAACTGCACACAGTGCTCCAATTGGGGTCTCACAAGAGCAGAGTAGAGGGGCAAGATCACCTCCCTCGACCTGCTGGTCACGCTCCTTTTGATGCAGCCCAGGATACGGTTGGCTTTCTGGGCTGCAAGCGCACACTGCCGGCTCATGTTCATTTTTTCATCTACCAACACCCCCAAGTCCTTCTCCGCAGGGCTGCTCTGAATCTCTTCCCTGCCCAACCTGGAGCTGTGCCTGGGATTGCTCCGACCCAGGTGTAGGACCTTGCACTTGGCATGGTTAAACTTCATCAGGTTGGCATCAGCCCACCTCACAAGTGTATCTCAGTCCCTCTGGATGGCATTCCTTCCCTCCAATGTATCAACCGAACCACACAGCTTGGTGTCATCGGCAAACTTGCTGAGGGCACCCTCAATCCCACTGTCCATGTCACCCATGAAGATGTTGAACAAGACCGGCCCCAACACCGATCCCTGAGGGACACCACTCGTTACTGGTCTCCAGCTGGACACTGAGCCACTGAGCACTACTCTTTGCGTGCAGCCATCCAGCCAGTTCTTTATCCACCGAGTGGTCCACCTATCAAATTGATGTCTCTCCAACTTAGAGAGAAGGATGTCATGGGAGACAGTGTCAAAGGCTTTACATAAGTCCAGGCAGATGACATTAACTGCTCTACCACTGTCCATCAGTTCCGTGGCCCCTTCATAGAAGGCCACCAGATTGCTCAGGCAGGATTTTCCCTTAGTGAAGCCATGCTGGCTGTCACCAAGCACCTTGTTGGTTTTCATGTGCCTTAGCATGCCTTCCTGGAGAATCCGCTCCAAGATTTTGCCAGGCACAGAGGTGAGACTGACTGGTCTGTAATTCCCTGGCTCATCCATTTTCCCCTTCTTAAAAATGGGGGTTATATTTCCCTTTTTCCAGTCATCGGGAACTTCACCTGACTGCCATGATTTTTCAAATATGATGGACAGTGGCTTAGCAACTTCATCTGCCAGCTCCTTCAGGACCCGTGGATGGATTTCATCTGATCCCATGGACTTGTATACGTTCAGGTTCCTAAGGTAGTCTTGAACCAGACCCTCTCCTACAGTGGGCCCAGGGTCTTCATTCTCACTGTCCCTGCGTCTGCCTTCCAAGACTTGGGTGGTGTGGTCAGAGCATTTGCTGGTGAAGACTGAGGCAAAGAAGTCATTAAGAACCTCAGCCTTCTCTAAGTCCAGGGTAGCCAGTTCTCCCGATAGCTTCTGGAGACGGCCCACGGTGTCCCTAACCTGTCTTTTATTTGCAATGTACCTATAAAATCCCTTCCTGTTATCCTTAACATCCCTAGCCAAATTTAATTCTGCCTGGGCCTTAGCTTTCCTAACCTCGTCCCTAACTTCCCGGACAACATCCCTGTATTCTTCGCAGGCCGCCTGACCTTGCTTCCACCTTTTATAAGCCTCTTTTTTCCTTCCAATTTTCCTCAGCAGCTCCTTATCCATCCAAGGAGGTCTCCTGGCCCTCCTGCTGAACTTCCTTCTAGTTGGGATGCATCGCTCCTGAGCCTGCAGCAGGTGATCCTTGAATATCAACCAACAGTCTTGGGCCCCCCTGCCCTCTAGGGCTGTATCCCATGGAACCTTACTGAGCAGGTTCCTGAAGAGGCCAAAGTCTGCTCTCTTGAAGTCCAGGGCCGTGAGCTTGCTGCACGCCCTTCTCACTCTCCTGAGGATCTCAAAGTCAACCATCTCATGATCGCTGCAATCAAGGCTGCCCTGGAGCATCACATTTCCAACCAGCCCTTCCCTGTTGGTGAGGACAAGGTCAAACATGGCACCTCTCCATGTCGGCTCCTCTGTTACTTGCAGAAGGAAGTTGTCTTCCACACAATCGAGGAACCTTCTGGATTGCTTGTGCCGGGCCGTACCCTCCCTCCAACAGATATCAGGGTGGTTGAAGTCTCCCATGAGAACAAGGGCCTGCAAGTGTGAGGCTGCGCCTATATGTTTGTATGGCGCTTCATCCACCAACTCCCCTTGGTCAGGCGGTCTGTAACAGATCCCCACAATAATGTCACCCATCGCTGCTCTCCCTTTAACCCTGACCCACAAACTCTCTGTCAACTGCTCACCTGTCCCCAGACAGAGTTCCATACTCTCTAGCCTATCCCTAACATAAATAGCAACTCCCCCTCCCCGTCTGCTGGGCCTGTCTTTCCTAAAGAGCGGGTAACCTTCCATTCCAACACACCAGTCATGGGAGCCATCCCACCATGTTTCTGTGATGCCTATGATATCATACCGCCGTAGACATGCACACATCTCTTATTCCTCTTGTTTGTTCCCCATACTACGGGCATTTGTGTAAAGGCATTTGAGCTGAGATCCAATTGAAGTCGGGTCATTGGCTGGAGCAGCTGGAATATCCCTACATTGCTCCGAACGTTTACTATAGGTGCTACCAACCGACTGGGTGTGTTGGGATGGAGTGATGCCCCCCTCCCCCAACACATCTAGTTTAAAGCATCCTTGACCAGTCTGGCAAGCCTCCTACCAAACCCGCTCTTCCCCTTCTTTGTCAGACCAACTCCACCAGCCCCCAGTAGACCTGGCCTGCTAAATTGAGTCCCATGTTCAAGGTACTCAAACCCCTGACTATAGCACCACCCTTCTAACCATTTATTGACCTGGCCAATCCTTCTAGACTTTTCGAGGTCCTGCCCTGCATCCTGGAGAATTGACAAAAAGACAATCTGAGCTCCAGAGCCCCTAACCACCTCTCCCAGAGCTCTGCAGTCCTTCCTTATGGTCTCCAGGCTACTGCTATCTATATCACTAGCACCCACATGGATTACTAGGAGTGGGTAATAGTCAGTGGGACCGACTAGAGCAGGCAGCTTCTCGGCCACATCCCTGACCCGAGCCCCTGGTAGGCAACACACCTCCCTTGAGCCTGGGTCAGGCCGGCAGATGAGTGCCTCTGTGCCTTTCAGATTATATACTTCTGTTTCTCCTGGCAATCTGAATTAATATAATAGGTGGTGTAATCACAGTAGTAAAGTTTTTACGATGATGTGCATGTTAAGATTTACCTCTTTACAAGCTCCAGTATAAACAAAAAAAAATCATGATTTCTTAATGCCGAAATGCTGTATGCATGTCACTCTCTACTCTTTGAAGTTGCTTTGAATTGTGTGCAATCGTTTTACTCATGTTTTTCAGAATCAGTGAGAATGAGAAGTCGTATGCTTTCCTCTATGTTAATTATTCTGATTGTGTTTTCAAGGTGTAGGAATTCTTACCTGAAAGTTCGCTTTGGGCAGTACTACAGGTGGTATTGTTATACAGTAAAGTGTGTCCTTTGAGTTTGAAAACAAGTTGTTTCACATCTGAAAGATGGGGATTATCTGCAAGTGAGCTCTGCTCTTCATTTGCATTTCCTTAACACTTGGAAATACAGTTTTTGTTTCAACATCCTTCCCAGTCCTTTTAACTGTTGCTTTCAGGCTGTGTAAACCTATTCTGCTGAGAAAAAGGTGGCCCACTTCATCATTTTCTTTTCATTCTTTTTGCTGTACTTTTGCTATCCTTTGTGAATGAAACCATGTTTGTTTGCACTGCCAGTTTTTCTTTGTCCTCTTCTGGTTGCCCTTTGCCAATTCTTACGTCTTTTTTTTTTTTCTTTCTTTTTTTCCTTGTTTTACTTTTTTCCATTTTGTCTTGCTAGGCCTCTTTTTCCTGGGGGCTCAGGTACACCTGCTTCCTTCAGTTTCTTGAAAAATGCTCAATGTTCCACTTTCACGGCAGCTAGTACCTGCTTTTCTTCTTTCTATACATCTACCATGCGCTGATGTCTCTAGTGTCCCCTTTTATCTCTCCTTATTCATCCCCATGCTCTGGAATGATTTCAACCTGAGTCTGTTATCAGTTGCAGATTGAACAGGTTTTCTCCCCATATCGAGTATTTGCACTGCCTGCTACTCTAGTTTCAGGTACTGAAGATCTTTCTAGAGCCTTTTCACATGTGAGATTCATTTTCCAAACTCACAGAATCATAGAATCATAGAATAGTTAGGGTTGGAAAGGACCTCAAGATCATCGAGTTCCAACCCCCCTGCCATGGGCAGGGACACCTCACACTAAACCATGCCATCCAAGGCTACGTCCAACCCCACCTTGAACGCCGCCAGGGATGAAGCATTCACAACCTCCCTGGGCAACCCATTCCAGGGCCCCACCACCCTCACAGTAAAGAATTTCTTCATCAGATCCAATCTAAACTTCCCCTGTTTAAGTTTAAACCCATTACCCCTTGTCCTCTCACCATAGTCCCTAATGAAGAGTCCCTCCCCAGCATCCCTATAGGCCCTCTTCAGGTATTGGAAGGCTGCTATGAGGTCTTCACGCAGCCTTCTCTTCTCCAGGCTGAACAGCCCCAATTTTCTCAGCCTATCTTCATACGAGAGGTGCTCCAGTCCCCTGATCATCTTCGTGGCCCTCCTCTGCACTTGTTCAAACAGTTCCATGTCCTTTTTATGTTGACGACACCAGAACTGCACACAATACTCCAAGTGAGGTCTCACGAGAGCAAAGGGGCAGGAGCACCTCCGTCGACCTGCTGGTCACACTCCTTTTGATGCAGCCCAGGATACGGTTGGCTTTCTGGGCTGCAAGCGCACACTGCCGGCTCATGTTCATTTTTTCATCAACCCACACCCCCAAGTCCTTCTCCACAGAGCTCCTCTGAATCTCCTCCCCGCCCAACCTGGAGCTGTGCCTGGCATTGTTCCGACCCAGGTGGAGGACTTTGCATTTAGCATGGTTAAACTTCATTAGGTTGGCATCAGCCCACCTCACAAGCGTGTCAAGGTCCCTCTGGATGGCATTCCTTCCCTCCAATGTATCAACCGAACCACACAGCTTGGTGTCATCGGCAAACTTGCTGAGGGCACCCTCAATCCCACTGTCCATGTCACCCACAAAGATGTTGAACAAGACTGGTCCCAACACCGATCCCTGAGGGACACCACTCGTTACTGGTCTCCAGCTGGACACTGAGCCACTGAGCACTACTCTTTGCGTGCAGCCATCCAGCCAGTTCTTTATCCACCGAGTGGTCCACCTATCAAATTGATGTCTCTCCAACTTAGAGAGAAGGATGTCATGGGAGACAGTGTCAAAGGCTTTACACAAGTCCAGGTAGATGACATCAACTGCTCTGCCCCTGTCCATCAGTTCTGTAGCCCCTTCATAGAAGGTCACCAGATTGCTCAGGCAGGATTTCCCCTTAGTGAAGCCATGCTGGCTGTCACCAAGCACCTTGTTGGTTTTCATGTGCCTTAGCATGCCTTCCTGGAGAATCCACTCCAAGATTTTGCCAGGCACAGAGGTGAGACTGACTGGTCTGTAATTCCCTGGCTCATCCATTTTCCCCTTCTTAAAAATGGGGGTTATATTTCCCTTTTTCCAGTCATCGGGAACTTCACCCAACTGCCATGATTTTTCAAATATGATGGACAGTGGCTTAGCAACTTCATCTGCCAGCTCCTTCAGGACCCGCGGATGAATTTCATCCGGTCCCATGGACTTGTATACATTCAGGTTCCTAAGGTGGTCCCGAACAAGATCCTCCCCCACAGTGGGCCCAGGGTCCTCACCCTCACCGTCCCCGCGTCTGCCTTCCAAGACTTGGGTGGTGTGGTCAGAGCATTTGCTGGTAAAGACTGAGGCAACGAAGTCATTAGGAACCTCAGCCTTCTCCAAATCCAGGGTAGCCAGCTCTCCCGATAGCTTCTGGAGAGGGCCCACGGTGTCCCTAACCTGTCTTTTATTTGCAATGTACCTATAATCCCTTCCTGTTATCCTTAACATCCCTAGCCAATTTTAATTCTAAGTGGGCCTTAGCTTTCCTAACCTGGTCCCTAGCTTCCCGGACAACATCCCTGTATTCTTCGCAGGCCGCCTGACCTTGCTTCCACCTTTTATAAGCCTCTTTTTTCCTTCCAATTTTCCTCAGCAGCTCCTTATCCATCCAAGGAGGTCTCCTGGCCCTCCTGCTGAACTTCCTTCTAGTTGGGATACATCACTCCTGAGCTTGCAGCAGGTGATCCTTGAATATCAACCAACAGTCTTGGGCCCCCTGCCCTCTAGGGCTGTATCCCATGGAACCTTACTGAGCAGGTTCCTGAAGAGGCCAAAGTCTGCTCTCTTGAAGTCCAGGGCAGTGAGCTTGCTGCACGCTCTTCTCACTGTCCTGAGGATCTCAAACTCGACCATCTCATGATCGCCGCAATCAAGGCTGCCCTGGAGCGTCACATTTCCAACCAGCCCTTCCCTGTTGGTGAGGACGAGGTCAAGCATGGCACCTCTCCTTGTTGGCTCCTCTATTACTTGCAGAAGGAAGTTGTCTTCCACGCAATCGAGGAACCTTCTGGATTGCTTGTGCCAGGCCGTACCATCCCTCCAACAGATATCAGGGTGGTTGAAGTCTCCCATGAGAACAAGGGCCTGCAAGCGTGAGGCTGCTCCTGTCTGCCTATGGAGCGCTTCATCCAGTAAGTCCCCTTGGTCAGGCGGTCTGTAACAGATCCCCACAATAATGTCACCCATCGCTGCTCTCCCTTTAACCCTGACCCACAAACTCTCTGTCAACTGCTCACCTGTCCCCAGACAGAGTTCCATACTCTCTAGCCTATCCCTAACATAAATAGCAACTTCCCCTCCCCGTCTGCCAGGCCTGTCTTTCCTAAAGAGCGGGTAACCTTCCATTCCAACACACCAGTCATAGGTGCCATCCCACCATGTTTCTGTGATGCCTATGATATCATACCCCCGTAGATGTGCACACATCTCTAATTCCTCTTGTTTGTTCCCCATACTACGGGCATTTGTGTAGAGGCATTTGAGCCGAGATCCAGTTGAAGTCAGCTCATTGGCTGGAGCAGCTGGAATATCCCTACATTGCTCCGAACGTTTACTATAGGTGCTACCAACCGACTGGGTGTGTTGGGATGGAGTGATGCCCCCCTCCCCCAACACATCTAGTTTAAAGCATCCTTGACCAGTCTGGCAAGCCTCCTACCAAACCCGCTCTTCCCCTTCTTTGTCAGACCAGCTCCACCAGCCCCCAGTGGACCTGGCCTACTATATTGAGTCCCATGGTCAAGGTACCCAAACCCCTGACTATAGCACCACCCTTCTAACCATTTATTAACCTGCCTAATCCTCCTAGCCTTTTCAAGGTCCTGCCCTGCATCCTGGAGAATTGACAAAAAGACAATCTGAGCTCCAGAGCCCCTAACCACCTCTCCCAGAGCTCTGTAGACCTTCTTTATGGTCTCCGGGCTACTGCTATCTGTATCAGTAGCACCCACATGTATTACCAGGAGTGGGTAATAGTCAGTGGGACCGACTAGAGCAGGCAGCTTCTCGACCACATCCCTGATCCGAGCCCCTGGTAGGCAACACACCTCCCTTGAGCCTGGGTCAGGCCGGCAGATGGGTGCCTCTGTGCCCTTCAGATTAGAGTCCCCGACTACTATGGTTCGCCGCTTTTTCCTGGCAGCACCAGTAGTGACCTTCTTTACCAGTGCACCAGCTGGTTGCACCTGGTGGGAGCGCTGTTGCTCATCAGCCCCCTGCAGGATAGCAGAGTACTGTTGCTCATCAACCCTCTGCAGGATAGCAAAGCGGTTCTGGGTGGGGACAACAGACGTAGGAGGAAGCCCGCTGCTTTTAATTACCCTCTTCCTCCTTTTTTTGTTGTTTTTTTCTGTTACCTTTTCCCAGCTTCCTGGGTTAGCAGCCTCCTTTCCTGGGTTAGTAGCCTCCTTTCCTGCATGGGCAACAGTAGACACTCGAGGCCCCGGAACAGGCTGGTCCCGGAGCAAGCAGTGCTGCTCCCCCTCAGCTTCCCTGACACCTTTCAGCCTGGTAACAGCTTCCTGGAGTTCCGCCACCTGCTGCAGGAGGACCTCCACCAGGGAGCGCAGAGTGCAGCCCTGCCCATTGCTCACCCTTCCCTTAGGATACCCCGAGCTCTGCACTGCAGCCTCCCTTCCCGTCGGCTCCGTCTGGGTGCCTACGCTGGCCACCACCGGCGCAGCCGGAGCAGAGCTCCCAGACCGAGCCTTGCCCGTACGGCGAGTGTTCACCATCGCGCTCGTCTGCCCGCGCGAACTGCCGCGCAAACTGCTTCGAGCCCGCCCTGTTCGCCGCGCTCCGGGTCGCTCGCGCTCCCTGGGGCAGGATTTTAACCAGTCAGCTCTGCCACCGCTCCTCCTGACGCCGCCCCCTCTGAGTCAGCCGCTCGCCTCCGCGGAGCTGCAGGCTCCCGGGCAGGCCTTGTCGAGGACTTGAAGCTCCCTCGGGGCAAGTTGCTGCTCCGAGGTGAAGCTCGTACTCGCCGAGCCTCCCCCCTGATCAGGCGCTGCAGGCCTCCCCTCGCGAGACAGTCACCTCAGCAATGGGCCGGAAACGGCTGATGATGCCCGGGTTGAATCTGCCGCCTGATCGGGGGGGGGGAGGCTCGGCGACTACGAGCTTCACCTCGGAGCAGCAACTTGCCCCGAGGGAGCCTCAAGCCCTCGACAAGGCCTGCCCAGGAGCCTGCAGCTCCGCGGAGGCGAGAGGCTGACTCAGAGGGGGCGGTGTCAGGAGGACCTCATTTACCTCCTTCCCCTGCCTTCCTAGCATGTGGTTTCTAATGGCAATTTATATGTATTCCTTCTCCAGCGCTGCCTGACGAAACAGGACATCTGTACAGCATAACTGATGCCCAATGTGGTATAACAGTTTTTCTCCCAGTCTTGCCTCTTTATGTCCTTTGACAGGTCTGGTCTATCATAATCCAAATCTTTGTTGTGTATGGTTTAGATGACCTATTTCTTTAGATGACCCATGACCTTTAGATGACTATCTCTTGTCTTCATTCATGTAGATTCTTTTTGAATCTGCTTGAATTAATGGATAGAAGGTTTGTTTTTGTTTGGTTTTTTTTTTTTTTTTTTTTCTTTCATGCCCATACTTCCTTTTCTGGATGTGTTTTATCTTCATTTCAGATAAAAATCACAATAAGACTTCATGTTCCAGGTTGTGTCCTCTTACATTGGTTAAAAATGCTTTGATGAAGTTTTTCTTAGTTACACTTTTCGTTCACTGACATTTTAATGCAGGTTTGCCTGTGTATGCTGTATGTAAGTAGTTCCCTCCAGAAACTTTGGTCTGAGTTGTTTACATGCTAACTAGATAACTAAATGTATGACTTGGTTCTTCAGAGGTACTGGGCATGCACAGGTGCTTTATAAGTAAGTAAGTAAATGAATAAAACCACCTTGATGAGGGCTCTACAGTATTTAGAACATCTGATAATACGGTTAATATTGCTGAAGGTGTGTAGGATTTGAAGAGCTAAACTAAATCTTAGGATAAAGATGCCATGTTCAAACTCTTTATGCTTCAAGATAAAAAAGGTGGAAATTTTTGCTTGAGCTCCATTGTGAACAGTTACTGTGACAGAAAAAACTCAGGATTTGTATTTCTGACAGTATACATTGCCTTCTGATCTTCCCCATAGAAATATTGCTGTCAATTTTGAAGATTCAAAAAAGCTATTCTGAGTCTGCATTTTTAAATGAGCACATTGAGCTGCTGTTCTCCTTCACTGCACCAGAGGGACATTTCATGTGTTTTTTGGAGAGGATGATGAAGAATGGTAACTGGCTGAAGCTGAGAAATCTTCCATTTTACTTAATTTCTACAGATTAGAAGCTGCCAAAGATGACTATCGAATACGCTGTGAAGAACTAGAAAAAGAAATTGCTGAATTAAGGCAACAAACAGAAGAGCTTACTACATTGGCAGAGGAGGCTCAGTCTTTGAAGGATGAGATAGATGTACTAAGGTAAGCTCTGTTCCATTAGACTTTTTTTTTTTCAACTAACTTTTAATCCACGTAAATCATGTGTACTTAGTCTTCATTAGTTCTTGTTTAAATAATTTTAATATTAAATGTAAACATTTTCTCAATGCCAAAGTTATTTTGGATCCTCTAGTTAATTACATAGACTACCACACAATTCCACGGAAGTAAATTAGTTTTTATCTACCTAATCAGTAAACTGTTAATAAATTTAGCAGTCCTACATCATGTTATTGTCACAAGAAGTCACTCACTGGTCTTTTGAGTTTTCTCTGCTCACCTGCATTGTGACTTGGGCATCGGCGTTTGCCCTTTCCTTTCCTGGGTTTGTATTATTTGGACGTTGGGTGACGCTTTTGGTTCATCGTATAGTGCTCGTATGAGCAATATCCGTTAAAGCTCTTTGCCACTTGAGTTTAGCACACAAAGTTATCATGATTCCCCCAGGGATCGGTGTTGGGACCGGTCTTGTTCAACATCTTTGTGAGTGACATGGACAGTGGGATTGAGTGCGTCCTCAGCAAGTTTGCCGATGACACCAAGCTGTGTGGTTCGGTTGATACGTTGGAGGGAAGGAATGCCATTGAGAGGGACCTTGACACGCTTGTGAGGTGGGCTGATGCCAACCTGATGAAGTTTAACCATGCCAAGTACAAGGTCCTACACCTGGGTCGGAGCAATCCCAGGCACAGCTCCAGGTTGGGCGGGGAGGAGATTGAGAGCAGCCCTGCACAGAAGGACTTGGGGGTGTGGGTTGATGAAAAAATGAACATGAGCCGGCAGTGTGCGCTTGCAGCCCAGAAAGCCAACCGTATCCTGGGCTGCACCAAAAGGAGCGTGACCAGCAGGTCGAGGGAGGTGCTCCTGCCCCTTTGCTCTCATGAGACCTCACTTGGAGTATTGTGTGCAGTTCTGGTGTCCTCAACATAAAAAGGACATGGAACTGTTAGAACAAGTGCAGAGGAGGGCCACGAAGATGATCAGGGGACTGGAGCACCTCTCGTATGAAGATAGGCTGAGAAAATTGGGGCTGTTCAGCCTGCAGAAGAGAAGGCTGCGTGAAGACCTCATAGCAGCCTTCCAATACCTGAAGAGGGCCTATAGGGATGCTGGGGAGGGACTCTTCATGAGGGACTATGGTGAGAGGACAAGGGGTAATGGGTTTAAACTTAAACAGGGGAAGTTTAGATTGGATCTGATGAAGAAATTCTTTACTGTGAGGGTGGTGAGGCCCTGGAATGGGTTGCCCAGGGAGGTTGTGAATGCTTCATCCCTGGCGGCGTTCAAGGTGGGGTTGGACATTGCCTTGGATGGCATGGTTTAGTGGGAGGTGTCCCTGTCCATGGCAGGGGGGTTGGAACTCGATGATCTTAAGGTCCTTTCCAACCCTAACTATTCTATGATTCTATGATTTGATGATGCTAGGAGTTTATAGGATGTAGTGGGCCTTTAACTGTGGAACTGTGGAACATAATTTTTAAGTAGTGGCATCATGTTGCCATGGGTGTTCAGAGCAATTATCCATTACTCACCTTTATCACTCGTTTTCTGGCAAGTCTAGCAAGGCATATTTTAATATTGCCTTATCTAATTCGCCATCAGCTTTCTACCAAAACTATCTGTGAGTGATAGTGTCTAAAAATATCCTCATCAATAGGTCTTTGAGTTGACAAGTATCTATGGGAGGGGAGCAGGCAATTTAAAAGTGTAAACATTGGTAACAGGAGGATATGTTTGCTTTTGTCTTCTTGCTATGATGTCTCAGGATGTGTTCTGCATTAAGAAAAAGTATGAGGAAGCTTCAGGACATTTAATTTTGTGAATTTTCAGAGTACAAATTTGATAAAAGTCTGTCTCTGCAGGCATTCTTCTGATAAAGTAGCCAAGTTAGAAAGCCAGGTAGAGTCATACAAAAAGAAACTGGAAGACCTGGGTGATCTGCGACGGCAAGTGAAACTCTTAGAAGAGAAGAATACAATGTACATGCAAAATACCGTGAGCCTGGAAGAAGAACTAAGGAAGGCCAATGCAGCACGTAGTCAGCTGGAAACATACAAAAGACAGGTGAGAACAGACATTGTCAATACAATAGTTCTCTGTATTGTTCAATACTTTCCCGTCATAACATGGCTAATACCTCAAAGTAAGAAAGAAATTATGAACAAACATCCCTTGTGTTTAGAAGACTTCCATTTTTTGTAGGTATTACCTTTGTCCAGCTTTTCTGCAATTACTGTCACTCATTATTTCAGGTTTACATTAGTTTGCCAATAAGCAGTATTTCTTACTTTTAAAAATTCAACGAATTTGTTTTGCTCAAATTAGTCCTAATTTGTATTCAGTAGCGAAGCTTGAATTAGAGCCTCCTCTTTCAGAAAAAATGCCCAAATTTTGTTTACAAACTTCCAGCAGTGACAAATGCACCACAGATGAGGTAAGTTATTCTTGTGGCTAAGTAATCTCTTTTTGAGGTTCTGGTTTGTCTGAATTTGTCCAGTGAAGAAGAGAAAAGGATGCATATCATTCCTGTTGTTTATATGCACCCATTAGAGTACAACATGCGCCACCAGCATGCTCTCTAAATAGCATCTGTTTATTCTCCTGCTTATCAAAGTACCATATGATCCTGTTTCTGTAAAGGTGAAAGGTGTGCTTAATCTACTCTCTGCTTCTATGCTACATTGACATGGCATCATTCTGGGATTCTTGTTACAGGGCCAGGCAGAGCGTGGTGTATGAATGGTCATGTTACAGGGGTCCCTATATGTCAGCTTACAGCAGAATAAGAATTCAGAAACCACCACTAATAACAGTGCAAGCCCAGGAGCAGTAGCAATATGTGTCCCTAAGACTCAATAGCTTTTTTTCCTGCATCTGAGCATTTTAATTAAGATAATTAGCTTTGGCACCTACAGACTAATTTTAACAGTCGAAATGATTCCACCAGGAAAAAAAAGAACTTGGTCAAGAAAAATGATGAAGTAACAGACAGCAAAAGGGAAAAGTAAATGTAGAAAGTAATTGCCTTTCACATATGACTAGTATCATGTTTGCTGGCAACAAGTATTTCACTGCATTGAACAGCTAAGCATGTGAAACAGTCGTGTAACCTTGACATCTGCATCTGGTCACCCATATTTCACCAACAATAAGGATTTCGGAAGGGGAAGTTCCATCATTTGTGCTGAAAAATATTCCTCCTTTTCTTGATCATTCTCTATTTATTAGGTAGGATTTAATGTCTGAGGAGCTGTTGATTTGCATAAAACTGTTCTGCTGGCTGAGACTGCAATAAACCCTGAGATGTCTTGTGGCAGATGTGAGTTTTCTTTACGTAACCACAGTGCCTCAAAATAAACACAGTGTCTTTGCCTTCAGTGTCTGTAAGGCTGGACGTCTTGTCCTTGAGACCACCTGTGAGTCATAAAATTAATTTCTGGGAATCCTAAACTGTGCTGTAAGAATTAAGCCAGATGTAAGGATTCTGGTGTTAAGTCACTGGTGGGCACTAGTGTGCCCTTGTTGTGGCATCTATCTTGTCCGGTGTGTGAAGGATCCAACCCCACTCATGATGATGCCATCAGAGGAGTGATTTCATTGGCTTTAAAGCTCAGTGCTGTGCAAATAAAAGTGCTTGGTTCAAACTCTTGGAGCAGTCTTCATGGGAATCACATCTTCACCCTACTAGCAGTTTCAGTGTTGGTGCTGGGAGGTGTAGTAGCCATTTATTTAATTTGAGAGTTTTTGTTCACTGTTCTAAAAGCAAGTACAAGTATTTTCTAAGAAACTTTTTATTGCAGGATGGAGAATTGAAATATGAAGATTCCGTGATCTTTTTTTGTAATATTAATTCAGCCCCTTTGTGCATGTGCATTCTGATAAATTTTTAGCAGTATGTCTTGCTTTTTCTTTGCTACAGGGTTCCTGCTTTATTCATTCCACATGTCAGATAATGCTTAGTAAATGTGATGGCAGTTCATTTTTGTTTTTTTTTTTAGTCTTCTGCATTATCATGTAGCTGTATAACTCTATATGCTCACAAGTCCTGATTCCAGACAATTTATTTACTGCTCTGTTTTTCTACATACCATTACCATAGCATGAGTGATTGCAAACATTAATGCGTTTGTAGTTATTGATAGCCCCAGTGATGGATGTCACATCTGAGAGTCAAAGTATTTGCATATCTAATGCTTTGATATGTATATATATTTTTTTAATCTGATAATCTCAGAAATGGCAGGTCTGTGGTTTTTTTGCAGCCTTTAATTTAAGAACAACAGCAGTCCTTCTCTAAGACTTAAGATCATGCAGATTTTTAGAGCTATTTTGCAGTAGCTATACACATTGAAAATAAAAGGTAGTGAGAACTACTAGGCAGTCTTAATGCAGGTATAGCTACTGCTTTGCTTCACAATTTAAGATAATTACTTTCTCTGTAATCTAAAAGCCATGAAAAAGCCTTCTTATTATTTGCTTCAGAAGCAGCTGTACTTCTTTAGCTGAGTCTTCATTCAGGTTTTGTATTTGCTGGTCAGTCTTTATTCAGCTTACTTGCTTCCATGCTCTCTGCATTATGAGCTTTACTAATGTGCTAGGAATGAGCCTTTGATAGTAGAAGCTGAGAGTTTCAAAAAGGCAAGACTTCACTGACGTGCCTCTTATTCATTGATCGTTTCAGCTCAGTTTTCAGATTTCTGCTCATTTAGTTTTAAAAGCTCTTTACAGATCTGTGGTTAAAATAATAAATGTGATATTGTTAGCAGTGTTTCCTTCTGAAGTAAACTGTTTATAAGCCTATGGCTGAATCTTTATACTAGTGTATTAAAAATTATTAAACGCATCCCAGGTTAAGAAACCATACCTGACTGTGCAAACTGGTGGCTGAATTCTGAGTGAGGCTTGTGAAATAGGGTTAACAAAAGGTGTAGATAATTTGCTTTCTTCAGAATGTTTTTCTTTCTCCTGGGCTTCTCAGAATGCAGGCAAACTTTTCTACTTTTCCTAAGCTCTTTGATCCATAGAACTGTATAGGTTTTTTTTTCAGTAAAACATGCTTGGACTTAAATTCTTGGATTTAGATGTACTGAAAATAGTTCACAGCTTTTGCTTCTTTTGCTTGTGCTAAGACCTAATATTTGAATGCTGTTGGTTTTGCTGAACACAGAAACACATGATGGAAGGAGTTTTTAGTATGTCCTATAGGTTAACTATTTCAGTTGTTTACAACATGACTTGTGGTGCATGGTAATTGGCTACTTTGTCTTCTGTATTTTGTTCTGATATTAATATTTGCAGACAAATTATTGATTCTTGTTCTCACAGGCAGTTGAACTACAAAACAGGTTATCTGAAGAATCCAAGAAAGCTGATAAATTAGATTATGAATGCAAACGACTGAAAGAAAAAGTAGACAGCCTCCAAAAAGAAAAAGATGTAAGTGCCAAGGTGTTATTTTTTTGGTAATAGTGATAGCAACTTTCTGTCCTTTATAACGCAGATATGTAATTACAGTTAGCTATTTACAGCTAGTTTTCTAAATTAGGAAGTCTTAAGTTAAAGTTTTCTAATGCTTGTGTACAAGATCCTTTTAAAACCTAAGAACTATACAGCATGGAATAACATGACTGTACAAAAACTTATGCACAGATTTTTAAGAGGAACAGCCTTCTTATTTGGGGTCTGGAGTTGTTTCTTGAGCATTACCATGAGAAAGTTAATAAACACCAAGGGTAATTGTAATGCATTCTGAAAAACTAAAATAGGGTTTCTGCAGTATCATTGTAGAACTAAACTCCTGTTGCATATTTCTAAAGCATTCTTTGAGAGGTACCATTGGCATGCTTATCTTCGTGGAGTCATGACTATTGCAGCAAGAGGCTTAGGAGTCATGTAGAGGGACATGTCATCTGTGGCAGTCTTGCCTTTATGACAGCTCCTTGCTGATCTATCTTGTACTGCCAACACGGAATGCACAGGGTGGATACCAGTCTATTCCTTCCTCTCTATCGTTTGCTGCTAGAGGTTCTACAAATAATTGCTGTGTCCTGTCTTGCTAAGACTGATCCTTCAGATTTCTCTTGCACGCTATTGTTTCTCACCAATTTATTTCAACTTCTTTCTTAAGAATGGATATGCAAGTGCCTCAAACTGCCTCAAATCAAGGCCTGCTCTTTGAGTTAGCAGTTGAGTTACATTGTTTTAAATATAAGTCCATGTGTCCATCAGTCAGAATCTCTGTAGGCTTTTCCCTTGGTGGTCATATTTCCTGTCCAGTTCTTTCAAAAATTTCCAGCCCCTGCACTTGAATAGCAATTGAACTGAAAGTTTTCAGTTATTTTCTGTTCATAGTACTTTGATTTCCATGTTCTTATTAAATTCTCAAGCTGTTGTGGACACCTGTCCTTGGTATCACCTCCATCTGTCCTTCAGTTCAGATTGGAATGCCTATAGTAACTGTATTTTTACTGTGCTTTGGCTTTCTTTCCTGCTCTTTATTTAAATTGTTTTTCCAGTTTTGTTAAGTTTGACAATGGTAAGGTTTTTTCTGTGGCTTATCCATTGCTTGGTGGACCATTTCATCTTGCACAAAGGATCTGAATTGCAGGCCATTGTCATATGGTTTTCCATTTTACCCCTGATGAATAGCATTTTTAGGGGTGGATGTTGTTTTTTAATACATTCTTTTGAATGGATATGCACCTGTGAGAAGTGGATTATTGCTGAATTCTCTCAACATTTGAATTAGTGATTCAGTACCTACGTTCCCTGCTCTGTATTCTCTGTTGTCACATAGGTATCAATAAGGTTGTCCACTATAGGTCGCAAGCTGTGTAGTGGTATCTTGTCAGTTACATTTTGCCAGCAGATGCTGAAATTTTTTTTTTTCCCCTTTATGTTGTGGCAAAGTTCACTATCTTCAGCTATGTGGCTTGGAATTTTATCTCTGTGGTGTGTTGTATGAGAAGTACTAAGATAATTTGATGAGTTGACTTTGTCTGCAGTGTACAAAAGAAGCCGAGAGCTTTTTCTATTTAGTAAAATATTCTGGCATTTTATTGGTGTTCTCTGATTGACTGTTGCAGACTGCAGAATTCTTGCTATCAGCGGCTGATTTAGAGCACCTGTCTATGTGGTTTTTCTTCTGTAGTATTTATGGAAAAAAATTCACCTGTGGGGTTTGTGAAATGACTCTCAGTGCTAACAGAATGTGCACTTTATTCAGATTGTTCTGACAGTTGCACCAGAGTTTACCTTGCAGGATTCAGAAAGACAGCAGGAGTCTGTCTCACACTTCACCGAAGTGTCCTTTGGCCGTGATTCTGTGTCGTAGATCCATTTGTTATGAAGTATAAAATACATCCAAATCAAACTGTGAATAGGATGCAATGCAAGAAGCTGTCAGCTGACAGGACTCCATATCTACACAGACCTGAGGTCTGCCCTGGACCTTTTAATAGTACTGGACATGTCTGGTTTTGGAGCAGAAATTTTGAGCAAAATTTTTTGGAGCAACTTCGATGCCTCCATAGTTGCCATTTTCCCCTGTAATTTTTGAGTTTTGGCAAAAACTTGGTGCTACCTGTAGATTCTCAACTTTTTTTGCTAAAGGAAACCTGTGACAAATTGATGGAGTATTTACCTGATGCTGCTGAAGAGCCCATCTGTCTAGACCTCAAGGTGGTCAAGCTCTGTTCTCCAGTTCTCTTTTGACAGAGCTTTAAGCAGCTAGTCTTCCATAGCTAAGGTGGCTGGTGAATTGCAAGGCCAGTTGATGCACAGGAGGAAGGGGATAGGGAAATGCTGCTTACACTTTCACTGTAGAAAGACAAACGAAATGAAGTTAATGCAATTTGTTTGTTATGTTGACTGTATACTCACCTGCTTTTTATTTTAACCCTGGCTAAACCTTTGTTTCTTGGTCAGGGAAAATCTGAGGAAGGGCAAAGAACAATGGCCCCTGTAGATGCTATTTACAACCTGGTACCAAAACTTTGTGTCACTCATATCGTGATTTTGTAAGCTTATACTCTGATATTCTTACCTCCACAAGCTTAATACAGGGCAGCAACCTTTCTCAAAAAAAACCAAACCAAACAAAAAAAAACCCACATACACAAAAAAAATAAACCACATACACAAAAAAAAAAAAAAAAAAAAAAAAACACACACACAAAACACACAAAAAAAAAACCCAAAAAAACCAAAAACAACAGTATTCTTGTGGAGTATATAATTTTTATGTTTTTTTCTGTTATGAAATACGGAGATGCCTTAATTTGAAAATCGTCTCTGCAGTTGCAATAGATTTGTTTTAAAGTGTTAAAGACTATGCCTTTTGGTAACTTGAGTAATGTTTAAGATGGATTTGTAGTGCCGAGATTGATACTCATTCTCTTTCCAATTATTCAGAGATTAAGAACAGAAAGGGATTCTTTGAAAGAAACTATTGAAGAGCTTAGATGTGTCCAAGCTCAGGAAGGTCAACTCACCACTACAGGTAAAGGACAAATAAGGAGATTAAATGCATCTTTCCTGAAGTACGCTGGAGGGTACTGAATGTGCTTTTTTTGAGCAGTGAAAAGCTGCTTGAGTAGTGAATAACTTTATAAGTATTTGAAAACCTTAAATGTTATTTCTGTCAGTGAGAAATTTTGGTCTCCTCCCTGTGGAGAAACACATTTTGAAATGTATTTCTGATTTCTGTGCAGTTACATTATTTTCTTTAAACGTAATAAATTCTCTCTCACGTGTGTACAAAGATTCATGTGTTGCAGTTTATTGCTATGTGTAATGTTGCGCTGCTTTGT
Organism: Amazona ochrocephala; assembly: GCA_039720435.1. NCBI lineage: Eukaryota > Metazoa > Chordata > Aves > Psittaciformes > Psittacidae > Amazona > Amazona ochrocephala. The sequence continues at coordinate 41,908,715 of CM077909.1, read as the reverse complement.
AGTTCTTAGATAAGCTAATAGGCAGAAAATCCACAAAATTATTTTATCAGGATGAAAGAAGACAGTAATGATTATTCTTCTAATGAAATAGTGATTGTCTGTCTGTCTTGCTGTAGCCTGACTTTATGTCATTTTCCACTGTCTAGCATTACTCTAAAACTGTAAACTTGTAGAACAATGTCTACTCCTGATCTGTTAAAAGAAGTTACTGCTCTTCTCGCTAAATTTTTTACTTTCCTAAACAGGACTGATGCCTCTGGAAAGACAAGAGCCTTCAGACAGTTTGGCAGCAGAAATCGTGACTCCCGAAATAAAGTAAGCTAATGTGTGCTTTGTTTTACTGACCTCTAAAATGTACATCCATAGATGATTGGTTAGTTTTTAGTGCTAGAGAGTTTCTATGATTCATGTTTGGGGTTTTTCTCTCCTTTTTGATTCTGCACAACAGGAGCTGCTATGTTTAAGGCGAAATTCCATTGACTTCTCTCTGGGTTTGTACTGTCCTCAAAAAAAAAAGGGGGGAGAAACCAAAAAAATCCCTTTGTCCTCGAATTGTGTCTCTTCTTGTTCTGCAGAGAGCTTGTATAGTGGCAGCTTATATGTGCATTAACAGGGAGAAGGGTTTGTAACAAGAATGTGGCGTTGTACAAGGAAAAAAATTACTAAAATTGTGGAAGGAAGAGTAGATTATAAATCCCATTTTGTATCATGGCAAATGTTTACTATCTATTAAAAGGAAGAATAGCAGTGGCAGAGCTGAAAATCATTGTTTCTTAAGATGTTGCATACTGTGTTTAGCCTTGCCAGTATGCTAAAAGATTTTACGACAGTCACATCTCAGAAATCTGTTAGCTCTTCCGGAAGTCTTTCTTATACCTCTAGCAATAGTGATTCTAACGCTTCGAGAGCTCAATATGGGTCAAAGCTTATATTCAATAGTAAAATAATGTCTTTCTAGAAAGGTGTTGATAGAGAAGATTTCCTTTTCTTTTGGGCACTCAACCCCAGTGAGCTGAAGGACAGCAAGGGGGAGCAGAACGAAGCCCCCATAATCCAAGGGGAAATGAAGAGCAACCTGCTTACCATTTAGATACAAACGTTTCTATGGGGCTGGATGGGATCCACCCAGGAGTACTGAGGGAGCTGGTGGAATTGCTCACCGAGACACTTTCCATCATTTATCAGCAGTCCTGGCTAACCAGGAAGGTCCCAGTGACTGGATGTTAGCAAATAGGAAGCCCATCTACAGAAAGGGCCAGAAAGAGGATCCAGGGAACTGCAGGCCTGTCAGTTTGACCTCAGTGCTGAGGAAGATCATGGAGCTGATCACCCTGAGTGCCATCATGTGGTGCATTCAGGACAGCCAGGTGATCAGGCCCAGTCAGCATGGGTTCATGAAAGGCAGGTCCTGCTTGGCTAACTTTATCTCCTTCTACGACAACGTGACCTGTTTAGTGGATGAGGGAAAGGCTGTGGGTAATTTTTACCTGTACTTTAGTAAAACCTTTGATGCCATTTCCCACAGCATCTCCTGGGGAAACTGGTTGCTCATGGCTTGGATGGGTGTACTCTTCACTGCATAAAAAACTGGATGGCAGGCCCAAAAAGTGGTGGTGAATGGAGTTAAATACAGGTGGTGGCCGATCACAAGTTGTGTTCTCCAGGGCTCAGTACTGGGGCCAGTTCTGTTTCGTATCTTTTAGAGTTGATCTGCTGGAGGATAGGAAGGCTCTGCAGAGGGATCTGGACAGACTGGATCTATGGGCTGTGGCCAGTTGTATGAGGTTCAACAAGGCAAAGTGCCGGGTCCTGCACTTGGGCCACAGCAACCCCATGCAATGCTCCAGGCTTTGGGAAGAGTGGCTGGAAAGCTGCTTGGTGGAAAAGAGCTTGGGGGTGCTGATTGGTGGCTGAACATGAGCAGCTTGTGCCCAGGTAGCCAAGGCCAGCGGCATCCTGGCCTGTGTCAGCAATAGTGTGGCCAGCAGGGCCAGGGCAGTGATCATCCCCCTGCACTCAGCACTGATGAGACTGCACCTTGAATCCTGTGTTCAGTGCTGGGCTCCTCACTACAACAGGGACATTGAGGGGCTGGGGGAGGTCCAGAGAAGGGCAGCAAAGCTGGTAAAGGGTCTAGAGAACCAGCATGATGAGGAATGGCTGAGGGAACTGGGGTGTTGAGTCTGGAGAAATGGAGGCTGAAGGGGAGCCCTTACCACTCTCTGCAATATGAGAAGAGGTTGTAGTCACGTGAGGGTCGGTCTCTTCTCCAAAGTAACATGTAACAGGACAAGAGGAAACAGCCTCAGGTTGCACCAGGGGAGCTTTCGGTTGTGTGTTGAAAACATTTCTTGCCCAAAACAGTTGTCAAGCATTGGAACAGGCTGCCCAGGGAAGTGATCAAAGTCACCATCCCTGGACATGTTCAAAAGACGTATAGATGTGGCACTTAGGGACATGGTTTAGTGGTGAACTTGATATTGTTAGGTTAATGTTTGGACTCAATGATCTTAAGGGTCTTTTCAAAACTAGATGATTCTGTGATTCTATGAAAACAGACCAACAGAGCAGAATTGACTGACTCAGGTTCATGCAGTAGTTTAGTGACACTTTAGATCGTAACTTTCTTTAACACTTGGCAGCTAGCTTTATGTTCTTCATATTTCACCTATAAATCTGCCCAGCCTGTAGTGTGAAATCTAATAGGGGCATTCAGGCAGCATCCTTGTGTTGTGCTTTCTACAGTTACAACTCAATTGAGTTTGTAGTTAGGGGGTTAAAGACAAGATTATCGTTTCAGTTGTCTCTCTTAAACAGGTAAAGATAATCTGTATGTTTTATTTACAACTTCTGTGGTAAACTATTTTCTTTTTTACAGAGACTGACATACCATTTTCTACAAAATCTTATTTTATGTGTTTAGGGAGAAACTCATTCGCCTTCAGCATGAGAACAAGATGTTAAAGTTGAACCAAGAAGGTTCTGACAATGAAAAGATAGCCTTGTTGCAGAGCCTTCTTGATGATGCAAACTTGCGGAAGAATGAATTGGAGACAGAAAACAGGTAGGAACTTTTGTCTTCTGTTTCTTGACTTTTCTAACAATTGACAGTTCTAACAACATACTTTCAATTGTACTGTGTCCAATACTGGCCTCCCCAGTACAAGAAAGACTTACTGGAGTCAGTCTAGAAATACCACAAGGATGTAATTACAGGACTACAACATCTTTCATATAAGGAGAGTCTGAGGCATAGAGACTACGTAGTCTGGAAGACAGAAGGCTCAGAGTGGACCTTATCAGTGTTTATAATATCTGATGGGAGGGTCTAAAGGAGATTGAGCTAGACTCTACTCAGTGGTGCCCAGTAACTAGGCAAAAGGCAGTGGGCAGAAATTAAAACATTAAATTTCATCTAAACATAAGAACATTGTTACAGCGAAGGTTGCTGCAAGCTGGAATAGGTTGCCTAGAGAGGCTATCTTCATCTTTGGAAATATTTAAAACACAAAAGGGCATATTCCTGGTCAACCTGCTGTAGCTGACCTAGCTAGATTAAGCCAGTAAGCATACAGGCATCTATGGGATCAGACATCCTGCATCTGAGCATGCAAAGGTAGCTGGCTGATACTGTTGTGAGGCTGCTGTCAACCTAAGCTTTGAATTTGCTTTCTGTCTAATCTTCACCAATCTTCCCCTTTGACTGGGGGAGGCTCCTGAAGCCTGGGACAGTAAATATTACACTTAGCTTCCGGAATGGCAAGAAAGAGAGTCCAGAGAGCTACAGAGACTTGTTAGCCACAGCTCGTTTTCTGGGAATTTCACAAAGCAGGTCCATCTGGAATCTGTTTCCACCCACATTAGAGACAAGAAAGTAGTTGGGAAAGACAAACATGAATTTATTGAGTGCAAATCATGCTTAACCAATCCAATTGTCTTGACGGTGAGATGACTGCCTACGTGAAGAATGGTGAACAATGGACAGTGCCTTAGTTTTAGCAAAGGTAGCTTTAGTCTCCCATAGTATCCTTATGTTCAGAATGGTTAGAGAGAGACTGAATAAGTGGACAGTAAAGTGAGTGGAAAATTGGCTAGATGGCTGGCCCTAAAACGTTATCATCAGTGATACGAAATCCAACTGGCGGCCAGTTCCTCAGGCATGAATACAAGGACCAAGGGTGTTCATAACCTTTATTAACAACTTGACTGATGCGAGGCACTGTAAGTTCAAGGATGGTACCGTGTTAGGAGAAGTGACTGATATGCTGAAATGGAGAGCTCAGAAGCCCAGAGAAATGGGGATAGGAGCCCTGTCGCTGGCTGAGAATAGTAGGCTGGGGAGCAGCTCTGCTGTGAAAATCTGATGTTCCAGTGTGCAGCAAAGGATTATGTGTTGTCTGGGGAACTTGCAGCTGACTGACCTGGGCTGTCCTCACCAGGGTTCAGGCAGTCAGACCGGGAAAATAATCTTTCACCTCTTGTCAGTACTTACAAAGTCACATCTGGACATAGCATATAATTTTAGATTCCCCAGTACAAGAAATGTGCCAGAGTGCAGTTGAGTGCTTCCAAGGTGAGTATGGGATATGCGGTATAAAACTGAGAAGTGGGTTTGTTCAGGCCAAAGAAAAGGTGGCATGGAGGAGAGGATACTGTGATCTGCATCTGTCTCATGGAAAGGTGTCAAGAAGACAGAGATGGGTTCTTGTCAGAGTTTGACAGTGGAAGGACAAGAGGCAGCAAATAAATATGGATTATGTGCTTGAGCTCTAAAATAGAGGCCCAAAAAGATTGTCAGATCTCCATCCTTAAAGGTGTCCAGATGTGGGCTGGACATGGTTCCCAGCAATCTGCTATAAGTGCGCCTGCTTTAAGTACGATGTTGGATTTAGACAACCTGTGGAGATCACTTCCAACAAGGTTTATAGGATTCTCTGTGTAAGAGCAGTAAACTAGTAGCTCTCACAGTAAAACTGGTTGTTAGCAATTCTTGTTTCATGTATCTAGAAATGATTTCTTAATACATGCATTTATGTTGTCTTGGAAGAATATCAGATGACTACTGGATGACTACCGGCTATAATCTCCGGAAATGCTGTATGCTCTAACTACTTGTGTGAATTTTCTGCATCTCCTGTGCGTGACCTGAAAACACTGGACACTAAAAATCTCAGGCTTTCTCTTGCAGTTTTTTGTTTTTTTTTCTGAAAAACAAAACACTATCTCTTTCCTAGGTTGGTAAATCAGAGACTTATAGAAGTGCAGTCCCAGGTAGAAGAACTACAAAAGTCTTTGCAGGATCAAGGTTCAAAAGCTGAAGATGTAAGTAGAAACGTACAGCAAACGTACCTGCAACTGGTTACAGAAACTTTTTTTGAGACTTTCACCTTTTTGTAAAAAATATGTAAAAGAAATATGCAAATGGAAACTTGTGATAGTTTTCCATTTTTATTCGTCTGGTCTTACTATGAAATGGTGCTTCTTTAAATAAGATTTGAGACGTAGACATTTGTCTAGAAAAGAAAGCTGTCCTATGTAGGTGTCAAATATATTTTGATTGTGTCTGTTTTGATACTAAACTTCACATTAAAATTATTTAGACAGTTAGTAGAGAGATTTTTATTAATAGTTTTGCAGGGAATTAAGGAAATGCTAATTCTCCATGTCTTAATAAAGTATCTGAAGCTATTTTTGGGTTAGTTTTCTTAGAAGTTAAGACCTTTCCTGCCAGTGGAAGCTCTGTAATAGTCAAAACTAAAAATAGAAGTCAAATAATTAGGCCCTCAACTTAAAGCAGCATTTTCTGTTTCTGTGTATGGAGTTAACATTGGTTTTAATGTAAGAATACACATTGTGGCAGTTAGTGTGGAAAACAACTTTCAGTCTCCACTCAAAAATTGCGTTTGCCATCTCCTTTATTTAAGAGAAGAAACTCTAGAACTTTCTTGAAAGCAGTGATTTGCTGAACTGTACATGCACAGTGTATGCTTACAATTTCAGTGTATAGTGTAGCTAATTGGCAACAAGTTGTAATGTGTTGCTTTCTATTTTTGTGGGTTTGTTTTTTAACTAATTTATATAAACAAGTGAAAGTTTTTACTAGTTGCTTTTTTTCAGAATAAACTGTATGAAAATAAAACATCTAGTTGAGTTCAAATAAGATTATTTTTCTTAAAATAATTTTTAGAATGCATTTTAAAATAGGTTCATCCTGTTGTGTGATTGAGACATCCTTTGTTTTCTTAGTTATTGGCCAAAACCGGATTTTTCTGGGTGAACAAGAATATGAAAAAAATACTCCCAGATACTGAAAGTTGTGAAGTATCCCTGTCTAATTGAATTCAGCTTTATTTACTGCAATTCTAATTGTGTCCCTTTGTGAGGCTCTTGTTTAGACAGTAATTTGGGACATGTCTGCAGAACACTTACAGGACTGGTTGCAGCCTGTGTGGGCATCATCTGAGATGATTCTGTTAACCTCACAACACTATAGTAGAACCTTTCATGTTTTCCGGGCAGCCTGTGTCAGTTCAGAGCTGGCAAGTTCACAATGCAGTTGTTGCATTCCTGGCTTATGTGTAGGTCTGACAATGTCAGTGGTGATTTATAGGCATGATCCCATGGCCTCTTTTGATGAGTTCAGTGTGTAGGATTTCATTTGCTGTTAAAGAAACAGGAGTGTAGACTCAGTGAACTGTTGAGGCTGCAAGAACCTCTGAAGGTATTGAAACCTCATCCAATCTCCTACACAAAGCAGAGGAAACCTCAAAGTTAAACCCGGCTGCTCAAGGAGATGGAACCTGTGCTAGGACCACCTGAGTTATTTTTGAGATAACCCTTAGAACGAGTAACTCTTCAGAAGCATGAGAAAAAGAATAGAGAGACATGGATACAATGGATGCATCATTTTCAGCATGTTTCCTCTGTTCTTCACTACTTCTCTGCAATTATGTACCAAAATCTGTATTTTTGTATACTTATACCGTAAATAGGCTCAGCCCAGAAAACCTGGTTGTATTCAGTCCAGAAATGTATGAGGGCTTGGAGCTGGCAGTTGGGTTTTGGTTTGTTTTTTTTTTGTTTGGTTTGGTTGTTTGTTTGGTTGGGTTTTGTTGTTGTTGTGGTGGTGGTGGTTGTTGGTTGGTTTGGGTTTTTGGGGTTTTTTTAGTTTTGTTTATTTTCAAAGTTGAAGTTGTTTTTTAGGCTTGACCAAAAAGTCGTAAAAGCACTATAGTAACCCAGTGAAGTATCATTGCAGTAATGCGTGCTGCTCGCCAAGGTTCACATAGAGTCATAGAGTCATAGAATAGTTAGGGTTGGAAAGGACCTTAAGATCATCTAGTTCCAACCCCCCTGCCACGTGCAGGGACACCTCCCACTAAACCATGCCACCCAAGGCTCTGTCCAACCCGGCCTTGAACACCACCATCGATGGAGCATTCAAGATTCTTTGTATTTCTATAAAACATGGGAAAGAAGTTTTGATTTTCTATTGAAGTGCAGTGGAAGATTAATGTTAGAAATGTATTGGTGCCTAATATGTACGTTAGACCTGTAATGGGTACTGGTGCGTCCTGTTAGGATGCCTGATTAGTCCATTCTGGTTGTTGCCTTGCTACCTAGAGACAGGCCTCCTTACCCCAGTCTTCCAAACTACAGAATCAACTCATATGTGCCCAGTGTGGTCAGAATAGCTGGTATGATTCATTGTCTTCCAGAATGCAGTGGTTATGTGTAGCCTCAACAGGTACCCAAGGACAGCTTCAACTACATCATTTGCATGCTTATTATCGCTCTCTTATGTCATCTTTGTTCTCCCTGTCTCTGCCCTAATCCCCTCCTGTATAAGCAACCATCTTTTAGTTACTTCTACTACACTGGACCTAGCTTTGCTAAATCCATACTGCATCTGGTGTTTCTCATACTGCTACACATGCAATCTTGGTCTTACATGCTGTTACTGATCCAGTTACTGAGTCTTCCTGACTTGGTACCTACTTAAAAAGTCCCCAGAACTGTTCCTGTGAAGTTTGGCCACTTTGCTCATTTGGCGAAACGCTAGAACAGGTTGCCCAGAGAGGTGGTAGATCTCCCATCGCTTGAGCCCTGTCCAGTCTGAAAGGTCAGACTGGACAGGGCTCTGAGCAACCTGATCTAGTCAAAGATGTGCCTGCTCACTGAAGAGGGCTAGACTGTATGACCTTAAAGGGTCCCTTCCAACCCAACCTATTCTATGATTCTATAGTTACTTTTAGCATCTGTGAAATCTGACCATCCCTCAGTGCTGTTAATAACTTCTGTCATCTTCTCACAGTGTTACCAGTCTCATCAGGTGATTTTCTCAAGTCATGTGCCATAGTTGCCCTCACCCTTCTAAATTAGCTTAACCTCAAGCGAGAGCCATCTGCCTGTGACCTTAGCATGTAGAACAAACCCAAACCTGTTCCTCAAAAAAAGGAACAGACCTGTTCCTTTGGCTTGTTTAAGCATAAAAGATATTTCCAGCAAAAAGACATTTCTATAGTTTTTTTTTTATGTAAAAGAAAAATAGTAATTAAATATCAGAGAGCATACCTGCTTTTTAAAACTACACCATGATAAGCATTTTTTTCTGGTGTTTTGTAAGTGGAACTTGTTAGCAGTGGGAGAAGAAAGCAAACTAGGGAGCGTATGTTTGCTGATTTTTACAATTTTGTTATAGAAATGTTCTTGTATTATGAACAGATAAAATTTGAATGAAGCTAAATGTAAACTCAGCTCAAAATTGGATAAAGCTTGGTTTTCTTAATTGGGTTTTTTTTTTTTTTTTAAGAAACTGGTCTTCATATCAGAGAACATGAGAACAACAATTTTAGTAATTATTTTTTATATTTTGTAGTAATTATAGGTGCAGAGAATTTGGGTATGTGGAATTGAAGCTGAAAAATACTTTAAAAAAAAGTAATGCTTGCCCATTTTTAGAGCAATTTATTTGAATGTACCTACCTTGTTATAAGAATATATGGGATCTTTGTGTGGCTAAAATCACACATTTTACCTTTTATTCTTTTTCTTAATCTTGCATCTTGACTAAATAACTCTGGGTAAACTAAGTCCTGCTTCTTTTAACTGTGTGTTCTGTTTATTGTTGTTAGTTTCTTGCTTCTGAGAACATATGATCTGTCTAGATGGGAGAGGGGTTACTCCCACAACAATGCTAGTACTATGGAAATAATATATATAAAAATATACCAGAATGGAATCAATGTTGACAAGTAGTTGAGTCTGTTCCAAACCCAAATGCAGCATCAGGATCACTAAAGAAAAGCTGAGTTCAGTTTTTATATTCTTACCTTGGGAAAATGGGCACTGCTGCCAACTTTTCCCTTGTCCAAACTGATGGATAGTCCCCTAAATCATAGAATCATAGAATAGTTAGTGTTGGAAAGGACCTTAAGATCATCTAGTTCCAAACCCTGCCATGGGCAGGAACACCTCCCACTAAACCATGCCACCCAAGGCTCTGTCCAGCCTGGCCTTGAACACAGCCAGCAATGGAGCATTCACAACTTCCCTGGGCAACCCATTCCAGTGCCTCACCACCCTCACAGTAAAGAATTTCTTCCTCAGATCCGGTCTAAACTTCCCTTATTTAAGTTTTAACCCGTTACCCCTTGTCCTCTCACCATAGTCCCTAATGAAGAGTCCCTCCCCAGCATCTCTATAGGCCCCCTTCAGGTATTGGAAGGCTGCTATGAGGTCTCCACGCAGCCTTCTCTTCTCCAGCCTGAACAGCCCCACTTTCTCATCCTATCTTCATACTGGAGGTGCTCCAGTCCCCTGATCATCCTCGTGGCCCTCCTCTTTACTTGTTCCAACAGTTCCATATCCTTTTTATGTTGAGGACACCAGAACTGCACACAATACTCCAAGTGAGGTCTCACAAGAGCAGAGTAGAGGGGCAGGATCACCTCCCTCGACCTGCTGGTCACGCTCCTTTTGATGCAGCCCAGGATAGAGTTGGCTTTCTGGGCTGCGAGCACACACTGCCGGCTCATGTTCATTTTCTCATCTACCAACACCCCCAAGTCCTTCTCCGCAGGGCTGCTCTGAATCTCTTCTCTGCCCAACCTGGAGCTGTGCCTGAAATTGCCCCAATCCAGGTGTAGGACCTTGTACTTGGCATGGTTAAACTTCATCAGGTTGGCATCAGCCCACCTCACAAGCGTGTCAAGGTCCCTCTGGATGGCATTCCTTCCCTCCAATGTATCAACCGAACCACACAGCTTGGTGTCATCGGCAAACTTGCTGAGGGCGCACTCAATCCCACTGTCCATGTCACCAACAAAGATGTTGAACAAGACCGGTCCGAACACCGATCCCTGGGGGACACCACTCGTTACTGGTCTCCAGCTGGACATTGAGCCATTGAGCACAACTCTTTGCATGCGGCCATCCAGCCAGTTCTTTATCCACCGAGTGGTCCACCTATCAAATTGATGTCTCTCCAACTTAGAGAGAAGGATGTCATGTGAGACAGTGTCAAAGGCTTTAGAGAAGTCCAGGTAGATGACATCAGCTGCTCTGCCCCTGTCCATCAGTTCCGTAGCCCCTTCATAGAAGGCCACCAGATTGCTCAGGCAGGATTTCCCCTTAGTGAAGCCATGCTGGCTGTCACCCAGCACCTTGTTGGTTTTCATGTGCCTTAGCATGCCTTCCAGGAGAATCCGCTCCAAGATTTTGCCAGGCACAGAGGTGACACTGACTGGTCTGTAGTTCCCCGGCTCATCCATTTTTTCCTTCTTGAAAATGGGGGTTATATTTCCCTTTTTCCAATCATCAGGAACTTCACCTGACTGCCGTGATTTTTCAAATATGATGGGCAGTGGCTTAGCAACTTCATTTGCCAGCTCCTTCAGGACCCGCGGATGGATTTCATCTGATCCCATGGACTTGTGTACATTCGGGTTCCTAAGATGATCTCGAACCAGACCCTCTCCTACAGTGGGCCCAGGGTCTTCATTCTCACTGTCCCTGCGTCTGCCTGCCAAGACTTGGGTGGTGTGGTCAGAGTATTTTCCGGTGAAGACTGAGGCAAAGAAGTCATTAAGAACATCAACCTTCTCCAAATCCAGGGTAGCCAGTTCTCCTGATAGCTTCTGTAGAGGGCCCATGTTGTCCCTAGTCTGTCTTTTATCAGGCGTAAGTGATGGTACCACTTTAAATGCTTTGTGGCCAAGATAGATGCCTACAAGCATTTATTATTACAGAAAAGGTGGTGTTTCTGCAGTTGTTCAGAGGGCTGGAAAAGAAAAAAAAACAAATGGTCAAACCCTGTGGATCCTTACCTGCTTCAAATTTCTGACTTTGGAATCAACAGTGTCATGATTGCTAGTTTGGTTTTTTTGTGGCTCTCCCCTTTTGTTAGAGTGCAATTAGGAAATCCAGCTTTGAAATAATAAAAAAGCATGACCCAAGAATGTGATTGAAGACAATATTTTGAAGTATTTACACTACAGCAACGCTAAAAGCTTTTTTTCAGTACACATGGTAGTTGTCTCTGTTGGCCAGGTATCTAAACCTAATTGAAAGAACATTGGAGAAAAAGCAGTGAAATTATTTTGTTGATAATTTTATCTTATAGGGATGCTGGGGAGGGACTCTTCATTAGGGACTGTGGTGAGAGGACAAGGGGTAATGGGTTTAAACTTAAACAGGGGAGGTTTAGATTGGATCTGAGGAAGAAGTTCTATACTGTAAGGGTGGTGAGGCCCTGGAATGGGTTGCCCAGGGAGGTTGTGAATGCTTCATCCCTGGCGGCGTTCAAGGTGGGGTTGGACATAGCCTTAGATGGCATGGTTTAGTGGGAGGTGTCCCTGCCCATGGCGGGGGGGTTGGAACTCGATGATCTTGAGGTCCTTTCCAGCCCTTACTATTCTGTGATTCTGTGATTCTGTGATCTTACATTTTGATGGCATTCTGGACCATCTGTCACATGCTAGACCTCCAATGTGGTTGGTACTGAATAAACACAAACCAAAAAGTCAGTTTGTGATGTAAATATTTTACGCTTGTCTTGCATTCAATCACTGTGGCAATAACACAATTCAGAATCATTCCATAAAATATATGCATCTCTTAATTTTGGTTGTAGCCCAGTAGAATGCGTATTTTTCTCCTGTTTTGTTACTTATATGATTTTTGTTTTAAAATTACTTTCCAAAATAGCAGTTGCTCTCCTTTGAAATTCTGATTTAAACACAACGATTTATAAATGTGCTTCTTTACTATTTTTGTATTTTTGTTTTTAGTGGTGTGTTTTAAAAAATGTTACAGGATGAAACTGCTGATGAGAACAGAGGAGAAAAATCAGCATGTGTGAAAAATGCATAGCTATAACTTTCTGTTCATGACTTTCTAAATAGTTTCTTCTGTTTGCTGCTGTTTTGCTTTATACTAATGTCATCTCTGTTTCTTGGCATGGGCTTCTGCTCAAGGCTATTGTGAGTATGGCTTTCTATTTACTTAACACTACTTTCAGTTTATAGACATTTACTGGGTTCATTTTTATGAAAGATACTCACTGTCTGTGAAGTGAGTTTAAATAAAATTTACTTTGAGGGTTTTATTCAAAGAGCTTATGTAAATGTAATTTAAGCAGAAAGTGGAACACTGTAAGTTGTATAGTAATGTTTACATGTCTGTAATCAATAAGGATGAGAAACAGAAAAGGGGCAAAATGTCTGCTGTACTCCAGTCAGAAACATTCTACTCCCTCTAGTTTCTATGGGGGTGGAATTTTACTTCAACCAATTTGGTACATGTCTTCATGCGAATTGCTTCGCAATATCGGTAGGATGACTCTTCTTGCAAATTTTGCTGCACTTCCCAATTCCAGGTTAATGTATTAAGTCCATTCACAAAAGTACAGAAGAAATTAAAACAAATCCCATAGAGTTTTGTCATTTAGGTATCTCATTTGTATCAATCTAGTTCCTTGGGAACACTTCCTGGGAAAACATTTGCGAAGTTGTAAAGCTCTCTAATTTCAGGGAAGTCACGCAGCTGTGGAAAGAAGGATTGCTACCACAGAGGATGGCTTTACAGTTATGATCTAAAACTAAGTCAAGTAAAAAGTTATATTTTGGTTAGAGTGTCAAAGTCGTGTGTTTTAGAATAATTTTGGAATTGCATAAAAGCTCTACAATATATTAAAACATTTATTTTTCTGTTCTAGTCAATTCTTCTAAAGAAGAAACTTGAAGAACATCTGTAAGTGTTTTGTTTGCCTGTTTTGTTTGCCATTTGAAATCATGTGTTTTCCATATGTCAAGGAAGGCAGACAGTCATTAGTCAGGCATCTGGAAAATATGCAAGTAAGAGAAAATAGATAACACAGGAATGTTTGTGAATCTGCTGTTCTCTTTCCATCTCTTAGAAAATCTTTGCAAAAGCAAGAAGAACAATGAAATAAACCATTTTATGGTGGTTAGAAAACATTGTTTAATTTTGCTTAAGGTCTGTAAATCTTTACTGAAGGGGGTAAGTAATTTTGTTCTGAAGAAAGCATGTTAATGTAAACAAAATTATTTTGTTTACATTAACAAACATTTGGTATACGTTATGGCATAAAATGTAACATTACAGGAAGTGTTATCATTCTGCTATTTCTGCACCTCTTTTACTTCCCTAAAATGCAGAAAGATGTTTGCTTTTTTTTAAAAAAAAAAAAGAGAAAAAAAAAAGGAAAAAAGTAGTTTCTGTTGCCTTTGGGTTTAGCTATTTTCTTCTGAACGTAATCTCAATTACAAGTATTCATTCTAGGTGTTCATTGTGCCATTAACTGTAAATGTTAATTATACACTGTAAATTTTAAAATTAAGTTTATAATTACTGAGAATTGAGATGTTCATTGTTACAGTTCTTTGTACAACATGTTTTTCAGCTTATTTATTAAATATTTCCACAGTGATATTGTCATTTGTCCTCATGCCCCAGAGCAAAAATCAGTTATGCCCTCAGAAATATATCACTATCTGAGGACTTTTTTGTGCTGCTTACCATTCATTCAAGCACAGTACTAATATTGGGAAAACAATATATGCTTTTATGTTTTGTTATAGTGAGAAGCTCCATGAAGCTAACAATGAACTACAGAAGAAACGAGCTATTATTGAAGATTTGGAACCAAGATGCAATAACAGTTGTGAGTCACCTGTGCAATTAATTTCTTTTCTTTAAAAAGTGTTTCATATATAAGGTCTTTAATTAACATACCTAAAGGAGGCACAGATAACCAAAAAGTACATTTTAAATGCCAGTGATATGTATGTTGTTAATTTCTCTGGAAGCTGTGGTGACCAAAAAGATACTTCTGACACTTGAAATGCAGGGAATAACATTTTAGAGACCATTGTAGTAAGAAATTACAGTGGCTATAGAAATACTGAGTCATTGTCATACCTGTCATTGAACATCAGCTGCTCACAACTGCCATGTCTCCTAAGACCCTAGTTTAGTAGATCCTTGCTGCCATCACCAGGTTATTTTTACTCCCAAAATATTCAGTATTTTTTCAGAATTGCGTTGTAATTTGAGAAAATTTTCGGGTACTTGTCAAGTGTAGGATATATGTCATATTGCTTAATTGATATCGAGAACCCAGCAGCCGGTTGGTTTTTATCATAGTAATGGTACATTTTTCCAAAGAAGTATTGAAAAAGGTGGATTTTTTTTTTTTTTCCAAGCCTACTTATTATAGAACAAAGCCTTAAAAGATTGCAACCAATGTCAGCATTTCTAGTTTGTACCCAAATTATTTTATTTATAAAGCGATTGAAGAAGATAGAAATATCTGTTCAGTATACATTACATACATTCTGTGTCCAAAAAGGATTTTCATTTGTGTTGAGCTAAAACTGGAGGATATATTATAAAGTCCACATTTTAGGAAATATTAGAACACTTTGAAGTGAGGTCTAGGGACTTCATGAGTAGCTAATAAACACACAATCCTGTCATGTGCGGTAAGCTTCACTGCGAGTGTAATAGCAGTCCTGTGACTTGCTAGCTTCTAAAACCCAGGGCACATTGAGGCTTCTGTACTTAGTTTACTGAAATTACAAGTTGCTTTTTGAAAATCTACATCTGAACTTTGCCCTGGTGAAATAAAAATAGTTGTACCTTCTTCCGTTCTTTCCCTACTCAGGAAATGTATTTGATTTATTCTTTCAGGTTCTTTTAATTATTCTGGATATAGCCAAAATGCTTGGGCATTGTACAAGAATCACGGCATATTTTGGAAAATGGACTCTTGCAAGTCTGAGAGACCATCTGCTATTGGTCTTCTTACTGATCAGTGAAAATCTTACTTGATCCTGTTGCTAGCATAGTATTTTCCGAGTGCTCAGAAAGAAAACTGCAGGAAAACCATGAAAGAACATTTCAAAATGAGGTTGCAAAGTAGATGGGCTGAAGGTTGCCAATTATTCAGCGCTGTTTGAGAACCAGACATCAATGTTATATGAAATTTGATCCAGGATGATGCAATTTATTATTTTTATTATTTTCTGAGATCTGAGTAGATGGATAGATGATGTATAGGCAATAGTGGTTTGACATATTCTTGCATCAACACAGGAAAAAGCTGTGCAATGAAATTGTCCTACTGGTCTGCATTGCTGCTTAAAAAAATGTGTGGAGGGGAAAGTAAATTGAGTATACTTATGTCACTAGTCTCATAAAATGTGTCCAGTGTTACAGTTTAGCAGATTTAAGCAAGAATTGTACCTGATAGGAATGATTCCTTTTACGTAAAAAACTTGTATTCTTCTGAGTTACGATATCAAGATCTTATTGAGTCTGTAATTCGTTGGTAAACATTTTATAAGTGCGTTCAGTAATGGGATTGATTTATGATTCCATTTCTCTTTTTTTTAATATATATCTTTTTAAAAGGGCAAAATTTGTGTACAAAACAGCCGTCTCATGAGATTATGTAGAATACACATTTTGAATGTGATTCTAAGCTATTTAGTCATTTAAAGTATGGTTCCTTATGTTGGCTTTTCTTAGCTGAAATAAATTTTAACTAAGCCTTCAATGTGTGTTGAAAAACATGAAAATAATATAATTGTGTTATTTTCCAATGTGTGCATCTCCTGGCATTAAGCTCTCAAAATTGAAGAATTACAAGAAGCTTTACGGAAAAAAGATGAGGAAATGAAGCAAATGGAAGAGCGATACAAAAAGTATTTGGAAAAGGCCAAAAGTGTAAGTACAAGTATTCCATGTTAATGATCCCTCTCTGACAGACTGCACCATGTGTCCACTCTGAGGCAGTAAATATAAAGGAGATTGCCCAGGGAGGTTGTGGATGCTTCATCCCTGGCGGCATTCAAGGTGGGGTTGGACATAGCCTTGGATGGCATGGTTTAGTGGGAGGTGTCCCTGCCCATGGCAGGGGGGTTGGAACTCGATGATCTTGAGGTCCTTTCCAACCCTTACTATTCTATGATTCTATGATTCTATGTGCATTAGCAAGTAAAAGAGAAGGAAGGACCCGTGAGTTCTTTGTATCTCCTTATCGTTACAGTACCTAATACTGATTAATTCTGCAGATCTTACACTGGTTTGTGTTCATGACTGTCCCCTCTTACTACCTATCCGTGTGCCCTTCTGATGCCTCTGTACTAATGTCTTCTCACTACTACAGATTTTTAAGAGTCACCCTTGTTAAGCAAAGTCTTGTTGGCTTATGACGAGGAGAGGGTGTTAAACCCTTTCTAATGCTGTGATAACCTATTTGCGTAAATTCTTCCAGACTTCTGATGCTGAGCGACAAGCGTATAGATCAGCTAAAGCAGTGTCCAGACTAGGGCTGGTGGCATACAAATAAATAGCTGGGCTGTATTTTGGAATTGGAGAACCACCTCTAAAACAACTCAAGAGAAGGAAGCTCTGTGAGCAAGTGTACTGTTTAATTGGCATTTGTGCTGGCACTTTGGGGACTTCTGACACAGTTGTTATGAAGAGTTCTACCTCTTTGTACACAAATATAGCTTAATAATACCAAGTACAGTCACAGCTGGACCAACAAATTCTGGTTTTATCAGTTTGGCAAAGAGGAAAAAGGAAGTCTGAGGTCATGTCCTTCACAGGTGGATGGATCTATTATGTGTGTTTCTGGATGGTATAGGCTTCTTGTGGTGCTCAGCCAGGAATGTCTGTCTCACCTGAGGCAGATAGATTGAAACACTTTTTTTCATTAATACAGCTTTTAGCTACCTAAGATTTCATCAGGTCCTAATTGCTCACATGAACTGCTTATTCCTTTTGAGGGGGCTCAGAATTTACAGACAGAGGTCATTACACATGTGCTAAAGCCTTTTTTACCAATTTACATTTGATTCTGCTTTCTTAGTTCATTTTTCTACCCTGATTTCTGTTCACGTTCTGATTTAGCCAGTTGGTTTAGAAAATGCTTTAATATGGGCCCTTTTATTGATAGTTTTCCAAGTAAAGTGATCCTTTTAACTGAACCACCTGTGAGAGCTGTTCATTTCTCTGATGATGTTCAGCATTGTCTTTGCATTTACTGATTAATATACACTTCTGTGAGAAGGTTGCTAATACTTCAGTGTAATACCAAGGATGTGGTTATACTACCAGCTTTGAAACAGCAATATTGTGGTCTCAATCATAGTCCCATTTCTTCTTTCACTATGCATTGATACTTTGAGTTTCTAAGCTACTTTCTATTAAAGGCTTAGGAATCTGGGCATTTTGCTGAATTTATGACTGGTTTAACCCTGTTTGCTAGCATGCATGCTGCATAAGATGGATGCGTCATGCAAACATAACCAGGTGTCCTTGCATTGTATTAGTAACATAATGATCACATGCGCCATTTCTAGAATGCTGTCTAGAAATGACAGCACCTGGTGTCCAGGTAGGGGATCATGGCATCTTTCTATAAGGACTGAAGTGTGCCTTCCTCAAGTGGAAGGAATTCACAGGTAGCTAAACCTTAGCTAAAAAGAGATAAACCTTTGAGAGTTTGTTTCTACCACCGTGGCCCCAGGGTAGTGCAGGTAGGGATACTGGGATACTGAACCTCTTAGGAGTCACTTTTACCTATCAGTAGTTTTGTTTCACAGTGCTGTAAAAGAGAGCCCAGTTCAGATTATCTTAGCATATCTCGGCTGATGTTCAGAGGCAGAGCCTGGCGTGCTGGCTGTCAAGATTATTTTTCAGGAGTCAGCCTCTACAAAACTATACATCCCTCTGTTTAACATTTTGGAATGTCATTTCTTGAAACATGTGTTTTAAGTCACTTTTCTTAACGTGACTTAAAAGATTGTAATTCCTTGATGTCTTTCCCTTCAACTAGATTGCTTTAGCATCTTAAAACCAAACTGGTTTTCTTTTACAGGTCATCCGTACCTTAGATCCTAAGCAGAACCAGGGTGCAGCTCCTGAGATTCAGGCTCTGAAAAATCAGTTGCAGGAGCGGGACAGAATGTTTCATTCACTGGAGGTAGTAATCCTCATGTTTCCTGTTAGTTCCTTACTTCCTCATTGTTTTTTGGATACAGACTAATACTTTTGTTATACTTTGGTTTTAAATGTATCCCTTTTTAATGTTTGTTTTATAGAAAGAATATGAAAAGACAAAAAGTCAAAGAGAAATGGAGGAGAAATTTCTTGTTAGTGCCTGGTACAATATGGTAAGAATTTAATCTTTTTTTTTTTTTTTTAAGGGAGCGAGGGGGATAAATAGTTAATATTAGTTGTTCCTGTGTTGTTTACAACAGCATTCATTTATAGGTTCTTTTGTTTGAAAAGTATTTTCCAACACAGAGGCACAGAAACAAATGCTTTTTAATTTTATGCTGTCACTATGTAGAAGTATGTTCCTCTGATAACCTTGGGATGAATGAAAAAGAACGTGGTTGTTATTTTCAAATTTTAAACCACAGATGGCACTTCCTAGAGGGAAGGATACCTCAGATTGCTGTTTTGTAATTCCAGCTGTTCACCTATACTGACTTTAACAGTTCTCAAGTTCACTTTCTTCTTTGATTCTCCACTCTCCAATCTTCCTGTTCTGTCTAATGAAGAGGCACGAGAAAAGCAGTGTGGCTTACTCACTGCAGTAAGCGCTCTGAGAAACAACCTCTAACTTGGCTGCAAGTTTAGAACCATGCAAAGGAAGAGCACAGGGCAAGACCCTAACTTAAATTATTAAAATAGTAAAGAAGTGATCTGTGCAGCCATGCAGCTTTCGCTGGGCCTGTACGCTGGCCGATTTTTCACCTTCATCCAGTGTGGTTAAGACTTCTGTTGGCAGAGTGTGTCTGCATTGAAACTGCTCTTCAGATAAAAGGAATCTTGTGTAACGTTGATGTTTCATTCTGTTTGATCATTCCTCCTCTGTCTTCCATTGGAAGAGTTTCCTTCTTGCTATTCTGTGTTCTTATGTCCATGAATAGTAAGCCAAAAATGGTAATTGAGCAGAGTGTTTGAATCCTTTAAATATCAAAGGCATTTTCAAGTGAATAATGTCCTTGACCAATTTCAAAACATTAGTCCCACTGGCAAGCAGAAGACAAGGCTAATCATAAGAGCTGTGGTTCAATAGCCTGTCATGAACTCTCAAGGTGTGATAAGCACTGGTAATTTTGGCTGTGTCTTTATTTCTGTAGTTGGCCTCTGCTTGTATACACACCTACACAGCCCGTCACAGCTTCTCTGAATTTCTTCATGCATTTACTCCTGCTGAAAACATGCTTTCTCTGAAGATGTGCTCCTGCCAAATGAGCTGGTATTTTCACACAGGATGACAATACTTCAATTATTTTCAGAAGAAAAGTACTCTTCTACATTGAAGATGGGCAGGGTGGGGAAGGGAAGCACTTGAGAAAAGACTCATCTCTTTACTGTGTATTTATGCGGCGATATGTGTGTTCAGAGCTGGGGCAGTGGGGGACCTGCTTCTCAACATTTACTCCAAACTGCAATGGGTGGCGGGGGGTAAGAGAAGAAAAAAGCACACAGAGAATTAGGAAGACTATCTTATTTTTATCCTTGCAAATATGATGCTTTGTGTTTGAAATTCAACACAGCTTTAGTCAGTGTTGGTGAACAAGGACATAATAAAATGTAAATGAGTAAAGTTGGTCAGTGTTATGTGTCAGTGTTCACTGAGAAGTTTCTTTTTGTCCATAGGGGATGACGCTGCATAAAAAAGCAGCAGAAGACAGACTGGCTAGCACAGGCTCAGGACAGTCCTTCCTGGCTAGACAAAGGCAAGCCACGAGCACAAGGAGATCTTACCCTGGTCATGTCCAGCCAGCAACAGCAAGGTAGAGATGCCTTGCCCTTAGAAAGAAAACTGGCCTATGATCCAGGCCGCTTCTGTTGCAAGTGACAACATTCAAGAAAAATTAACCAGCATCCTTTCTCTTTCTCCCTTGTTACTGCTATTATTTTACACTTCAGGAAAGGGTTTTATTATGGTTTCTCATTGTTCTGTAATGCCCTTTGCTTATATTTTTTGGAATCCACCTCTCTCTTTCTGTCTGCATTTCTTTGAATGTGCCAAAGCTTTGAAAACATCCAGAGGACTGCTGTGTAATAACAGAGTCTTACTGGTATGAAGCCTAGTCTCTTAAGAAAAGCCTCGTACTGGTTGTGTAACAATATAAACTTCCTGTCACAGCTGATATATTTGTGCCTATAAAGGTTGTTACGCTTTATAAGACTGCCTTTGTTCAAAGGGAATTAGGCTTTTTGTTTCATGTGCTAAACTGTTGCTTCAGAAAAAATGCTGAAAACTCATTACAGAAATCCAAAATTAGTGTATAATATTATTGTGAAATATGTTTGCTACTAAAAAACTTACCAATGGCAAAAAGAATGTTGGGGAGACGGGAAGGTGTATGTGTGGTTTTTAGTTTTGTTTACTTATGTTGTTTGGGGGGGAGGGTTGTCTTGTTTGGGAGTTTTTTGTCTTGTTTGGTTTTTTGTTTTGGGATTTTTGGGGATGCTTTTTGATTTTTTTTTATTTTTTTTTTTTATTTCCTACATACAAAATTTGCTCTTGGCATTTAATAGGGAAGCAGGATGATTTTCAGGTTATTATCTAATGGTGTTACCTCTTTTGCTGACACGGCTGAATATTTTCAAATGGTTTTTTCCCTCGTCTTGGTCAAGCGTGTGCTTAAATACGTACTAGAAAAAGATTGAGAAATGCTTAGAATGCTGTGATATGCTACTCTTTCATCCATTAAAAGGCCATTTGTTTCAAAATTTTATAATTATGGGTGAACAGTACGTAACGGATCGAGGCCCTGCTTACTGTTGTTGATATTAATGTATTCCAGTTGTCATCCTCTGCTAAAAGACTTGCTTTTAATATACTGATTCAGGGTATAATTGTATCAGTTGCCTTACTAATGGTACCAGTGTCTTCAGGTGAGTTTGTTGCTGACTTTGTTGGAAACTGGCTGTTTTTTGTTATACTGCCTTTTTAGCGTGTAGCTTATTAATTGTATATTGTTTGTTGTAGCACTTCCATGTTGATCAGTGGGGTGGATGGTGAACCATACTATTACTTTAGTTTCTGTTCCTATGAAATTCTACCTTTTCTCTAATTCTCTTCTTTCCCTGTCATTTTTGTCAAAAAAGTGACACAAAGGACCTGAGTATTGGTTGAAAGTTACATATACATATATCTTGTGGTGATTCAGTTTTAAACGTTTTTCATTTAGAGACTGTTTGGACCCTACTGTATATGCAGTCTGATTTATAGATTCTTTTAAAAACATCTTTCATAAATCCCTTTAGAGAGAATGCATACTTGAATTTATTAATCATCTGAAGGTCTATGTCTGGGCTATGGTTGCCAGATTAAACAATGAAAATATCTTCTGTGCAGAAAGGTAAGGATGTAAAGTCTAGGACCATTGTCTAGGACAATTTCTGTGCTCAGTGAAGTGATAACCATTGTGCTGCCTTTTACTGAGATACAGAGTGCTGAAGGGACAAGAATTCAGGTGTGTTGCCTGACAAGATGACCATGGTTTGTGGGGTGTCTTTTACTGATCTTATTGTGCAATACATTCTAGTCATTTGAAGAACCCTTTTTACTATGTGCCATGTGTGAACAGGAGCAAATAAAATTACTTCTATGAGGAAATTTGATGTTCTTGTTTGACATTACAGCATTTTATGTCACCCAGAGAAAGAACCTAAGGATACCTAAAGCTCAATTTTTATATTAATCTGGCTGACTCTGTTACCAAACTGCCAAAGCCTATTTGTGAAAGCAAAGTATATATACTAGGACCTTAGTGGGAAGTTTTATCTCTTAATTTTGCATAGTAATTGTGCAGGTCTGAAATAACTTGAACACGATCTGCACACTGGAATAAACATACTTGCTTTTATTATTTCAGCCTTTGTTTTGTCATTTTGCCCCCAAAGTTTTGATGGCAGGCAAATGCCAGTGATGGTTTGGAGATGAACAAATGCTGATTAGAAGCTTTGTTTTTATCTTTTACTTTCCTGTCTCTCAAGGCTTCTTCATTTCTTGGTGGATTTTGGATGTTTTCTTCTGCTTTGTGGTTCTGGTTGGTCTTTCCTTGTCCCTTGAGATAAGACATAGAAGTGTTCTCTGTAGTTCCCTTCAAGAATGTGTAGTATCATTTTATTACATCAAAGAGCAAAACAAAACTAATACTGAGTCTGTACTTTACCGTTGGTCATAGTAATTGTTGGACAAGATTGAACAAGCATTTTGTCTTTTGAGAATTCTAAAACTTATGGGAATTCTGATATTTCCCAGAATGTGTGTTGAATATGAAAATCTAAAAATATACTGAAATCTCACAGAAATATCCATGTAGCTATCCAGTTCCAATAAGTCATTCATTCTGTCTTCTAATGGTAGACATCAGGAACTTAATTCCTTGTTCTTGAGCATTTAACATCGGTTATTTACTGGATACATAATTTCTAATCTTCGGGCGTGGATGAATGGAGTTGGAGAAATCCTTAAGCCTTCTCTTCCACAAGAACAGTTTCTTTATAGGAAGGGTTAAGCTTTATTATTTTCTTTGGTTGTTATATAGCTTTGGAAGTAGTGTGGTAGTAAGAAAAAGAAGGAGCTCAGGGTGTGACTTCAGGAAATAAGCACATGTATAGACGAGCTACCAGTGAATACTATTTGTCTTATCTTCAGTAATAAAAGAATGCAAGCAAAAAAAAACCCAACCGTTTAAGACAGAATTCCCTCAGTACATTACGTACTTCAAAGAAGCTTCTAGGGACACTTTTTCAGGGGCAACGAAGACTATTTACATCAAAATTGTAGTGGCAATTATTGAACCAGTGCTATAGCCCATCTGGATACACTACAAAAAAACCCAAACCCTAGAACCTTCAGACTGAGGTTAGAGAGAAAAGGTTCTCCAGGACAGTGATGAAACAGCCGAAGAGTTCATGAGAGTACATTCCTGAGCGCTATGCCAGGGATCTGCCAAGAAAAGTATTTCTGACCGATTTTAATTAGTGCCAATAAAAGATAACAGTTAAGGGACGAATATTTTCATCATTCAGAGCAGAAGCTTAGCTTCGGGTCTTAAAGGATATGTGTGCAGTCCAGCTGATATACTTGTGTGGAGAGTTATGTGGTTAGCATATCTGATCAGACATTACAGAAAAGAATAATCAAGTTCCCCATTTTCTTGATGGGTAGCACTAACCACTTGGATTGTAGCATGTATTTCCCAAGTGCTGTAAAAGCTGAGTAGTCTAGTTTAAATGTCGTGTGTTCTACCCACAGTGAAAAGGAAAATAAACAACTAGAACACACAGCTTTATATATTGTAAAATGAAATAGATACATAATGGCTACAAGATGCTTTTCATGATCTCTCTGAAAATAAGCAAATGGCAATCTTAACCTGTTCTGATATCATTTGAGATAGCAGTAATGCTTCAGCAAGTTTTCTGTGGCTTTCTGTTCATGGTAAGGTGCATCAGCAGTTTCATATTGTGTATGAAAAAATTAACAATGAATATTCCTATTACCACTTTATGTTGATCTTAAATAGTAAGTGATAAGAAAGCTGTCAAGAAGATTTAGGAGGATTTGGCAGTTTGAAGGTCCTCAGTATTTTGATATGTGCAGGTAGCTTTTGCTCCTCCTTGGTTCCCTGGTATATGAAATTATCCACTTCACAGCTTCACAGATGATTTTTTAGTGGGTTTAACTGTTCACCGTTTTCTGTAGGCTTGGTATTTGGAAAATAGTTTAATTTTACCACTTGATTTTCTTTTAGTGATTTGGAGGAAGACTGCCCTGAATGTGGCTAATTTTTCTTTTTCGTATGAAGCAAAACTGTACCTGAATTTTAGTAATTTTATAGGGATTTCTATTCTCGCCCAACATTTTGACTTTTTTTGCAAGGATTGATGAGGGAGGTGTTTGTTGCACTCAAAGTCAGCTACGCAATACTGACTTCTTATGGGTTTTTTGCACATGTGTTTTAGGTAGAATGTGGACTGTGTATTTTGCAGTAATATTATATTGATAAACTTCAGTATCTCCAAATGAAGTTTAGCAAATCTTGCAAGCATTTTCCTCACCAGGATTGTGAAAATAAATAGCTAAAAGGGATTACTCTGTCAAGAAATACTTTCAAGTGGTATTTTTTCCTGTAAGCCAAGTAGTCATACTTCAGGGATGTCACCTACAGAGTAATTTGATCGCTGGATTATGACTGAAATGTCATCTCAGGGAGTCGAGCACTTACAAAGAAAACTTTCCAGAAACCCTTTCTTAGAACAGCTGTTATTAGCTGGTGCTTCAAGTATGATGTATTTAGCATTCTATTAAAATGAAGAGGTGAATCAATAAAACAATGTAGGTGTAAAGATAGGTAAGCAAGAAATTCAGTGAATGAGACTTTTTAACTTTACGAACTGCACACAGCCCAGACATATGTCTCCTCCCAAATCTGAGCAGTCCAGCTCCCTTCTGTGTTGGCAAGGGCACTCTGTTTCCACTTTGTGCCTTGCATTGTGAGAAAGAAGTGAAATCTTGTGTTATCTCTTAGGTTGGTGTAGGAACAAGTAACAAATCGCATTTGGGCTCAGAAGATGTCCACAAGCCAAATCTTGTGGCCTGTGGCAGATGTCTGATTCTAGGTAGGATCCTAGCCATACCTCCAGTTTGTCACTTTCAAGGAATCAAGAAAATGTCTTCAAATGACTGATTGCATTGCCTTGCTCCTGTGATCTTTCTACCCTCAGGAAGTCCAGTGAAGCAGCAGCTTGTCAGTGACTCTGCAGGTTATAAGGGATGGTTTCTTCAGTTTGAAGGTTGGAGGAGACAGATGCAAGTAATTATTTAAGTACAAAAATCTGAAGAGCAGTAGGTCTTTCACCAGTTTGCATTTTGGTGTGTATTTAAAAACAATAAAATGGAACCTGAGCTTTTGGAGCTGTTTGGGTGTTTTGTTTTGTTAATTAATTTTTAATTGCAGTTGATTAAGTATTAGAGGTTTTACCTATGTGAATAAGGCAAAAGCTATCATTATCAGCCACAGCAGCCTCAGACTTCTTACAACCCGAACATCTTGACTCTGCAGCCAGCTTCACTGCAGTGTTTGAAGACTTACCTAGTTTTGTCCTCTGTTTTTCCTTGACTTCACTTTTGTAGATTCATTGAAGCATTGGGACGCAACGTTCATTTTTTAAATGTATCAGCTCACTGAATTAGGTAATGAATGAATGTTGGTTGAGGAGCTCTAGGAAACTTAAGAAATCATACAGTCCCATGAGACATTGAAGCAGTGGCGGTATAGCCAAAGCAGCTTCCCAGACATATTGTTCTGGTGTCAGATCAGTAGGAGCTCATGATAACTGCTGTGTAATTGAAGTCCTAATGTGTTAGTTCCTGGGGGATGGTTTTGCTGTTAACTGTAGTAAGGCCTAGATTCTAACCTTCACTTTTAGGCCTTGCCAAAGTAATGCAGGACTGTCCTGAAGGAGATCTCTGCATTCTCTGTATTAATTGGCTTTGGTGGCAAATTAGGAATTTCCTCTGCTGCTGTTTGCTGCGTATATAATGTAATTTGGAGAAGTGCCTATCCTTTAGTGTTCTTTGCAGTGTTTCTCAGCTCCAGACTGAAAGCAGGTTCCATTTGTCAGATGAAAATTTCTTGCTGCTCTCTTGTTGCTTCAGATCTCAGAGATTGATCCATACAGCATGAAAAATACTGCTCGTAGAGGGAAATCCTGGAAAGCTGGAAAGGCTTTTTTGTCTTGTGGTGACTTTATTGATTGCTTCGTGTTAGAGAGGTCCTATACCATCAGATGAAGTTAGAGTATCACAACTCAGAAAGGGGAACGTGGTTATTTTAATGTTACAAAACTAGTCATTTGTCAGGACAGCCTTCCAGTATCTGAAGGGGGCCTGTAGGGATGCTGGGGAGGGACTCTTCATTAGGGACTGTAGTGAGAGGACAAGGGGTAACGGGTTCAAACTTAAACAGGGGAAGCTTAGACTGGATATGAGGAAGAAATTCTTTACTGTAAGCGTGGTGAGGCCCTGGAATGGGTTGCCCAGGGAAGTTGCGAATGCTCCATCCCTGGCAGTGTTCAAGGCCGGGTTCGACATAGCCTTGGATGGCATGGTTTAGTGTGAGGTGTCCCTGCCCATGGCAGGGGGGTTGGAACTAGATGATCTTAAGGTCCTTTCCAACCCTTACTATTCTATGATTCTATGATTCTATGACTTTGAAGAGCTGCTAACTACCATATCATTGCACAAATATGAAATACTGCAAAAGCAAGTATTTCCACAGGTATAGCTTATTCTGCAAATGAAATTTGAATCCTTATGATTATCTATAACTTTAAGAGAAGAGAAAATCAGCACTAAGGGCAGTTGTTAACATGTTAGGATGCTTGTGTTGTTAGCATGATCATGAATAGTGAGCAGAATTTTAAGAGGAAATACCAAATGGTGTAATATTTGTGGGCTTATAAAGCAGTCGTTGTGAGACCATCAGATTTTTTTATTTGGATTTGCATATCATATTCATTATGCACTGTTAAATTATAGATTCTATATAGAGATTATAGTTCTCACAAAAGATTAGTAGGCAGGAGAGAAAACCTATTTCCTGGAGGTGTCGGTGGTTTCAAGAGAGATTTTAAAGCTTGTATTTAGCAGTATCAGTGAAATCTTGGAATAGAATCATGGAATAGTTAGGGTTGGAAAGGACCTTAAGATCATCTAGTTCCAACCCCCCTGCCATGGGCAGGGACACCTCACACTAAACCATGCCACCCAAGGCTCTGTCCAACCTGCCCTTGGACACCTCCAGGGATGGAGCATTCACAGCTTCCCTGGGCAACCCATTCCAGGGCCTCACCACGCTTACAGTAAAGAACTTCCTCCTTATATCCAATCTAAACTTCCCCTGTTTAAGTTTGAACCCGTTACCCCTTGTCCTCTCACTACAGTCCCTAATGAAGAGTCCCTCCCCAGCATCCCTATAGGCCCCCTTCAGATACTGGAAGGCTGCTTGTAAGGCCACAGTTCCTGGAATTTATACTCTGCCTTGTATTCTGTAGTTGTAGGAGTTATAAAAATGCAAAGTGGTGTTAATACAGCTTTGGAAGATGCTATCTTGAAAGGCTTCTCTAAAACATCTAAAGGAAACACCAGGAGGAAGACATAGAATAGATGCAGAAAGAAAAGCAAACTTCAGCAGTAGAAGCCAGTGAGTAATGAATTTAGGAAATCTGCAGGAATAAAAATCTGGAGTCAGTTACTTCAAAGCAGAATCTTCGCAGAAATATTTAGTGTTCGTGTTAGACTTGAAAATGAGTAGACTCTGGTAGCTTTGGTGATTGTGTTACAGAATCCTGCTTACAGACAGCAGATTGTTGACTAGAGAAAGCCTGGACCATTTTAGAGTAAAATGTAGTCTGAACAGGAAAAAAGTAGTTGCTCAGATAGGTCATGTGGCTAGGTTTGGTTTGGGTTTTTTGCATCAGATCTGACTTGTGTGAGCAGTTGTGTTGGTTTTCAGAGGTGGCTTTCACAGGTTAGTGAAAAGGCTGACATCCTTTCTGAAGCTTTGATGTGTTGAAGTTGTCCCAATCACTTTTGTGTGTTGAAAAAACACAAAAGGGCAGCAAGAAGTTAAGGAAGATCTTAAGGGATGTATAACCACTTGTTACTGGTTAAACATCTGCCTGCCACATCCGTCTACTTGTAATAAAGTAGAGCTAATGGGATGAGCCACTGAATATTGAAGGCAAACACTTCACCAGGAAATAATCCCCCAAGACAGCAACAAGCCTTCACTTAGAGCTGGAATATTTTGGACTGGCAAGGGAAGGAAGTAAGAGATTATCGCTCCTCTATGGAGGCATCATCTGCTGCATACACTGCCTCTTTCTGCGGATGCTGCAGGAGTAATGACAGATTATGCTGAGTGAATTAATCCTCACATCTTGCATCTCTGTTGTCTTCTGAAGTGTTGCTGCGTCAACAGGTAGCTTCAAAATATATTGATTAATTTTGAGGAGTTGTCCAAGAGAAAAAAGTGACAATTTTTTTAGAGCAAGAAAGAGAAAGGGCATCCCTGAAAGAGAATATACTGTACTGAGTTGAGAAGATCTCTCAAAAGTACTATTAAAGAGAAACCTACAGTGTTGTTTCTGTTTTATGTGCAGCAGGACACATGAAGTGCCATTAAATAATAAGCCTGAACTAAGTAATAGCCAGGCAAGACTAAAGGAGTAGACTCTATTCATTTATGCACAGTAGAATAGATACGTGCTTATGTAGCTTTAACTTTTAATTTTTTTATAGGCTAACTACAGTAATCTTCATGTTATTAATCCTGAACTCTGTAACTTTATGCTCCCAAGCAGTGCCAAGCAAGCTTAACAGACCGTGATTACTCAGAATACACCTTTGCAGTTTGCTTTGAATGTGTTAATTTTTAATATTTTTATTCCATTTGATTTATGTCTGTGTGTTTCTATGGGGTTCTTTTCAGCTATGGTTAGTATTCTGGGTTGGTGAATGAGAAGGAGAGCAAGAGGGATACATGAGCTTCAGTACTTGTAGCAGAAAGATAGTTTGTAATAAGTCCTTGATTCTAGTTATAAATATTCTTCCCTGTCTACTTAACCTCGGTTTTCCTGTCACAGGACCTGTTCTTAGAATCATTTTTGACCAGTGCAATACTGGGGAGAGAAACAGTTTGCATGCTTTGGATTCAGTCTGGTGAAACTATTTTGCTCCTTGTAATGTCACAGTGAATGCAGTGTGAAAATGAGAATGAGCAGATTGTGCTGTGCCTTGCTATGTAGGGTTATTTATGTTACTTGGGGAAGCTGAAAGCACCATAGCTGTGTTAGTAGAGCATTCCGTTCCAGTTGCACTGGCCAAGAAAGAGGGTGCATCAAAAAGGATGGAGAAATATGCCAACCTCTCCAATTCTCTTCCCAACTTATATTCACTTCCACAGCATTGTGGCCTGCTCTGTGGGCTGCTCAGTGGCTCCTACTTAGCTTATTTTAACAAGAACATGTATCATTTTCCTGCAATTCAATCCTGTATTTGCGTGCATGAATAGAACTTGCTGGTGTAGTGGAGCAGCGATGCTCTTGTAGCGTCATACACAAGATAAGCTTTGATGAAATGCAAACACTTAAAAACTTCAGTGATGCTCAAAGGCTCAGGCAGAGTCGTTACCACCCTGATTGTCTTTTAGTGTCTGACCACATGCAGTATTGGGCAGGCACCTTTGACTTTATATTGCTTTGGGTTCTTGACTGTTGTACTTGAAGACAAGCAGGAGTGCCTGAGACTTCTTCATCGCTGTGTAAATCTAGTTTCCGTAGCTGTGTTAGCTGAGAGTGGTGCCCTGAAAGACTTTAATCAGAATTATTTAAGTTTGTCTGAATTGTGTCTAAATCTACATGTTGTTCAAGGCTGTTTTGTTGTTCTTTCAAATCGTTAGCAACCTGTTAATTTGAAGAGTTGCTCTGGCAGTGATGGTTTTCCCCATGAATTTGCCAACTAAAAGTAGAGACAGCCTTACTGAACTGCTCTAAAAAATACCTGTTTTCTCTGTTTTTCTTTTTAACAGTAGTACCTTACCTGCTTTTTAACTTTCTTCTTTATTCTTTTATTTGCAGTGATGTGGTTGCATGACCTGCAGCATTATTATAACAGGGACTGTTCAGTGCATGACTTGCTTTTCTGTCCAGACCGCATAACCAAAACTTAACCAGTTCTACACTTAAGACTCATGGCCATCTGGTTTCAAAGGGAGATCTACTTGCAGAGAAGCTTACCATCCCAGGGAGTTGACTTTCCCACTTCCTGCTTCCATTTACTCTTTCTCTTCACAAAAAGCCTCCTATGAGGCTAGAAGAGAGGAAATTCAGAACTCGACAGGAGGCGTTCTGCAAACTGACAGAGCACTGTCAGCTCTCCATTTTACTTCTGCCTATCCACTTTACTGAATTCTGATTAACAGTATTAACACAGAATTCCTGCAACAGTTTCCTGTACCGAACTACAAAAATCTAGTCTTAATATTCCTAAAAATGCCTTTGGGTTACTGTTAAAATTTCAAGGCGCCTGCACCCTTAAAGGATCCACTTTGAGTCTTTACATAATTAAAGTAAAACGAAGGAGGTGTTTTACCAGGAGAATTGACTAATGAATTGCTGCTTGGTCATCCTATCTTCCTTACAAAACGAGGCAAGGTTCATCTGCAGATCTCCGAGCCAGGCAAACTCCCTGGGTGGTATTTTGTTCACAGACGCTGCCTGCTGCCTCACTATGTATATACACAGTAGTTTGTGGCTGTTGTATTTTTCTCTCTACATTTTAGCTGTATTGTCAGTTTCTTTTAGAAACTTCTTTTTCTTTTCAATCTGTGTACAATTGTTAAAACAATCTGAAGAAAGAATGGAATGGAGAGAAGCACGAAAGCCGCCTACACTTGCAGTATTATGCAGACTGTCCTTGCCAGTTTATCATTTTTTGGGTCGTTTATCTTTCACCTGTACTATTTTTCTTTCTTTCTTTCTTATTGCAGTCTTAGCTATTTAATTTCCAATTGCACTAGCTTGGCTGTTCCTTTGTATTATGAATTTTAGCTAAAAGGTTTGCCATATGTAGACGGTGTAACTCAAAATGCTTTGTACTGCCTGTATTAATTTAAAAAGCTGCTTATTTAATATTCTTAAATATCTGCACATTTGTACTACTGTATCTTTGTTTTGTATTGGGCATCCAGTACTGGCAAGATTCAGAATACGAGGGAGTGCTGTAGTGTTGTATGTTCAGAGGTTTATTGTGTAGGAGTTAGTCTGTAATGAATGGATGTGGGGGCTTTTAAGCCATAGGACTTGCCAGAAAATCTGAAGTCTCAATGATGAATACTGTAAGTGGTTTGGTTTAAGTCGAGTTCTAGAGAAACCCCATTCTTGCTCACTTGGATCTTAATCCTGCAAAAACATAAACACATATATACTCTGCTTGTTCTGCTTATTCAGGCAGTAGCACAACCGCCCCCATGCTGAGAAGTGTGCCTGCAGGTCTCTGCAGTCACGTCTGGTTGCAGAGCACAATGCAAGCCTCATCCCTGGCCCATCATGGGAGGCCCTGGGCTGAGCTGTGTGTTCAGCCCTCAGGGTCCTGATGCCCTCTGTGCCACCAGTGTTGTGCAGAATGACTTGGGGAAGGACAGATCGTGTTCCCCACGGCAGGGGCTGTGCCAGCCGGCACAGGGAAGGGCCAGGGGGAATGGGCTTCAGGCACACTGTACAGGAGAAGGGGGGGAATAAGCAGTAAGATCCCAGTGAGAAGTGTGTGGCATGTTCTCTTCTGGGTCCCGCACCAGACAGGGGAGCCAGTGGCTGCCAGGTGCTGTGGCTGACAGTGTTCCGGAAAGATTTCCGGAGGGGGATATGTCTCCCAGTCCACCAGGACCTGGGACAATGAAGTCTGATGTGACCTGCAGGCAGGATCTTGGGTTTGGTGGTGACCAGGAGGGTATTCCTGCAGCAGAGAGGCAGCAGCACTTTCATCAGACTGAGTCCAGCGAAGTGCTGAAGGATTTGTCTTTCCAGGTCCTCGCCACTGACCCCTTGTTACGTGTTGGGACAAGTGAAAAACTCCTCTTTGTTGAGTGTTAGGGCATGGATTGTTTCTCATTTCCAAGTGCTGCTCGGTCCGGGACCGCACCGGCCCCACGCCAGGCTGGATGCAGACCCCGGGTCGGCGCCATGTGGGGCGGGAGGGGATGGCTGTTTTCATGCACCCGCCTGCATGAGCGTCCTGATGGAGCCGAGCGGTACCTCATTTCTCCAAGTGCTCTCTGCAAATTAGAGATTAAGTATCAGTTGTTCTTGAGCCTGAAGACATTTGTATGTAAGTGTTTAGCTTGACTGAAGTTGTCTGAGTTCACTCATGCAACAGAGATGCCGGGTGGAGCCAGCAGCTTTCAGCGAGTGAGCTGGCCACTTGGGTTGGGTGAGCCGAGCATCTCTGTCATAAAGTGGCGGTGAGCTCACAACTCAGAGGTGATCTTCAGCATGTCTCTGATATACTAACTTCGTTTGTGCTGCATAGAAAACTCTTTTACTTTCTTAATAGCAGCTTGTTTGACAGTCCTGAATTAAGTGTTGACCAATTATCAAAGTAACTGTTTGTGAAGTTGCCAGTGATATATTTTCTGTAAACAAATTGATTCTGAGAGTTCAAAACATTAATTTCCCATTTCAGTTCATCCACGATTTGTGTAACTACCAGATTGTCATGGTAGCAGCATCAATATACATATGTGTATATAGAAAAAAAATTGTCAGTGATGTTCATTGGAATCAAAAGGTTTAATATTTTTTCCAAATCAAATCCACTAATGCTTCCAAGGTGACAGAGTGTACAGTTGTTAAACAAGTTGTAAATAAACGCTTATATAAAATGTAAATGCTTGGTTTTCCTTTACTTGGTAGTTACAAATGGAGGCCGGGGCACAGTTCAACCTGTTGAACCTGCAGTGCCATCCTGCTCTATGAGGTGCTGGGGGCTGCTGCAGCCAGTCAGTCCATAACAGGATCCGCTGTGGAGTGGGGATAACACAGGTAATACAAACCTTGCCTTTCAATGCACTTAGGATCGCTCGGGATGCACTACATGACAGCTTGGGGAGTGGAGGAAATGGACTCTCTACCAAGCACATCTGCATCTGGGCTGCTTCAGTGTCCTGGTCCAATTCTGGGATACACCGATGGCATCATGGGCACGCAAAGGATGGTGGATGCTGTACCAGAAAGCATCCCACCGGAGTGCCCATTGCAGCAGGAGCTGCATGACATGGTTTACCTCTCAAAGCCAAGGCTGAATGAGTTTCTCCTGCTGAGGGAAGTTTCACTACCTGTGTATCCGAGGCAGGGATGGGACATTGCTGATACGGAGAGAAACAATTGTCCTTCCTCTTGTCTCTTTGAAAGAGCTCTTGAAACACATTCCAAGTCTAGCTAAAGGGGAGACGTTGCTTATTCTGCACAGGGTGCTCATTCGTGTATTTCCACAAATCAAGCACAGCCCATGCCGCCATCTTCATCAGATTTATGCACAAAAGTTACGAGGTAGTATATGGCACTTACAATAATTATAATGATGATATCACTTTTAATCTACAGCCATGGGCTCTTGGAGTCTCTCTTTGAAGGCACAGTATAGTTTTACTTCACTACACATGCTCTGTGAGTAAGGGTCTCTTATTTCAAGGGAGTGGGATTTTTGGTATTATAATGAAGGCAGCCCCCTTTAGGACACCTCTAAAGTTCGTTTCATTTGCCACCTTCTCACTAACAAGATACATGTCCTTTGTCTGAGGATGTTCTCATCCTCTGGGGCCCTTTGTCCGTTCAGTCACCGGGAGCTGAAGACAAGGCAGTTCTAAGCCTTGACAGCTATCTACATAGTGCCTTCTGGGTGCAGACCTGCTGCAAACGCAGCATCACTCTGCAGGGACCAGCCCCTTTGCCATCAGGTATGTGGGGAGGAGGAGGCCATGTTGGACACTGTCAGCTGTGAAAGAGGGCAGCGCCCCACAGGAGACAGATAGATACTGCAGCCATGATTCCCACGTGTGGTGCTGGGGCCGAGCTGCCTCGCGGGGGCTGCTCTGTAGAGGGACAAGGAGGCCAAAGCCGGGAGGATCCCCCCCATGGGCTGCGCCATCACTGTGGCAGCAGAGGGAGCACGCTGGGTGAGGTGTTCGTGGGCTGGGGGTGATTGTTGAGCCCCACAGCCTAGGGCCAGTGCTCTCCTGAGCCCCAGGCAGCATAAGGTGGAGGCAGGAGCTGCGGGGCCCCAGCGCCTGGTGGTGGTGATTCATTCACCCTTGCTCTTTACCACTCCCATTCCCACACCTTTGCTCTTCTTCACCTTGGTCATTACTTAAGCACCGCCTGCCTCTGACTCTACCCCCCCCCCCCGCCTCGGCCCGGGCTCTCCTCCCTCGCTATGCTTTCTTTCCTTCCAGGCTCCCTCTCCCACCGTCCAGTGCAGCAAGACCCACACAAACAACCCCTGTTCCTGCCCGCTCCCCCGTCCTTCAGGCTCCCCCACAGCAGCTCCCCAAGGTCACAGTCACCACCCTCCGCTCCAGTACTTACCCTTCCCCATGTCCCACAGGGTGTATGGGGACTGCGCCCCCCCTCGCACCACTACGGTTGCTGGTCCAACAGTGAGGACGCAGCATTGTAGGTTGTCTTCTGCTGGTACCTCTCCTGCAAACCCCACAGCTGCAGGGGCGCTGCTTCCTGTACCCTCAGTGTTTACAGGAGGCATCAGCCGTTGCTGTGCTAAAGGGACGTGGTGGGAACACAAGCCAGAAGCTGCACAGTTCCTCTTTTTACATCTTTTCCTCCACAAGTAACTGAGCACTGTGCTGTGTAAATAAACACCCAAAAATAACTCCTGTGCAGTACTGCAGAGCCCAGCACATTCGTATCCCCATGGGGCACTCTACAGGCACAAGCGGACAGCAGTGTTGCAGGGAAGCCTGTAGGAAGTCGCCTGCAGGCCTGCAGTACCACTGCCCGTCAGCACGGCATCGAGGCTCCAGCAGTGCCAGGCACACGCACACAGCACCTCTGCCTCCGCAGCCGAAAGGATGAAATGGCCTCACAGCAGCCCCTTTGGCACTGCGGGCTGGTGCAGAGGTGAGGGTGAGGTAGGACAAGGGAAAGGAAAGGACAGAAAGATTGAGTGATGCAATGGGAAAAGGTGTGCACAGATACTTAGTTTCTGGACCGAGCTCCACCATCCACAGCCCCCTGCGAGCACAGCTGCAGGCCAAAAAACCCTTCCTGAGGCAACAGACGGGAAGGAAAAGCCCCAATCCCACCCGACAAGACAAACACTGCAGGGAAACAGTGAGGGCAGCGATACCAACTGCAAGTGAAACAGGAGGATCCAAGGTAAAATGCATTGTTATCATCACACCAGTTTGTGCGAGCCTGTGGGTCAGTCACTCAAACAGAAGCAAGTGGCAGAGCCCTGCCTACCGCAGGTCACAAACGGCATGGCGCAATTCAAAGCCAGTTTTCCAGTCAGTTGGGGGGAGCTTGTTCCCTTCAAACAAGTCTGCATGTCCCTTCAACTGCTATAAAGTATTGGCACTCAACATGGGCGCTTCTGTCCCTCCTCTTCCCAAAGGCCCTCTGGCACTCATCCTTGCTTGCACAAGGCTGACACCAAGGAGAGCTGGCAGCCAACAGTGAGAGCAGGATGCTGTGTGTCAGCAGCGCCGGGCAGAACACCATCCAGCCCGCCCCAGCCCAGCCCCAGGCCCCCACATCCCCACCACAACCTCTGTGCAGGCTCCCAGCAGCTGCATTAGGAGGTTACAGACACGCACTGGTCTCTGTACTGGTTTGATGCAGGTTCCACAGCACTCCAGCGACTGTGGAAGTCCCAGCAAAGCAGTGCAAGGACTATCTGGGGACTTGGGCATCACC
Source organism: Amazona ochrocephala (assembly GCA_039720435.1). NCBI lineage: Eukaryota > Metazoa > Chordata > Aves > Psittaciformes > Psittacidae > Amazona > Amazona ochrocephala. The sequence goes on along the minus strand of CM077909.1, from coordinate 41,872,649 downwards.
CTTAAGGAGAGATTGTGGGAACTGGGCCTGTTAAATGCAGAGAAAAAAAGACCAACAGGGAATCTCATTAGTGCATATGTATGTCACAAAGTGGGTACCAGGAGGATGGTGCCAGACCCTTTTCGGTGGCGCTCAGTGACAGGAAGAGCAATGACCATAAACTAAAGCACAAGAAGTTTCACCTCAACATGAGGAAGAACTTCGTTATGCTGAGGATGTCAGCACTGGAAGAGGCTGCCCAGGGGGGTCATGGAGTCTCCCTCTCTGAAGACATTCAAAACCCGCCTGGACACGTTCCTGTGTAACCTGCTGTTGGTGGCCCTGCCTTGGCAGGCGGTTGGACTGGATGATCTCCAGAGAACCCTTCCAACCCCCATGATTCTGTGACTCTGTGAAGCACTAAGGTCCCATTTTCTGGCATGGGTGTACTCAGTGTGTACTGCAACACAGCTTTTGGTTTTGGGGGGTGGGGGTGGGTCGGGTTTGTTCCTTCACAGCAAAGGAGCAGTAATCCGCCACAGGATGCTCCTGCAAAACACCTGAGGCTATGTCCATTGCAGTCCTGACGCCCCTGAAAATAAACACAAATGTCTTACCATGTTCAAGCTTACGATGGAGGAAAACGCTTCCCTGCAAACAGGACCGCCGAACTACTACAATGAACACCTTCCTGGTGGCTACTTCAGTTTGTTTCTAAACCTAAAAAACAAAAACACCCAGCCCCCCCCCCCAAAAAAAAAAAACAAACCAACAAAAAAAACCCCACACCAGAATAACCCCACAACCACACACACACACAGAAACTCACCCAAGAAAACCCCCAACACCAACTGAAGACTTGTGAGAGTGAATATGATGCACAAAACCAGCTTTAAATCCCAGCTGGCATATACTCAGCCTCTAAGTAAACACAGATAATACTGGCTTGCATCCTCTCCAAAGCAAGTAAAGTGCAGTCTGGAAGTCACAAAAGTGCCCTCTTGAGACGAGCCATACACCAGTTCCAAATGGCAACACACTGAGGAGAACCTACTTGAAATGCATCTTGTTCCATGCAAACCTGAATTCACCTACCTGTGAAGAGCTCAGGATTACATACTTCATCACCAGCCAAAAGCATGGCAGTTTAAAATGTGGTTATGTGAATCACAGCTGGAATTAAAGACAGCTGCTGAAGTTTCTGGAAAATATATCAAACCCAAAGAAAATCAACTGAACAACAGTCTTCAAAATGCTTTATTGAACCGTGTGTCTTACTGTAATGTGCAGAAGATGTGTTTGAAAAGACTACAGCTTGAAAAATTTCTGCAAATCCTCAACAATCAATAAAAAAAGTCCCTATTGGGGGTAACTCTCAGGATAACCAGAGGCCTCATGTAAAGTTTCTCTTGAAACATTTTCTGTTCCAGAGACTAACAGAAAACAAAGCCAGTACTGCTCTATGTGGAAACAATGGAGACTTGAGGATTTAAAAGGAAAAAAAAAAGAACGGAACTTAAACTTCAGCCTATGGGGTTGCTTCTTTTGCTGCTGTTACGTTGGATTAGCATACACATCACAGTTCTGCTGAGAACACCATCTGGTGTTCAAGTCTGTAGATTTACTCTAAAACCCTAGCAATGCTGCAGAGATGGAAGGATACATAGAAAGAGAGAGGGGGTGAGGCGACAAAGATCTGGGAAGACACCATTATGATAAAAGCCTAGTTTAAATTTTCATCAGAAGCTGTGTGCATTTTGGTTTAAATAATCTACCTTTACATTCAAAAATCCCCCAAAGGAAAAAAAACAGAGCCACAAAAAGAAAAAAAAAAAACCAAACATACCCATTCTGTCCTTGTCTTGGGGCTATTATAAACTTCTATGCACAAGAACACCATACTCTCTTGATTTGCAAACCTGCAGGGTTAACAGTATAAGCACGTAGGTGGCACGATTCAACTAAAAGGCTTTTTCAACTTTTTATACCAGCAAAAATAACCAAAAGAAACAATAAATAAAAGATGCTAAAGTTAGCATTAAGAATTCAATTGTAATATTTTGACAATCTGGGAATCTGAACCCTCGAGCTCTCCTGACAGGTCTCTGCAAACTAGAAAGCAAATACATAAATAACTCAAAACATGATTGAGACTGTGAAAGGCTTTCAAAAACTAAAGACAACATGATCCAGGTTAACTTTTTTTTTTCAATAGTGAATATATGAATTGTCTACACCTGAATTAAACGTCTTTAACAATGAAAAAATTTTAACAACCACAAACAGGAAAAACTTTAAACAAAAGTGAACACCATTAGATTTCAGGGCACACAAAAGCCCCTCGCAATAGCTTCCAGCAGTGGCCTTACTGTTGTTCGGTCTCCTACAGGTGCATAAAATGAAGTTCAACTCCACACCGAGGTGATGGCTAACAGGGCAACATAATGGTCACATACAGCAAAACACCATGCCCTGGTTACAGCAATTTATCCCACTGCAGAGTCTCCATCCTGTGCAGGAACAGCACATAAAGATGCCATTCTGTCATATTATTCAAAAGCTACTCTGTGGCCATAAACTGCTAGTCAGCACTAACCTTTTTGTCATGTAACCTTTGAATAATGGGAAAGCTTTGGGTATTATACTTTTACTCCTTGTGTTTAAATTTTTTAAATGACAAGGTCACTAAAACTCATGCACGCTGCAAAAAACATCATGCAGTAGTTAAGGTAAACCATCCAAGCAGTTTTATTCATTAATATTCATAAATACACACAGCAGCTTCATTAGAGATTTTTTGTTTTGTTTTTGTGGTTTTTTTTGCTTTTTTGTGGTTTTTTTTTTTTTTTTTTTTTTTTTTCTCTTCAGTTTGAATGTGGAGTATTAGGAGAGCCTTTTGCATGTCAAGGTACACGACACAGAGCTTTTTGCTCTGCACCGCAGCCTACATTTACCTGCTAGAAGTCAAAATTAGTTAAGTGGAAATGATTATCATATATATCTTTTCTCTCTTTCTTTTGAATGTACACAATGTAACAAGAGTGACAGACCTGAAATTACAATCACCAAAACAAACCCAAGATAGTTGTTGTCCACTTTCATTGGCAAATACAGCACAGAGGACATTGTCTGCAAAGTGGGATGTCATCAAAGAGGAGGTGGAGGAGGCTCGTTTCCTTTATTACTCTCTTTTAAATTTAGGTTTTCTAAAGCAACATCTAGAGGCATAATATCTACACAGCCCATAGCACCAAAATCTGCAATCTCCCCCCGCTCATCCTCATCTGAGGAGGAACTTTCTTCCTGCATCAATGTGGACAGTAGAAGCTCCTGAACAAACAGGCTGCAGTCTGCCCGTTCACTTTCCATTGACTGACGCTCCACTTCTGACATCTTAGGATCATTCAACCTGTACAGCAGCAAGGGAAGAGGAAGACAGGCAGTTGGTGAAAGCGCATTTCCCCAATGACAGTACTGACAGGTGCCAAAAGGCACTTGAAAACCACTCCTTCAGGGCTGTCCTGCCTGCTCTGGCAAGCTCCAACACATCAGCACAACAAGCATGCATGTAACCAACCACCCCTTCCCTGCTGCCATCATAGCATTCAAAGCAGGGCCCAAAGCTAAAGGAAAATAAGAAACTATTTGTGAGGTTTCCTGGTATGCAGAAGTCTTTCAGTGAGAGCTGGTGTGATTTCCTAGACACTCATTATGTGCCTCTTTTTGTTTCTACACCAACTTTTAACTTCACATATACCACAAAATAAATTACTGCATATGTAAAGCTAGGGATTCTCAAGAGCAAAATGCAAAGTTTATTCCACTGCTTCTCCTGGATTAGTGTGCCCTGATAGGCAAGGAAATTGCTTGCTCCAACTCCAGAAGTCACTATCTGTGAAACTTACAGGTATTTTGATTAAGTCTCTCAAATAATAATACAAGTTTCTGGTATTGGTTTGCACTTAGATAAAAATTTTATTAACTCAAATACAAGTTTCTTGACACAGGAGCTCTGAAGTGTCCACACTTTCACAATATCAAACAGACAAGCAAGAATATGTACAGGGCAGCTTGGTGGGGGAGATGAGAAAACCATTTTTATTTCAGGTAAACACCCAATCTTCTAAAAGAACTGGAATGACACAGTGGGTGACTCCCCTTTAAAATAACCCTGGGAAGTATCATTTCTAAACCAGATAAGTATTCTGTTAATTAATGGCATCCTTTATTTGCTTTGTTATCCAGTCTTTAAAAATAATTAATATATAAACCCTTTTCAATCTTCAGTTTTTAACGGAAGACTGATTTTCTATTAAACAATGCTATCTTTGATTCTCCATTACAGCTCAAGTCTATATGATTGTATCACTGGAAATGCACTTGCGTTGTTGGAAGTAGTAGAGGAAACAAGCACAATTTAGTTACAAAATATTCCTTTTGCTCCTCTTGAAACTGAGATGCAGCAACCAATGTTCACCCATTGCTCAGAAGCAGACAGTACGTTTAAAAAGATGTTACAAATGCAAACAAAAGCGCCTACATTGGCTGCAGATTTGATGAAGGATCTGGCAGAAGTCCCCTGCCTGGAGTCACAAGTAACTTACTCAACCCAATTTCAAAACCAGCCTCATTTCCAAGGTTTGCAGAAATTTATACTCAAGCCTAATTCTCTAAATGCATTCCTAGGTGCATCAAAAGTAGTACCAGCACACCTATAAGACTGCCTCTCCTTTTCACAGATACTAGACCACAACCAGTATTTCTGCAGCCAGCTCCTGGAGTTGGCTTTCCAAAAGCAGAATAATGCCCTTCCAGCCAGCTATAAACTGCTACTCTTGGATATTAAATTATCAGTTTCACTTTCATGCTAGAAATGTGAATGAAGCGAGTTTTATGTATCATACATTCTGTGAGCACTGTTGATGTCTACTGTGAATGTATTCCATATGATTAACTAGCTCATTAACTCTGGAATATACCTGATCAGAGACTACTTTACTAGGGCATGTGCCTAACAGTTCAGTTTCATTGAGCTGTATGTCTCTACCAGAACCAAGGAAAACAGAAATGGTAAAAGGTAAATACAGGTAAATAAACAGAACAAGTTACCTCGTGAGAAGAAACTGGGAATTCTGGATAGTCTGCTGACTGTTTTCTGTGTTAGATGTGTTGGTGGTTGTTGTAGATTGTGTCATAGTGGTGTTGACACTGATCGTATTGGTGCGTCTAGTTGCATTGCGTGCAGTCTCCAGTTGTTGTCTTGCTGCCTGTGCATGTTGTCGTTCCAACTGCAGTTGCATCTGCAGCTGCTGTAACTGAGAAGCAGAAGGACCAGAGGAGTTGAGCTGTCCTCCTGCAGAACGCCTCACACCTGATAGCTGAGATAAAAGCTCTGCCAGGGAAGAGAAAGTTTCTGTGATGATAAATCAGCATTACACAATGGAATGAATACACCCTTCATCAATTCCTTTTCTCAATCAGCAACATCAAAGAACAAACAATTCTAAAGAGCCCATAAAGCTCTAGAAAAAGAAGTCCCAGCATTAAATGTCTCAAAGAGTAAGAAAGATTAAGACTCCTTTATGTTGATCTCTTCCAAGTAAGTCAAGAAATTAATGCCTTCAGAATAACAGGCGAGCCAATCTATAAGGAATGCCCAGAAAATGATGCCTTTGCAGCAACTCCTTGAAGCTTCAAGTCAAAATAGCAAATGACTAAGAAACTATTTTATTCTGGCTTTATTTTTTGATCAATTTTATTTATATTTACTTATTTGGTGATTTATTTATATTCCCCTCAAATACAGGCTTCACCTTCCTAATGTCCCACAGGGAAGCTGGACCACAGCAACAAGACAAATATTGAACCACTGCCTCAAACATCTAATAAAACCTACTTAAGAAAAAAGTACTGCTTCATAACAGAACTGGTCAAGCATTTTTACTGTATGAATTACTATTTCTGAAGGAAGTACAGAGAAGACCTGGCAATTACACACTCTGTCCTTAAAGTCTTCCAGTTCAGAGGGATAGAAATGCTTATAGCGGGTTTCATCCATAAAGAAATTTCTAAAATAAGAATTAGCAGCAATTTATTGCTCAGTGTATTACTGCAGAATCTCTTCTGCACCCTGTGTAGAAGATATTTCTTATATAACCTGCTTGCTGTAATTGATGTAAGGCCAGACAAAGGAGAGGGTGGTACAGCTTCTGCCCCTTAACTCTGTATTGACAAGTTACTACATAGGTCACGACAACTGTCCTTCCATTAACAAAACATAACCCTTCTAAATAAGGCTTTCTTCGAGGCAATAAAGAAAATTACAGCTGTTTTCTATGTCAGGAACTCAGAATGGTCAAGTAATTTTTACCAGCCCTCATAGCAATACCAAGATCAAATAACCTAATTCCACCGTAATTGCTAGAAAATGCCTAACAAGTTATTCCTGGGAACCCTAGAGACATATATTGTCTTCTGCTGTTGAAAGTGAGACACCCTTTCTCCTCCACAGCTTTTCTACACATGACCAAAATACACCAAAAATACTTGCAACAGTACATACGAATTTACAAGTATACCTAAAAAAAAACCTAATCCGTGATATTAACAAGTTATGGCATTCAAACAGCAGCCTGAATGCAAACTGAACATATTTTAAATGTCCATTGATATGCAATTCAGCTAATTTCATCTTCATTGAAGCAGTCTTCTCCATGAACACCTTTATCCACATGGCAAATCAAAGTAAGACATACTAAAAGTAGGTGATGGAAGTTGAACAAAATCACTTGTAAAAATACGCAGCACCTTTGCACAGATCAGGTTTGGGAAATAAGCCTTATGCTGTCAGGAATTAAAAGCACAAGCTACAGCCAGAGGTTTCAGCTTCAGCACCTCCATGCACAGCCCCTGTGACAACCCAGCCAAGCACACTGCTCACCTACAAGCAGCCATCAACCACATCAAGCACTGTGGAGCATATCTACCCATGCAGCTTCACACCAACAGAAAGCAGGGCAGCTACTATCACCTCGAATTTTATCTCCTGTGCAAGGATGACACTGGGGTAAAATCCATGGTTACAGTTCTTACCAGCTATAGGATCCATGGCTTCTCTATTGCTTGGAGAATACGAACTCTGAGAAGACGAAAGCCCACCAGGGGAAGTGGTAGTAAAGTGCATGTTTGATCTACGTGCACGGGGGCCTCCCAAACCCCGGCCTGGGTGGAACATCCTACGTACGTGCCGAACACCACTGGATTCATCGTAACCAATAAATTAAGAAAGCAGAACCGTTTGGCATTGAGTATTAAATGACAACATTTTATAGGTTAAATACTCAGGTGAACACTGTTCTTTATTCATAATGATTCAACTTCTGAGGCAAGGCTATGGTGCAGTGTAGCTACAGTGAAAGTCAAGAGTTAGTCAGCTGAACTCAAGATACACAAGTCCTGTGTACACCAAACTCCCTGTAATTCTCCAGCTCTTTATGATGTCTAGGAAACATCAGGATTCATTTTTAGGTTTTTTAGATCAAAAGTTCTCTACTCAGAAATGTACAAATGCATGCTCAGCCCCGCTTATCACAGAGACATCGAAATTTTATTTTCCCTTCCTAATTCTTAAGTACTGAAAAGAATTAAAAAATATTGCCATACCTATCAAAAGTACCTGATAACTATATTCCTTTTGACTTGTGTTTCATGTCTTTATCCAAGAAATTTCATCATTTCAATCCCTAAGAAATGGTAGGTTTCTGGAGTATTCAGCACTTTCACCTTTCCTCTTTTAGCCAAAGAAATACCACCAATTCCAGTTATGACAATGTTGTCTTTCATTTCCCCCCATTTCCCCACACCAAATGCTTCTATCTCAAGTCCACTTTTTGTACGTTTTCTCATATAAATTAAGAAATAAAAGTATTTTAAGATTTTTTTCAGGAAGTTCTTAACACTTATTCCTCCAAGACAGTCCAGATGAGGGTTCATTTTAAAAATCACTAGTGTAGCTCACCAGTGCAAAACAAAATAGCACAGGCTTGATTATCTTATTTTACTGTTACTAGACTTTGAGTTTAATCTTCACATCTCCCATGTTCTTTGTTTTTATAATAGTAGGCTCACTACCACAGTATCCTTTACTGTGTAAGAGTAATGTACAGTAAGAGTACTGTGTCCAATGTACTTTTCATAAAATACAGTTACAGTGCAGAACCTCAGGGTATCATGGAGGAGGTCAAGAACTTAAGACTGAAAGACTTGCCATGAAACTAGACTTCTCATGGCAAGGAAGAACTTCTGGCCTTACAAAAACAGCTTACAGAATGTCTGCTTTCTTCAAACGTATTAGTTATGCTACAGGGTAAAACACTTAATATCTAGGGTGTAAGAGGAAAACCTCTCATGGCACAGAATACACTCTGTGTAGCACAGAGTGCCTTGCACCTCTAAGTGTGTTAAAACTAGATGCTGCTGGAGACAAGGTACTGTATTAGGTGGACTACTGTCCACACACAGTTCAGCAAGCTTGTCTTAACTAGACCCAGCAGAAAAGGCTAGTATCTGGAGCTCTTTCAGACACAGGACTATGAGGTAAATTTCCTAACTGCAGCTTTTGAAGTGTTTTAAGATAATTCTCTAAATATGAGCAAAGTGTGTGCCCAAGTCTATGCTAGAGTAACACAATACTTTGTAAACCTTAACTTGTGATAAAAAGATTACTGAATATCCATGCATGAACCATTTATATGACTGATGCTGAAAAGCTGTTTTAAATACATTTTCAAATATTCTTCTACTCAAGCAAGAGAATGGGCTTTAAAGAGTTGTCCCCAGATTGTAGGACTAAAGTACATGCTTTGCAATGGGTTCACAAAGTTACATATTCAGCCTTCTGGGACAAAAAAAAAAAAAAAACAAAAAACCCACACAAAACCAAAACAACACAAAACCCCAAAAACTAAAATAACATGTCTAATCAATATGTAGTGATGCGGCTGCTCCTTAGAGCTCTAGCAGAGCCAACTATAAAAACTTACTCAGACTGTGACAGAAGTCTTCACTCTAGAAAAAGTGCAAGTGAAGAGCCTTCCTTACATCCTTTCTGTACATGAAGATTGTTACAGAGCATGGAGTGTTGCTTTGTACAGCTTTAACTTCAGGTGAAGTTGTTCAGAACAGCAACACAATGGTATAAGACAGCAGCCTTCTAACAGCTCCGTGACTTTGACAGTTATTTTCTCCTATGCTGGCAGATCCTCTTCCTTTTTTCCTACTTTAGACCTACCTGTTACTAGACATGAAGTTAAGTCCAGCATGGAATAATCACTTCAGGATACACTTCTTGTCAGGTTTTGGAGACAAGACAAGCAATAGTGTACAAGCAGAAAATTCCATATGCATTGTCTTTGATGCTGAATCATGGACAATTTATTCCCCAAATTTATCCAAGAAAGATCCATTTTGAGATGATTGACAATGAAGCATTACTCTGCATTTGAAAGAAAGATTATTTCTAACTCAAGTACTCATTCTCAAGTTAAGACATCTCTGAAACTGGTTTGGGAGAAAAAGCTGAAAAGATGTGAATTCTCATCAAACATCTTGCTCATTTCAATATGAAATTAATTGCAGTCTAAGTGGGAAGATTTCTTGGCCTCCACAACAGTTACATGCACTCTGCAGTATGTGCAGTTAGTCTGTCCTGACCCTAAACCATGGTAACACTAAAACAAAATCATAACAGAAATGGAGCCATCTCCTTAAATGCTGTCTCCCTTCTGTTAGCATAATACCCAGTTCCTAGGGCTTGGATTATATCTTATTTTTCTTTGACTCCAGTTGCTAGGGTTTAGACTTTTTTTTTCCTTTTTAAAAAATCTTTAAACAAAAAAGCCACTACCAGAGTAATAATGTACTCTTCTTGTCTATTTGTTTAAATGAGACAAGGAATACTTCAGGTATACTACTTACTGTAGGGAGGCTACATGAAATAAAAGCCCAAACCAAATTATATTTAATCAGTTAACCCAGGTATATGTGTGTGTCCCAGGAAATCTGAAAGTTCTGCAGGATATATGTCAGTAACAATGAATTAAGTTTTCAAAACATGGTGCTGAAAGTAAAGCAATTTTAAAACCATTTGCGAGAACTTGCTGACCTCAAATCATCCTCAGATCATAATCTTCATGTCACAAATACCTACAGCACGCTACTGAATCTGGATACATAAAGCAGCATCAAGACTAATGATAAGGTGGGATAGACCACAGTGAAAGTAGAAATAAAACTCTCTCAGTGTCCAAGTTCTTTATCTTCGCTGTTAAAGCGTAAAGCACTGCCAAGTTTATCTACAGTCTCTTCACAATCTAGTATTTACAATCTTTTAAACTAGTAAATGAACCTTTTTATTTTTGACATACAGATCTTTAGCAGCTTCAGTTCCACAAAAACCAGAGGTATGACCCTTTGACCATAAAAATAAAAAAGTTATCATGGCTACTAGATGAAACAGTCTAGCCTCTTTGCCCCAACTTGGAAAGGATATTAAATCTCTAGGAGCTCTGTGTTCCAGTGTAAGATGAGCTGCAAAGTCATCTGTGACATGATTGGGATCCCCTCCAGGTAATGCAGCACATATTGGACAGATCTGAAATGACAAAGCAAGGAAAAAGATGACTTCATAAATTTTTTACACAAAACAGAAGTCGTATCGAGACAATCATTAGACATGATTCTTATGCTTTGAAATCACAGTCTAGATATTCACAAACTCTGACAGCAACATATTCAAAGCATACAGAATATGTATCCAAATGCAGACGAAAATTTATATATCTTTTACTTCGCAATTTTCAGAAGCTTTGGAAAACCAGAGTCAGAATTTTCAAATTCAATTTGCAATATCTTGAAAATTAGTCTTTGAACACAAATTGTCATGAACAGTAGAGTTTGATTACACAGGAATACAACTTGTCTGCTTGACACTCATTGCAGCAGACAAAACAGAATATGCAAGTATTTGCTGAAGTATCAAACTGGGATCACCCTCCAGGCAGTGTGTAACTACAGGTTTGGTAGAGGGGCTGTTCCCCGTATACCTACCCAACAGCATTTTGGCAGAAGGCACTAATGTCTGTCTGCAGTTTGTTTGTCTGTTTTTTTAATCCAAAACACATGTTAACTAAGACATACAGTGCCATAATTATGGCTTGTTTTTTGAGTAACTCCACAAACAGCTTGAAAAGCATCTTCCATTTTGCTTTATGGTAGTTTTGCAGTCTTCTTTTACATCTCCACAGATGACAGCAAAAAAAAAATTTCAAAAAAAACCCCATTCCACAAAAATTTTCCCCCACATGTTAAATGCTCAAATTAAGAGCACTTTGACAGTCAAATGCAGCTGCTCTCTATTTATTTATCTCTATTCACTGCAGTCAAATAATCTTGACTTTATGGAACAACTTGACTGCAATGTAAAGCCCAGGTTCCCAGTATTCTTCATGCATAAACTCAAGTTTTTGACAACAGATCAAGAGACCATGGGCATTAAGAACATCTATATAATAGTACACACATCCATCTAATGGATGCGAGGAGAAGGTCTTGAAACAAGTTTACTGTAATATCTCAGCTGTAGTATCTTTTGACAATAGCTGTCACATCTTTTAACACCACTTCAACTTCAGTGGTCAGCTCTCAAAAGAAAAATCACTCTTGAGCATAAAAATAGCAAAATTTAATGAACTGAAAAAAATCCCTGAAAAAAAGGGGCCCAGGGGGATGTGCACTGTAAAAATAAAAGTGATTCCATCTCTGAAAACTTCCATTAAGGATCTAAGTAAATATCTAACATAAAACACATCTTAGGAAGGACAGAGATACTACAAGCATTACAAACTCTGTATTTAAACAGAAATAACTGCTTGAAAGCCTAAGACCACAAACATTTAGAATCCATATTTTCTTCTTCAGTAATATTGTAGTCTTTCACTATCCAAGCAGTTCTATGCTTGGATATGCACACTAACAATTTATCACGAAAGCCAGATTCAAAATTTAGGAAATATACAGTCATATTCAAGGATTAAAATATTGTTCTTTATCCCTGTTTTGAACAAAGATTTAACAATGTTGCAGACTGACTCATAAAAAGGACCTTGCTTTTTCTTTACACATACACCTCTTTCAGGAATCAGTGGAGTAGCAGGTGTCTAGGATCACAAATCTAGGCTTTACGTACTGAGTTCCAGAAGTCACAGCTGCAAACAAGGACATGTCAAATTTAAAAATCTGGAATCATAACATTCTGTGTCAGGAACATATCACTGGCATCAAGTGGTGCAAATCAGAACCGCAATACTAATCCACCAAAGAAAGCCATCCAAATGTGGAACTTTCAACAGTTGATGCTCCATTTGGAAGTTGTAAAGTTAAAGAAAAACTCAAGGAGATGATAAGAACTGCTGTGTGTCGCGAAGTTAAACTATATGCTTCAGCACAACTATTTGCGAAGTAAACTTTCTGACTTCAGATGTCCTTAAGGACAATCGTAACACCTTTGGAGTCTCAAACAGGCAGGCAAACAAGCTCCCCTATCACTTCTTTGCCCAAGATCCTTAACAGGGTTGGAGCGGGAAGATTAATTTTCTTCCACAGAATTCATTGGAAGTTAAGAAAACTAAAAGATTAGAACATAGAACCTATTTGTAAGCAATTTCTTCACAGTGTATTAGTGATAATCTACCTCAAGTGTTCACATTTTTCTAGGAATCTATTTAGCCAGACAAGAGCACCCTAGATGTCCTGCTAACCTCAATTTTTCCTACTCCCAAAGATCATCGAGACAGCAGGAGCTAACACCTCAGCTGAACAAGTGTCAAAGGAAATAAATGGTCTATCAGATTAGGGATGGGAGAGACACTCCTGCTTTAACAGCAGTAGTTTCAGAAGAATGACAACTTTCACTGCACCTGCATACCAGGTCTATTACCAAAAAAAAAAAATCTATTTGAAGAACGTATCAAATTGACTCCCCCTCTTTTACAGTTACAAAAGACTGTCATAAATATGAGCTTCCACAACAATTACATACTGATTGTGAAAAGGGAGACACAGCCACACAGAATAACCCATAACACTGTTCTAAATTTTGTCTTACAGGATAATAACCTCCTAAACATGGCAGCCTTTGTATCAGCACAAACAAACAGCAACCACAAAAGAAAGCAAGCTCATTATATTACAACACACAAAACACAGAATTTTGATGTCGCTGCCAAATATAGGTATGTCTTCTCTATAAAAAGCTTCTATTCTTCTATAGTCTTTTATGTTTTACTTACATGAATTCATGCTTCCAAGAAAGAAAAAGAACAGAAGGATACCAATTCTCTAGCAGAGAGACTCTTTTTAATGTATGTCTACCACAATTGAAAGCCAATTCTGGAGGACCTTACCACTTCTGTTGATGTTTCTGCATGCTCAGAAGTAACATGTTCTTGAAGAGATGTTTCTGTATAACCCATTTTTCCACAATAAGGACAAGTAAAAGACTGTGGCTGCTCTATAGAGAAAGCTTCTCCACCATAGTACAAATCTGTAACAGAGAGTGTTCAAACAGAGGTTACTCCAAAGCAGTAGTATTTATTTTGTTCATGTAAATCTCTATACATTATTTCAACGTAATCACTGCCAAGTAAATCTGATATTTAATTGAAATGGCTATTTTAATCTTGTATAAAGGCTGATATTCAAGAAGTGTGCAAATTCTGATGACAAAACGAGACAGACTACATTTCATTCTCATTAGCAAAGACAACTTACTTTTCTAATATTCAGAAGGAGAAAAGATTCTTATGTATATATGCAGTTGATCCTACCAAACCTTCACTTTTCCATCACCCTTATTATCCCACATACAGGGTCACCTACGGTGTTATTCAATCATAAGATGAGGTTTTCCAAAACTGAACTCTCAAAAGTACCTCAAAAATTTAGATTAAAAGTTTAAATGTCCTCAGTGATAGCATATGTCAATATTTATGCCATAGCTGAATAACTGCCTTGCAATAAGTAGTCTTAGAAACGTCTTAAATATTTAATATAAATGATTGATAGTGAAAAAGTAGTCTGGTTATCTGTTACACACTGGTTGCAACTTTTAGGTGTGCTGAATTTAAGCATTTCTGCATTTCTGATAAGAAACAGGCACTTTTAAGTTGCTAATGTAGAAGTTCCAAAAATTTAACGCGAAAATGTATCAAGCCATACAAGAAAAGAATGCACTTTTTCTCTCTAATCTTGTGCAAGTATCATGTATAAAACAATAAACATGAATAAACTTCATATTCACATCAAGATAAATGTGATCTTCAGCAAATAACTTGAATTCTTTTCACTTACATTCTTGCTAGTACTCACTTCCAAGTAACGTTTTTTTGATAAAATAAATATTCTGCTATAAACTAAAAATTGGACAAGACTGAACATATACTAGAACTCATTCTGTACTGCAAGGCAATATCTGTCTAGTGGGTTAAGAATATGTCCTTTTGACCACTTAAGTTGCGGTTTCCTAAGGTTTATGACATCTTCTGCTATTGATGTCTTTGGAACATGACTGGGAAGAACAGAACAGCATTTTTCCTTCTGCAACTTTACAAAATATGTACAAGGTAAAAAGATACATACCTATAACCCACAATATTAATAGAGTATTTCAGATATAACTAGGTTTTGAGGGCTAACACTCCAACATGGTACAGGAAATTAACTTGAGTAACATGCTAATACACGTAGTTAAAGATATATAATCAGGCTAAATATACTGAAGAACAGAGCTAATGTTCAGTAAATCTCTGTTTCTCTTATTTGGAAAGAGCTTCTACAGCATTTAGACGCTAAAGGATGAGAGAAAGGTAATCCCTTTAACAGCCATAGTAAGAAATGCCCAAGGAAAATATACTTGGTAAAGAAGGAACACTACCTGACACACTGAGCATTTTAACTGGTTCATCAAATTAACTATCACTGTAAGCTTGAGCATCATCCTGAATTTAGGTTCGTTTATCCACATACACATGAAGAAAACATTATATCATAGAATCATAGAATAGTTAGGGTTGGAAAGGACCTTAAAATCATCTAGTTCCAACCCCCCTGTCATGGGCAGGGACACCTCACACTAAACCATGCCACCCAAGGTTATGTCCAACCCCGTCTTGAACACTGCCAGCGATGGAGCATTCACAACTTCCATGGGCAATCCATTCCAGGGCCTCACAACCATCACAGTAAAGAATTTCTTCCTCATATCCAATCTAAACTTCCCCTGTTTAAGTTTGAACCCATTACCCCTTGTCCTCTCACCATAGTCCCTCATGAAGAGTCCCTCCCCAGCATCCCTATAGGCCCCCTTCAGATACTGGAAGGCTGCTGCGAGGTCTCCATGCAGCCTTCTCTTCTCCAGGCTGAACAGCCCCAATTTTCTCATCCTATCTTCATACCGGAGGTGCTCCAGTCCCCTGATCATCCTCATGGCCCTCCTATGCACTTGTTCAAGCAGTTCCATGTCCTTTTTATGTTGAGGACACCAGAACTGCACACAATACTCCAAGTGAGGTCTCACGAGAGCAGAGTAAAGGGGCAGGATCACCTCCCTTGACCTGCTGGTCACGCTCCTTTTGATGCAGCCCAGGATACAGTTGGCTTTCTGGACTGCAAGTGCACACTGCAGCCGGATCATGTTCATTACAAGGAGAGGTGCCATGCCTGACCTCATCCTCACCAACAGGGAAGGGCTGGTTGGAAATGTGATGCTCCAGGGCAGCCTTGATTGCAGCGATCATGAGGCGGCCGAATTCGAGATCCTCAGGACAGTGGGAAGAGCGTGCAGCAAGCTCACTGCCCTGGACTTCAAGAGAGCAGACTTTGGCCCTTTCAGGAACCTGCTCAGTAAGGTTCCATGGGATACAGCCCTAGAGGGCAGGGGGGCCCAAGACTGTTGGTTGATATTCAAGGATCACCTGCTGCAGGCTCAGGAGCGATGCATTCCTACTAGAAGGAAGTGCTGCAGGATGGCCAGGAGACCTCCTTGGATGGATAAGCAGCTGCTGAGCAAAATTCGAAGGAAAAAAGAGGCTTATAAAAGGTGGAAGTAAGGACAGGCAGCCTGGGAAGAATATAGGGATGTTGTCCGGAAAGCTAGGGACCAGGTTAGGAAAGCTAAGGCCCACTTAGAATTAAACTTGGCTAGGGATGTTAAGGATAACAGGAAGGGATTCTATAGGTACACTGCAAATAAAAGACAGACTAGGGACAACGTGGGCCATATCCAGAAGCTATCGGGAGAACTGACTACCCTGGATTTGGAGAAGGCTGAGGTTCCTAATGACTTCTTTGCCTCAGTCTTCACCAGCAAATGCTCTGACCACACCACCCAAGTCTTGGAAGGCAGATGCAGGGACAGTGAGAATGAAGACCCTGGGCCCACTGTAGGAGAGGATCTGGTTCAAGACCATCTTAGAAACCTGAACATACACACGCCCACGGGACCTGATGAAATCCATCCGCGGGTCCTGAAGGAGCTGGCAAATGAAGTTGCTAAGCCACTGTCCATCATATTTGAAAAATCATGGCAGTCAGGTGAAGTTCCCGATGACTGGAAAAAGGGAAATATAACCCCCATTTTCAAGAAGGGGAAAATGGATGAGCCGGGGAACTACAGACCAGTCAGTGTCACCTCTGTGCCTGGCAAAATCCTGGGAGTGGATTCTCCTGGAAGGCATGCTGAAGCACATGAAATATCTAACTATATAAACCAAAATTTACAGCCAATTAAGTCATAGTTCTCCAAAGCAGCATTTGAGGTTTCACTGACTGTTTCATACAGTAAAGCACAGAAGTAGATTTTCAGAGAATGGAACTGCATATGAGATGTCACTGAAACAGAACTGTACAGACTGAAAGACAGCATGAATGAAAGTTGGAAGACATGCCCAAAAGACTAGCGTACCAATCCCTCAACCTGCAAGTCATTTATATAGTACCCACACAAACAGATGCCTGGAATCATTACTATAACCAATCACAAAGGTCACTGCACAACATATATCAGCACTCAGTTCTAAATTCATCTGAGTCACTCAACACACAGAATGGGCGTTTCCTTGACAGGCTGTCAGGCATTCAACTGGCATCCTAACAACAAGACATGTGGTGTGTCTTAATTCAGAACATCTGTCCTTACCCAATTCCCTTGAATCCTTGGGAAGAACCAGTGAAGCTATGAAAAGGTGGGAGAGGTCACTGACCAACACTTAGATTTTCCATATTCAACTGAAGACAACAATATTATCAGATTGGAAGAAAACTTTTTACAAACTCTAAAATATGCTTGTTTGGTTTACATGCTAAGTAAGAGTATATTCTGAATGCTCAAACCCAGGACCAGCAAATCCTCCCACACCAGGACTTTTAAAGCTGTCTGTTCTTACCCATTACTCACAATAAGCTTGTGTTTTTTATTCTATGTGAGTAGACTGGTACCACAATTACTTTGGCAGGTGACCAGAAACACTGGGCCTGAGGCAGTATTACATCATTAGCATTCCAACATCAGCTAGGTACAGGTGTTAAGCAACATCATCCTATACGATGAACCAATCAGATTTACTTACATACACAACTATCTTTGGACTGAATAGCTTCTCTAAAAGTACCACACACATTTTCCAGGTGGTGACTAGACTCTGTTCACAAGTTTTACCATCTCTTTATTTTCATGACATGTAATAAAGACTTACATGAAAATTAACCTGCTCCAAGTTTGAAATGTTATGGGGACTGTTCCAGATAACACACACACAGAATCTGGAGCTCCTAACCACTGTCACTTCAGTACATATTTCAGTAAGTACTCTGAAAATTTCTCCAAGAATAACATTCAGACTCCCATTCTGTTGTAGCCAAAAAATGGAGTGGAGGTTAAAAAATAAAACCTACCACCAGTATGCTGCAGCATACTCAAATACAAAGAATTACCTAAGTTATGGTTTCAAATGAGGAAACCATGAACAAGGTTTACATGGGACTATGTTTTAAGCAGTTACTAAACCAGTCTCTGAATGGACCAGCTATAGAGACTCTGAACAGATACTCTTTCAGAAAAATATACCTGTAAGACAAAGGATTCAAAATGACAGTTGTCTAGAACAGATAAATGCAAAGTGTTCCAATGAGGACTGCTGAAAGAACCCTCCTTACAATTAGATGAAGAAAAAGTCTAATTAAAGTAACTTATTATACAAGTTGTTACATATATAGCAGAAAGAAAAGCTTTAAAAGCATTCTTACTTCTACAGTGCCTTTGCACAGAGAAAATGTAAACTTCAGTTCTCACTTTTCACATGTCCTAAATAGGAAACAAAATGGGAACTTAAATAAAGTTTCATAACAAAGTAAGTAAGACAGCCACATTTTTGAACTGAATAGTTAAGAATTACAAATTTAACTGCATTTAATCTGCCCCAAACAGCACATGTAAATACTATATTGTTCTCTGAAACCCAATACTGCAACAAGAACTTCGGCAAAAAAGTTCTGCATACTTGTGGAAAAAGCAGAAATGTCAGTCACAAGCACACCAAAAGCTAACGACAGTTTGTTTAGTTGATACTCTGATTTCCCTTGAGCTTTGATATGATCCTCATGATGATGAGGATAATTCAACGCCTATTTACTGATTCGAAAAATTAAATTCTCCATCACTGCAAGCATACACATACAAACACACAAGAACATTAAAAGTCAAATTTTCCTTTGAAGGCTCTTTCCAGGGGAGCAGACTAATCTCTGGGAGTTATTCAAGCCCTGGCATCTTACATGCTGAAAGGGATGAAATAGCACGCAGACTCAAACAGGCAAGCTAATGAAAAAAAGGGCAAACGACCTTATTCTGGATTTTTCAGCTGGATTTGCATATAAAAGTAACTCTGCATCTACTGTCTAAAGAGAAAAAAAGGCCCTCAAAATGATCAGGTGGTCCAAAACCCGCTACCTATAAGCCTCACTACTTCATGTACATTTTTCAAGTAAAGCAGAAGCACCAAGTCCAACTTTGCAGATAAGCAAAGGGCATTGGGCCACAAGCAATCTAAAGGGAGTGGTAAACAGATTAGCATGCAAGTGAAAATATCTTTTCCTTGGACATGCTGTTAGCTCAGTCCAGACGTCAAAAATGCTAGCAGTAAGTACACACTATTCTATCACAGAATAGAGAGGTTTGATGAGTACTCTTAAGTCCTGTGTTTCTGGCCTTTGCTTTTACACATCATGACACAACCCATTTGTTAATTAACAAAAAAAAAATACACCACCACCACCCCCCAAAAAAAACAAAAACAAACCCAAAAAACCCAAACTGGGTTCTTTCCAGCCTCCTGATTATACCCCTGCATGTTCTCCCACTCATGACTCCTTCCATCTTTCTCTTAATACAAACAAACAGGGACATGCCAAATAAACATATTCATCTGGAAAGCACATGTTAGAAGTTAAATCAGTCACTGGCAAATCTAGATGTTTTTCCTGTAGAAGTTTATACTTCCCTTTTTCCCCCTCAGCTTTAATTCACCTCTTATAATCCAAATCTATCCCTTTTTCAGTCTGAAATACAGGCCACCAGATACACTTTCTTTAAAGATATAATTAAGGAAAAAAAAAGTTGGTAATCAAGTGATCTCATGAATTTTTGTGCCTAATTTTAGCATTGAAGTTTTTGAATGGATATTTCTCTGTTTCATTTTTACGAGTGCATCATAACTATGAACAGCCATGCAGTCATGTTATGGACCATCAATGGCCCACTTGCTAACGAAGACCCTAACAACTAGAGGAGTATGGGAATAAAAAGAAGAGGCCATGCCTCCATGGCTGCAGAAAGGAGACAACCCAAAATGATATTACCATTTTAATTTACAGTTGTTTTACTGTTACAATGCAACTGGCCCACAACCAAAGAATTCTTCCTTCTGGCCACAAAGAAATCTTTCAAATAATGTATTTTGCTCTTTCCAAATACCCTTCTACACAAAAACAGGAATACGTAACCCTTCAAACTCCTCTGGACTGCTAAAGCCCTCTTTTCACAGTAGCTAGGAAGACAAGGTTGCTTAGTAAATTAAACCAGACTAAACTGCATCTCTCTAAAAGAAGATTCATTGCCCCCTGCTATCAGCTTAAGGAAAAATACAAAGGAGGAAAAGAATCAGAATACAGTTAAAGAGGACACAACAGGAGTTTGTGAACTTAAATCTGAAGCTCAACAGTGTTTAGACATTACAACTTTTCCTGGGGCAGGGGGGCAACACAATACACGAAAAAATCCACACACACACCTGACCCCCAAATTTTATGTGAAGCTCAACCAAAACATAAGCTGTTTTCTTTTTACCATCCATCTATGGTATCTAACAAGCTACAGACCACTTGTATTTAACATTTAAATCTAAGTAACACATTCTTAAGCCTAGCAGGATGTTAGTAATGGGATAGAAGTATGGTAAGATTCCTTAGATAAAAATCCATCTTTCGAAGAGATGATTCTGGACTACATTTTATAACAGCTTGCTCTTATTTTCCATTAAAACATACTTCTTTACAAGGGTATACAGCAATCAGGTATTTTAGGTTTTTTTTCATACAAGTAATATAACATCGATTTGATATATACACAGAGATAAAAATGTTGGTATTATACAATTTGAGCTGTATGTATTTGAATTTTTCCCCAATGTTTGAAGAAACTAAATGCAACACACCACATTTTACAAAGTATATATATTCCTGTATGACTGATCAAGCACCCATACTACTCAAATTGTATTACCCTTAAAATGCCATTAGTTCCATTTTGCTGCAGATTTTACGAACAAAAACAAAAGAAAACATTCTAAAACCTGACAGACACTCTGCTATAAACTTCAAGTATCATGATCACCTTCTGTTTATAAAGATTCGCCTACAGGTATGGGCCAACAGGAATCTTACAGAATTTACCCCAGCCCTTCCCCATGCAGGCAGACCTGGCAGTGAAGCCAGCAGGGCAAGGGAACAGCTCTGAGGAGATGATGCTGGGCCAGGGTGGGCAGCGAGCTGAGCAGGAGCCAGCCATGCCCATAGAGCTTGCCCCTGCTCTATGGGTGTGCATAGGGGTGATCCCCTCAGCTCAGACTACGTCAGACTCATCCAGGCACCGCAACTCTTTTGAGGCATCCTATTACAGGGAGACATTGAACTGAAGTCTCAATTCAGCAGAAGGCCATTAAGATGGCAGGGGTGGAGTACTCGCCCTGCGAGGGGAGACTACAGAGCCAGCACTAGCTCAGCCTCAAGCAGATAGTTTTGGGTCACCTAACAGCTGCCCCATACCTTCAGAGAGGATCCAGAAGATAATAGCCAGGCGCTTCACAGTGTACAGTAGAGGAGGACAAGAAGATGAAAGGAAAAACATTTTCACACACACAGACAAGCAGTGGAACACAATACCGAAACAGCCCCTGTGCCATCTCCATTCCTGGATGCTTTCAAGACCAAAGTGAACAACGCCCTAACTATCCTGGTCTGACCTCATACCTTGGAGAAGAAAGTGGGACCAGTGACCTCCAAAGATCACTTCCAACCAGAATTATCTTATGGCTGATCCTATGAAACAAAGATAAACAGTGATAAACTGTAATATTCATCTAGACTAATATTCTGTTAATCACCAATGTTGTCCTGCTTTACAGACTGGAGAAATCTCCTCTCAACACGTGGGATGTCTACTGCCCCACCTGGGATTCTCTTTACTACAAAGGCAGTGCAAGAGCCACACTTGCTAGAGTAAAATGCCAGCCCAGATAAACCTGGAAAGAGCTGCTCATTCCTTTCAGCATCACTATTTCAAACTTTCAGCAAGCTTCTAGTACAGCTATATCAGGTGGGAAGAAACAGCACATCCTCCAATTTTCTTCATGCAGTTTCATCGGCTACCAATTCAACCTCAAAGCCAGACAGTGCTGGGTTAAATGCTTCAGGGGGGCTAACAATTATTACGTGGCAGGTATTCAGTTATTTGTCCAGCTGCAGATGAGTGTTTTATTTCCCCAGCAGGCCCTGGGCTGACAAGCAGACCTTAACTGCCTTGACCAGCCTCAAAGTAGACCTCTACATACACCCTCTGCCCATGGGCTACATATAAGTTCTGATGATCTGGCCATGAGTTGTGCTGCAGCAGCTACCAGCCCTCTTCCTGCCTTAGATGGCTTTCCTGCACAGATCTCATAACTTCTTATATTTGCTTTGTCTGTTGACTTTGTCAACAGTATCTGCTCCTGTTACCAACCCTGCCCTGCGCACCCTGACAGCGAGGTCACTGCCCCTGCCTGTGCTGTGGTTGCTCTCAGCTCTAGTTTTTTACCCCTTACGGAACAGCCCTGGTCTTGCTGTCCCCAACAGCAAGTACCAGATGCTGAAGCCATGACCAAGCACAGATGCTAATGAAAACAAGAGGATTTGCAACTCATCTGACAATACTGATAAGTGCCAAAACAGCAGCTGCTGTTCAAAGGCAGGGTTTAGTGAGCTGGGAGACAGCTCTGCTGAAATGGACAAGGAGATCCCAGTGGACAATAAGCCAAACATAAGCCAGCACAGTGCCCCTGCACCACAGAAAGCAAATGATGGTCTGGGCTAAATCAGTAAGAGAACAGCCATCAAATCAAAAGATGCAGTTGCCCCATGTTACTTGACACGTGTTAGGCAACACCAGCAATATAGGGTTTAGTTTTGGTCTTTCCACATCAAGACAGATACTGAAATAAAATTGAGAGGATCTAAGAGGTATTTTTGCGTTGCGTGCATGCACACATATTTGTGTCCACGCACACATATTTGTGTCCACCCAGACAGCTGGAGAACTTGACATTAGTTGAAGAAAAGAGGAAGAAATGAAGTTCACCCACCCTAGAGAAAGCTCAAGATGAATCTCATCTCCAACTTATACTGAAAAAGCTGTTGTGGAGGAAATGGAGGTATGCCCTTCAACAGGAAGCACAGTACATACAGGCTGCAAGCACAAGCTGCTTCGGTGTGAAAAAAAGAAATATTCACTGTAGGAACTGAGCACTGGAACAGGTGACCCAGAAGCAGTGAAACATCCCTTCAGGGAAATATTCAGGACTTGGGTTGATGGGATAGCCCAACTTACACTCCCACTTCCAACAAAAGGTTGGATCACATGACCTCCAGGGTCTCCTTCCACACAAACTACAGTATTCAATGATGCTCCGACTTAGCAACACACATGCTTAACAACAAGATGTGCATTCGTTCTAGTGACTGAAAAAAAAAATATATCACAAAAGCCTCAAGCCAAGTTCTGGTGAATCCAGTTAGACCTCACAACACATATTTTCAAGGTAACCATTATCTGAGCTGCTCCCTTTGGCCAAGAATGAAGTACAAAAGGTAGCGAGATCTTCTGTCACATAAGCACCATAGCTGACAAGTAAGGGTACACTTGCTCTGCACTTCAATAAAAGCAACACAATTTTGGCAGAGAATGCTACTGAAAATTTCTATACCTTTCTTTGCCAGTATAACCCCTTTAAAATACCAGGGGTAATGTCCAAGCCACATGCTTAAAATCATAAAGCATGCTAACAGCTTAGGAGTCTTTTTAGGGAAAAAGAAAACTCTGAACTTCTCCATTGTCCTGACAGACTGTCGTACAAAAAGCACAGATGTACAATGACTGCCCTGTAAGCACATTCCTGTTCTTTACATAGGCTTGTTACAATTCTACTCTTTGACCCCTAAGAAATAAACTAATTGGATTTGTGCTTTAAAGGCCACTTATCATTACATATGAGACCTCATATCTTATTTTAAGCTCTATCCCTGCTACAGCAGCACACCACTCTAGGTGTATGTGTTAAAGCATTTATTCCAGTATCTTTTCTGGGGACTGAAGAACAAAAGCACGGCTGCTGCTCTGGATCACATCTTGCCTCAAAATTAATACTCAGTCACACACTGGCTCCTGAAAGACAAATATGCCAAGCAGATGGTAAAAGAGTCAACATGTATAGACAGAAATCACTAGGGCTTTTTGTTTTCAGTGTTCTCATACAGGCTCCCATACCAATCCAGAGTCTCAAGGAGAAAAAGAAAATACGTCAAAACATATCAAGATGACAACGACAACAAAAGCTCCATGAGAGCACCTGAAAGAGTCCATCTTTTTGCTCTGTATTCTGTAACATTATTACAGTACCTAGGAACCCTAAACACTGATCAGAACTTTCATGGAGGTAGACAATACATGAACCTGTACTACACTAAAGCAATCGCCGACACAGGAACATTCACATGATTAGCTGTCTACTACAAACCTGAACTTGGTCACAGCTTCAAGCAAACTCCACAGTTATCTACATATAGACAGTGCTGGCCAGAAAGGTGATGGGAACTAGACATATAGGGTCCTTTCCATCAGCTGCAGATGCACCTTGAGCAAATGACTCACTGATGCCCACACACACTTCTAAATCATAAAACTGACACTGACCTATGAGTTGTTTGCATCAGTTTTGCAGTGGAAGGATTCTCCCACTCTGCTTCCTTCCTGCTGGTAAAACAGTCATCTACTACCAACTATCGACTTCTCTCCCCACCATCAGCAAAAATTGTAAGTTTACTCGTATTAAAAGCCTTTGGGGTTTTGTTTGTTTTCAGAAGTTTTCACACCTTTGAATCAAACCTAATTACAGGCAACAGTATTGAAGTTTGTAGTTTACTTGGCCATTGACAACTTACACACCTACTTACACTAAGAGCCTTCCATTCTGTGTTTCTAGTGAAGTTTTCCTTACTGAAGTACTTAGCAAAACTCCCTATTCATACTATTATACATTAGGAAACACTCTTCTCTCATTTGACTTCCCATGTCACTAGGAGTAACTGAAGACTTCATTACTTCTATGCTATTTAGTTTTACATTGCCTATCTTCCTGAAAGGATTATTGTCTTGTAACCCACTAAAATCTGCTTCTTTAGTGATTTTTAGTATTTACTAGTACAGCTATCCTGACAACTCAAACAGGTCATTCTAGACTAGTTCCATCATTTATTGTTGATTTTCTAATTAAACTTAGCATTCCTTAGCTCCTAATTTTTTGCCTGTTCCTCAAACTCACATGATCCCCTTGGCTACACAAAGTCCTTTAAAAAGTTAACCATAGATCCTCTAAGTATCTCTGCCATACAGTAAAACAGTCCTTTATGTCTTACATTCTACAAGGAACTGTAAAATAAAAACATTAAGAATGATGTCAAGGACCTTCCTGAGCCTTAAGGAATATGTTATTTATAAATATCCTATTATTCATCCTCCAGTGTGTAAGGTTACAAGGTCACTAGTACTTGAGTGCCATCAAGCTTTGCTGCGGTTCACAGTCTGGTGGTGATGTATTCTTTGCTGTTCTTGTTCTACAGTGTTAATCAAACCAGGAGTCTTGCTGCAGAGCTGAGCTGCAGTATTTTTTTCCCCAACACTGGTTCTGTGGGAGTAATGCTCCGATAATAAAGCCATATGAAATTTCTACAGCTTTTCTTACTTCTTTTTTAAAAAGAAACAGAAGCATAAACACCAAGCAGTGCAGAAATCACCCTTAGAATACTGTTACCCACCTCAGTACTTCACTGAGACCCTTCTACCTCACCATCTGCATTATTCATGCACACTTACATAGTAAAAAATAACCTCCACAATATACACAAATAACATATTAAAGCAAAAGATCATTTATCAAAGACTTTCAAAAGAGAAGCATCCAAGCTGCAAGAAAAAAAAAAAATATTTCCTAGGCATTCTTGGGTTCTGTTCTGATGAGAAGCATTTTTAAAGAGATTAGAACAAACTTCCTCAGCATAGTAGACTGAAAGTTCTGACCTTTAATGCTAGCTTATGGCTTCACAGCAAGCATGTTTCAGTCCTGATGACGAACATTTGATATTTCCAATAATGCTGTCCTTTTAGCGCATGTGCAAGACCAAAGAATAATGGTTACTAAGTGGTAAGGTTGAACTCTACATCTAAAACAGTGCCAGAATCCTGAATTAATATTCTGTACACAGAATTTTACCTTATCACTGAAACAAAACAAAACAAAAAAAAAAAGAAAAGCCCAAGCTAAAATGGCATCATGCACGTTTATAATGCACTGAATTATCTTCTTCCAAACCCCAGATTCCCAGGGCCTGGATTTTTGAAGTCATGACCAGGCAGTTAAAAGAAAAAGACATCTTCATTCAAAGGCTGTTTTGAGAAACCAACTGCATGTTTCTACATATACCTATTTGCTAATCTTTAATGCAGTAAATTAGATTTTACTTTTGTTTTAATCAAAAAGGTAAAGATGTAATTTAAAATAAGCACTCAGCTTTAAAGAAATCAACACACTTAAATATTTCTAAACAAAGAACAATACAACCAGAATCAGTAAAAAAAAATTATTAAACCCCATGGGTTTAGCATAAAGCCAAGGTACACATCCGGGATCAGCAACACCTCAGAGCAATGGTTTGTCACAGAAATATCTCCTAAATTACAACCTGTTACAAATATGATGCAATAGAAGCTACAAGCAGGTCAGAAGAACCTTTTATTAATTTTAAATACTGACATTGCTTTATAGTCAGAAATAAATCTTAAGTTAGTGTATCTTCAAAGGAGTTCACAAAGATTACATACTAGTCCTAGACACTGAGTTTTTATACTCAGTACCACCCATCACTACCCCTGCTATACCTACAGTCCCACATAAACCACCAGTGAATAACATTCCTACAGAATCTCCCTGGGATTTTTCTGCTTGTACACTGCTGCACTTATGCAAAGCATACTGCGGGGAGAAGGTTGCCATATAATCTGAATTGGAAATTAATGAGGAATAAGTATTTTTATCAGTCTGATAACCTGCTGTTATCAGGCCAAAATAAGATTAATGAAGAAGAAACAATTTTAAAAAAATATATAAGCCAATACTTCTATGTTAAAAATCAAAGAAAACAGGCCTGATTTTTAAGAGAGAACTTATTTTCAGTGTGCTAATGGGTGACACTATTAGCAAGTTATAGTAACATGAAAATCCACATCACGCTTGTAGACAACAACACAGCAGCAGAATTACTAGAGTCTGAAGCTGTCACTTACCAAAATCTACTCTTGTTAGTATACACTGCATTGGATGGTCAGTTGTATGCCTTGTCGTTGTTGCACCACTTTCATAACAGGTTGCACAGAGATCGTAATCGTAGCAAATCAAACACTTGTATCGTCGACCTCTGAAATTTCCTTTTAAACATGCATCACAGCTGACACCTGTAAACAAATAAAACTGTTTTAAAACAGAAGTAAATGCATTTATTTTTAATAAGAGGCAGATTTGTAACTATTGTCCCTCAACAACTAAAAGGAGCCAGCTACTTTTGACATGTGCCGCTGGCCCAAGGCTCAATTTTTAAACGTATTAGTCTTTAAAATGCACTACTCTCAAAAAATTAGAATCTTGTATTCTTGAAGCAAAATTACGGCAAACTCAAGCACCTGAAATAATAATAGGTTAATGTTATAAAATCTCTTCAGGCATACCTTCCTACAGGCACCTAGTGGTATTGACTAGTATTTAGACTGTTCAGATAGGTACCTCTGGCCAAACAAAACTCTTAAAAGCTGAACTACGTAACTGCTGATCAAGAGGGGAAAAAAGCAACAACAATAAGCAAATCAACCACTGATAAAAATGCACCAGCTTTTCAGCCTTGTCTTTCACACTTCGTACTTCAATTCTAAGGAACACCATAACCATCCCTGTCATTATATGTAGGGTAAAGATTAGGACCTTTTTCCATTTTAAATAACAGAAAACAGTTAAGGTGCTATCTGAAGTTAGGCTGCATTAGTTATCTCCAATTTCTTTAAGCTCAGTCTTTGCATTGTAAGGTAATTACACTGTGCATGTCAGAGAAAGGCTTTATAGTTTTCAAAGGTTTTCATTTCATTGTGTGGTTTCACATCTCTCTTGACTACTTAGTTAAGTGCAAGAGGTGTCATCATCATGTAATTTGTCATGTCTAACACAAACTTTCTTCAACAGCAGCAGTGAATTAAGGGCCTCCATCAAAGATACTAGTGTATAGAATTAATGCAGGATTTTGATCAACATCCTCTTTCAGCATCAGCTAAGATCTGCTCTTCATCACTTGGCAAAAGCAGACAACTTCAGAGAAAAAAAAACCTGCCAGAATGAAACACAGTCACATTAGCTACCTCAATTTTTTTTTAAGCATAACTGCCAGAAAACTGGTGATAATTAAATTCTTTTTTTTCCATTTTTTGTTATGCGACTCCATTCTCGAGCATCTGAACAGAAATTTTACCACATATAATACAGACTGCAACAGGAAGAAATTTCTTTTAAATCTCTGCTACTTGTTCAAACAACTGCATCATCCCATTTAGATGAACACTGGATAAGACTATCATTTTTTCCTTTCGTTTCTTTACCTACAGGGATAGCTTATGGCATTATCTAATGATTTCTAATGTCTAAGCACAGTGCTTATACAAGTACAGAACTGACTTCTTTACTTGCCTCAGTATCTGCTTTGAAAGCATCACTGTACATGGAATACGTATTATGAATGTATTAGAAAATATTTCAAGAATCTTTGTTAATAGCCTTAAAGAACTACAATAAGGAGGCGGCCCTGTTACCATCTTCAAAGTTGAGTTTGGGTTTTTTGTGTATGTTTGGGGGTTTTGTCCTTTTTTGCTTTAATTTTGGTTTGTTTTTTTTTTGGGGGGGGGGGAGAGGCAGGGAAGGTGGAGTTAATCTTTCTCACTTGACATGCTTTTCATCCGTAAATTCTGACAATCTGTAACAATCTTTGATTATTTGGACACTGAGAGCAGCCTAACTTCAGAGAATACCTGCCTGTTAACTCCACAGAATAAATTTAAGTATTTCAGTTGGTTTGTTTGCCTTTTTTCCCTAACAGTATAGAGATCTACAAAATTTTAATCTATGCAACATCAGTATCACCCCAACAACACATGCCATACACAGAACACTTAACGGTTATTGGCAGCACTGCAAGTCTTTTTGTTGCCTAAACTTTCTGGAAAACAGTTGATCAGCAAGTTAGATATGACACTGAAATAAGCAGACCAGTTTGACCTCAATTCCACGTCAGACATTAACAGCTTTCCAGATGAAGTATTTATGCCATGGTTCTCCAGTAAGTTTATTCTCCCCACCTTTTTCCTTTAAGCTCAAAATAGTTGATTTAATACAGATGTAAGCCTCTTTGCAACAAACTCCTCCTGTCACATGTTCTCTCAAACATCTACACCATTGTTACTTGAAGACAGACATAGTTTTTTTAGAAGTATTCATTTACAGGCTTTCTTCATGCCAATATTTCTCCATATCATCCAAACTGCAACCCCCTTAAATGTTGTGCTATTAACTTTGGAGAAATTAAGCCATAAACGTGAATCACAACATAATGTGATAATTTAAAACTTAAGAGCATTTCCAGTGGAAATGTACAGCAAGGTCTTCAAACAACAGACGAGTTTTGCTCAAGATCAATTATCAGAAAGTCTACAGTCTGATTCAAACAAAAAACTAACATTAACATAACAGATCACTACAGCTGGTGAAGTTAGACCAATAGAGTAACCAAGTTACTGAGACAGCATGCTTTTGACATTTTCCAAGATTAGTATTTTGCCACAGCTACCACATCTTCCCCTTTAAGAAGCAGACTGACAGCAGGAGAAACACCATGTTGTCTAGTGTGAGGCACCCCTGCCCATGGCAGAATGGGATGGAACTAGATCATCTTATGATTTTTTCTAACTTGAATCTTACTAAAATTCTATATTATTTTCTATTCTTCTGTGTAGTAGAGAATGAAAACTACAGAAGGAAAAAAGATAATTAAATTAAACCCATCAGTTTTGGAGCTAAACCCATGCTTAAATCCCCAGATCTCCCCACAATTCCATTTGGACCTGTTTTACAGAGGTTTCATCACTTACTCTTCCCTTTTTACAAGTCTCACCCAAGTCAGGTCCATTGCAGTTTTACCTGTTCTTCAAGCTTATTACTTGTCTGCCAAAACCTCACCCATCTATCCAAACTGAGATCTGGAAACAAACAGCCAGGCAAATAATCTCCCCCCACTCTATTCTTTCTACTATAGCAAACACATCCTATCAAAGCTTTGGTTTTGTTTTTACAGCAAATGAAATTCCAAAAGTTCATTCCTCTTCCCTGCATAAACCCTAACACTCAATGATAACATATTCCAGTTAGCTCAGCATGTCTTTCACTAGGTGCCTATCCAACACTTCCCTGTATTTACCTTAAATTTACAAATACAGCAGGTTGTGTTACAGGCTCAAGAATGTCAGATTAATCTGAATGCATCCATTTTAATCACAGGTTTTAAGAAGAAAACATGGTCTAGAGGGGCTCACGTCAAAGCAGTGAACAAAAGCAAATAACCAAAAGAAGAGCCTGAAAAATGTGCAGCAAGGGTTTAGATACCCTTGCTGACTTGCACTAAATGTTAACAACTTAGAAGAATCCTTGAATGAAATCCTACTAACCCACAACCAACAGCTATGCAATGAGAACTTCTGATTTACCTTTGACAAAGCAATAATTTCATTATCATAGATGATAGAAGTGGCTTTCTCAAACTTTCTTCTACTTTGCTATTGCTATAAAAGTACCCACATACACTGCTTACATGTATCATGTCTAATTAAACCTTGCTTCTCACTGACAACGTTTGGGTTTTGTTTTTTTGGTGTTTTTTTTTTTTTTAAATGCAACACTGTTCCACTAGAGGGTAGCATTGTGCTAAAAGCCAAGCGAGTTTTGGCTCAATTTAACTATCAAACTTCCAGTTCTGAAAGCTGCTTCAGCAGTATTCCCTCCTAATATGAGGTATCAGTCACTCACGTTTTGAGTGAAATGAATCAGGACATACCTAACACACAAGTATTTTCTGTGTAGCATGTTGAATAGTAGGATTAAACAACAAAAAAAATTAACACCCCCCACTCACCTACAGAAACTCCCAACCAAAAACCACACCAAGACAAAAAAAAAAACCACAACCTCCTTCCCCAACACCTTTCATACTTGGATCCTGACAGCAAAATACAATTTGCTGTTATGACACCATTACTTTTGCTAGGAATTAACTAAGATGAAAGCAATTTCTGGGTTTAACAGACTATAAGGAGCTCATAATCCGATTTCATAATGGAGAGAACAACACTGGACAGACATGTAGTTTGAATACTACATGCATCAGAATTAATCTGATTTTACTATTAAAACAAAAAAAAAAAAGTGTCCTGAACCTCCCAAACCATTATTGCCTTGGACAGACTTCAATTTGTAACCGTAGGAAGTTTCTTCCCTCACTTGGCCTCCTCAGACACCAAGTAAAAAACAGAATAGTATTATTAAAAAGTCCAATAATCTGGCCCAAATAGAACTGACCCAAGAAACTGGAGAAATCATCAGGACTTCTTCTTATGAAGAACATATGGTCGAAGATAAGTCACATACAGACACTGGAATATGTTCATGCCTCAAATAATGTGAGCTGCTAAACTATATTTTGAGTGTATCAATTTTTTAGGTATGTCAGAGAAAATGTCACCCATTTATCACTAGAAAACATTTAAAACACGTAAAACCTACACCTGAAGTATTCAAACAGTTAAGACATGAACATTTAGCTCCTGAGAGCAGTATTTAATCATTGTGCTATCCCCAAGAATTAAATTCCATTGTTTTAGCAACACAATGGAAGGCATTAAGTTCACAGGTAGTTTCACCATGTAACATTCCTGTTAGCAGCTGAATGTCCAAAAGCAAACCTTCTGGCCTGTAATTCAGGTACAGGTTTTAATTCACGTACCGGTTTTAATTCAGAACGTGGAGTGAGGATCACTGAATTTCTTTCATGTCCAACATAAATACAAAATTAGTCCACTAATGATTTTTTCCCCCGAATGCAAATGCTAGTTACTTTAAACTGTTTTTTCCTACTATACCTGAAGTACTATAGCAGTTCATCTTTCTCAAAGACTGACAGGATTACATGCAAAAGTACCACTGAATTTCAAGGGGACTGGACAAACTTCAAAGCTCACACCTTTCAAAAAACCCAACTTACCCATGCAAACGACAACTATAAGTCTGCACTGCCTCTTTTGTGGCAGAAAATGTTGCAACTTGTGTACTGCATCTATTTTTATACTCTGAATACAATAAGTAACACTACCTTTAATATGCGTTTGGTATATTTCAGGGTAAAATGCTCTTTCAGTGCTATGGTGGGAGTTTTGGGTTTGCTCTTCTAAATAAATTCACGGGACATCAGCTACCTCACCTGTAGTCTACATGCCACATGGCAACCCCAGGCCTTAAGAAAGATACTCCGCTTAAGTGGTTCAGTTGTTTCTAAGACTGAAGTTAGGAAAATATGCCATTTGAGACTATATTAAAAAAAAAAAAAAAAACCACAAAAAAACACAACAAATGTTTGTTTCTTTAATAGCCTCATCTCTTAATGTAGAATACTACCTAACTCAAGAAGTTAGCTTCTAGGAACATAAACTTCCGTCGGTTCTGTGAAAGTCTGGCCAAAAATTCAGCCAAACCACAGAACTTAGTTTTTTGTTTACTTTATCACGTATTTACTAAAGCACATTGTGAAAACAAACATCAAGGAGACCTACAACACAGAATACACTCCATCATCCTTGCAGCTCCAAATGCTGAACAGAAAATTCACACGCAATATCCTTTAACTAGAAAGGATCCATCCCCTCACACATCCTGCATGCAACAGGGCTGAGCACACAGTATCATCCTATAGCAGAAGCCACCGGACTAGCATGCCTGTAAAAACCATGAGATTAAGGCTGCAGGCAGAAATGATATTGACTTGGAATTTGAAAGAAAGGGGGGTAAAAAAAGAGAGGGAATCAGGCCTACATCAGACCAGAACGGCCAGCAGGTTTGTTTTTTTTTTTTCTGAACAGCACTCTGTTTTATCCAGAGTCTGAAGCAGAAACCCCCATATCCTGTTATCTCCCCACTGTCAACAAGCTTCATAAAGACCACTTGCACAGTGTTTGGTACATGTCTACAGCTGGCCTAAAAAGTAAGAATTGAGCAGTATGGCTTGCCCAGCAAGTTCCAGTCTTGATCCTAACACCTGGCCATCAGTCAGCCTGCTGCCAAAAAGAGGTTTTCCATTTTCACTTTTGCATCCCAAGTTGTAGAATTTATACACAGAACTGTTTCAGTCATCTACAGCACCAGGAACAAGCTATTAGTACGCACTGCAAAACACACCCAACACTATTCCGGCATCATGCAGGAGAGAGTGAGCCAGCACTCCCCAGAAGAACTGTCACCGGCCTTTCCCATGTAAATGTCCTTTTATCTCTGCAATTCCCCAGTTCATTCATTTGTCATGCCTTCTAATTCTGACACTGCAACAAGAACCTCACACAGGTAACTGCCTCATCTTTGTTCCAGATGTGCAATAGAACACCTGTCATTCTTAGAACCATCCATCCCTGCACACCAAGGCAGTCAGGGAGGAGTGCCCCAGACAAACTGGTATTTGGCCAGGTAATGAAATTTACTACCTTAAGGCCTGCATGTAAGGAGTGAAAGAAAGTTGTGCTTTTTAATTTCATTCTGCCACTTCCTAACATGAATCTGTCATCTTTATAAGTCAGTCCATGCATTCCTATTCGATTACACAAATTACTTTAATAATGTAGTACTAAAATCAGCTGAATAAAATGCTGCAACCATTTATATTTCCCTAATACACTGTTGTGGTTTAAAACCCTCAAACTCACGCAGTTTTGCTTGATCTCTCACTTCCCCCTCTCTCTTCCCTCCACTCCTGGAGGGATGGGAAGGAGAATCGAAAGAATGCAACTCCCACAGGTTGAGATAAGAACAGTTTAGTAACCAAGGTATAACACAAATCACTACTGCTACCACCAGTAATAATAATGACAAGAGAAATACAAGGAAAAAGAATACAATTGCTCACCACCCAGTATCAAGCCCAAGCAAGCAGTGCACCCACCACCATGCACCCCCACCACCCTTCTGGGTCTCTGCTCTCCATCTTCTACATCCTGGACATGACATGCTGTGGCATGGAATAACCTCTTTGGTCAGTTTGGGTCAGGTGTCCTGTCGCTCCTTCCTCCCGGCTTCCCCTCCTCCCTAGCAGAGCATGAGACTCACAAAGTCCTTGGCCAGCCTAAACACCACCAAGCAGCAACTGAAAACACTGGTGTTATCAGCGCTGTTCCCAGGCCCAAAATCAAAAACACAGCACCGCACCAGCTACCAAGAAAGAGAAAAAATGACTGCTGCTGCTGAACCCAGGACATACACCATCAAATATTAACTGGATATTGAAAAAGTCACTGCACATCTCTTCTCCAGATCTAACTTTGAGAGAAAGGCCACCATACCTAACCACGTAATATCTAACCATCACAAGTAGAGCTGTTTTTACAACTTTGAAAAGCATACTGAAATGCTAGCAAGGTATCCACAGTTCAGTATCTTAATAAAAGAAATTTTTAAGTAGTCTTACTTTAGAATTTACTACTCCCGCTGGCAGGTTCTACTTATCTCTCATGTACCAATTACATTGCCCAGTAGATGGCGTCCCATGACACCACTGACAATATTCATACAGCAGGTCAGGAACAACTTTGCCGCTGCCAGTGGAAATATAAAACACCAAGTGAACAATTTTTTAAAATAGATCCCAGAAACCCTGGTGGTCTCAGTACCACCTTTGCAAAGAGAAGTTGTTTTCTCATAACCCCATAAGAATGATTTAGCAGCTAACTAGTAAACCCTGTGCATGCCATCTCCTCTTGAAGATCACCTTCAAAAAAATTACACCCAAAAATCTATGATTTTATTGATCACTGCCCAAAAATCGTTCTAAAGTTAATTTTTTCAAGTACCAAATCACTGAAAAAGGAGATATTACACAAATACTTCTGTAAGATGAGGTTTACATATTGCTCATTCACTCTGACCTGAAATAGAACAATGTAAGTTCTGTACAAGCACACACACAATAAACCCCAATCACTCATGTCAATGTTAAACAAGCATTCCCTCTACACAATAAAAAGCAATTTTTTATGGGTTGCCTTTTTTTAAAAAAAAAACATTTTACATACAAATTTGCAGTTCCTTCATCTCCCTGAATACACTGTAAGGACACCAAACAAACCAGAAACTGCCCCAAAGGCTGCTGAAAACTCCAGACTTATTACTTAGACATCATTTTACCAAGAATACAGTGTATGATGCAAAAACCTACTTTCCTGTCAAGCTAGGTGGAATACTTTCTCACCCTCCATAACAGGGAACAAATTTGTTTACACTGAAAAGGGAGGGGGGGGGAGGGGAGGTAATCCACATCCATGTGCCAAAAAACAAAAAAGCAAGCATGAATGAAAAACGGATTTTAATAACTTCATGTGGAAGTCCTCCAGGTAAGATAAGAAAACAGCTGCAGAAAATCAATTCTCAAAACATTTTTACATTGATGTATCCTGTTTTTATCTGAGGAATTTTGTTCAGCAAAATACAAATGTGGAACCCACTTCTACTGGAGAATAGCTATTATGTTGGAAACTTCCTACAATAGTATTTGC
The DNA here is from genome assembly GCA_039720435.1 of Amazona ochrocephala. NCBI lineage: Eukaryota > Metazoa > Chordata > Aves > Psittaciformes > Psittacidae > Amazona > Amazona ochrocephala. The sequence continues at coordinate 41,836,807 of CM077909.1, read as the reverse complement.
TGTGCCTTCTATCTTCTGTTTTATTACTTCTGCAATTTGACCATCAGAACCCTCACAACATGGAAGCCTGCAAAGTACTGTAAATCCATTAAAGTTAAACAAATTGCAACAGATTTCTCAGAACGTAGAAAGTTTGTAATGCGGCAGCAAAGGGAACTGGCACCAGACATGATCTTATTTAACAACTGTTAATCTAGAAAATGGCAAACAGCATGTGAATTCTATTAACAGAAAAATACTTAAACTGAGGAAGCTGTAAACAGCACCAGGGCACAGAAACAAGAGTAACAGCACTGGGTTAAATCCTGTATCCGGTAAAATCAATGGCAAAGTTTCTCATTTAATAGGACACCACCAGGTTACCGTGTTTCTTTCAGGATTAAAGAGACAAATATGCAGCTCAGAAAACATCAACTCAGAAGAGAATTGGACTGTGGGGGAAGAGCATCACACACAAATGAATTTTAGATGTGTAAGAAACACGAAGGAACACTGAGAAAACCCTAAAAGGAAATGAATCAGAATAAGCAGTACTTTCCGGTTGAGCCCTGGAAGAATTAAGAAGTAGTCTCCTCAGAAAGTAAACCTTCATACATTTTGGTTTAGAATATTATCTAAGAAAACAAAAAAAAAAAAGGGAAAAACAAACAAGGAGAACAAGACAAGCCCATTCAGGCATGGGAATAGTATGGGTCAAGTAAGCAAGGAAGTCAGAGTGCTTGAAGACCTTATTGGTAGTCCTCACTCCTTTTTCAATGAGCCACTGTTTCAGACAGATAAAACTTCAACACTCAACACACCTGGCAGAGGTAAAAGTCATCAGTTTTCCTTGTAAAATCTTACCTTCGCAAAAAGCTTAGCAGAAATTAAATAGTCCATTTAGGTACATTCTATGCATGGATGCTGGAGAGGGACTCTTCACAAGGCACTGTAGCAACAGAACAACAGGAAACGGGCTCAAACTAAAATGGGGAGTTCAGGTTAGATAAAAGGAAGAAGTTCTTTACTGGGAGGGTGGTGAGGCACTGGAACAGGCTGCCCAAGGAAGTTGTGAATGCTCCATTCCTGGCAGTGTTCAAGCCCAGGCTGGACAGAGAGAGCCTCCGGCGACAGGGTCTAATGCAACATGCCCCCTCCCACGGTAAGTGGGTTGGAACTAGATGGTATTAAGGCCCTTTTCAACCCAAACCATTCTACGATTCTATGCATAGGTTGTGTCCAAATACACAGCTTTACTTCCTTTTACACTCTTAGACTCACTCCCGACCCTCTTAAATATTCTCCAAATAATGTTTGCCATGTTTGCCTTTCTCCCCTGCAGCACAAAGAGGGAAGATTTAGTAAAGGCAGCAATGCAGGAAACAGCATTGGCTGGGCTCCAACCGGGCTAAAAGAAAAGTTTTCATGCAGCAAGTGTTCCAGCTTTCTAAGCAATACCTTGTGATTATATGTCTCATGATAGCCATGTCTTGCACAAGGTAGTCTAGAAATACACAGACTTTTCATGTCAGGAAAACACGTCCAGAAGGCAGCTGGGAGAGGAAGGGAAAAGAAGAACAAGCAGTTGTCCTCTTCACTAAAGAAAGCAGTGATGCCAGATACACAGGAGGCAGACATACCTAGATTCCTCCCTATCATCTAACTAAGCTTACAGAAAGGCATACAAGAACACTTTCAAACTTACAGCCTACCTTTAAAATCACCACTCTGAATGGCACCATAATGCCACAAAAGGCATTTATCTTACTACCACACAAGAGGCCTAGGAACTTTATTTTTTAAAATTGCAATAGAAGGTCAAAAACCTTCAGTATATTCACTTAAGTAGTAGCAATGTTCTACCCTGGGCTTTCCAAGGCATTTTTCTTTCTATGAACACAAACAGACAGCCTTGGCAGCCACTTCTACTCCCACACCATTACAGAACAGCTTCTCAGGCTGATAACATGCCTGCAGAAACTACAATTGCTTATGATGGGAAAGCTACACCAGAAAAGTGCTGTGGGAAATGCAGTTACCTAGAGCAAAAAAAAAAAAAAAAAAGGTTTCATGCCTGCTTCAGTCAGGTTTGAGTTTGTTTCACTCCTCTCTCCCCTTCTTTCCAATTCTTCATGGCATATTCGTCTTTGCTAATTGCTCATACATTCCCTGGATGGGAAACCCAGCTATACCAAATGCCTTTCTTCTTCTCATTAGGAAGATATTCATTTAGCTTTATTACTTGTAGGGTTGTGAGGTTTTTTTAGTTCTCCTTTTATATCACACATATACAAAGAGCCAAAGATAATCAGAACATTACCTTCTGAACACTTCCAAGAGTCCTGTCCATCTTCTATGCTTTTCAGAATGATTTACTAACCACACTAACAATTTGAAAATAATGAGTCAAATAATTTTCCTAAATAGCTTTCAATCACTAAACACTGAAGTGTTTGTAGTATGGAAGAAAAAAAAGAAATTTCTAAGCCTGTCAAACCAAGTTACAAGGGATCAATTTACTGTAGAAAACATGAAGTTCATCAGCTTTGCTATTATTCTGCCATAAAACTACAATCATATGAAGAAATTTAAGGACAGGAAGGAGAGTTCACTTTTATTCCCACAACTGAAAGCAGTCACCTACAATTTCAAAGATAAAAACAACCTCTTTATCTGTATAGAAACTGAAGATACTTTAAGGTCAGTATTCAGACCACCTGTTCTCAAGCAGAGGGCAAAACAACTCTGAACAAATCTATCACTGTGGTTTCAATGCAATTGTTTTGCAGCAGGTAGAGTCATTAAAAGGCAAAATAAAGGACAAAAAAAAGACATTTTTCTTCTTCCCTGACAAAACTGGGATCTCTTAAATCATTATGTTAATTTTAATGAAGCAAATTGCCAAGCACTGACTTACACCACAAGAGTCAGACAGGTATAATCCCTACCACTTTCCTTCAGAGAAAAGCTGTCTGCAGTCCCTCATCTCTATCATTCAACCTTGCTCTAGAACAAGAAATTCAGAATTAGCATCATGGAAACATTTGGGAAACCACATTTGCACAAAAGATCAACTAGATGAAAACAGTCTGAAACTTACACTTGCGGAGGAATACTTAGTATAGGAACCTAATTAAACAATTGAATGGCAACTAAAAAAAATAATAAAAATTTACCAAATCAAACAAAAACAAAAACCCCACTTATTTTCAAGAGTTCTAAAAATCTGGAAATTAAGCTTTAACAAAAAAGATGTTTTTCCTAAATGAAAATAGCAGAGCCATTTATAGAGATATTTTTCTTTATTTGCTGAACTACAACAACAAAGCAATGCCTAATACTACAGCATTTTATCAAAACATACCTCCCTTCATAAGACAAGAAACAAGAGGAAGGAGAGTCAAAACCCATTAGGTCTCAGTACTTCTTACTATAAGCTCAGATGCTATGCTGCAGTCACAAAATGCACACGACAGTATTCTAAAGATAAGGAAAAAAGTAAACTGTACAAGCAAATCTGGTATATCTTCATGGAAAGAAGTTTTTAAATGATCTGCCTATTAGGAAAAAAAGCTGTAATCAGGTACTACTGAAGAAAACCTAGATAACAAAGCTGGGAAAGATGGAGACACCAGAGGTATTTATTTTCACTGTTTCACCTCCGTTTCTGCAACTTTCAAGCACATCGCACATTTATAACATTGAAAACTGCAACTTTTCCTTTAGACTTTCAGACTAACTTTTAAGCTCCGTTCTCCACTTGCCACTGGGCTGCTTGAATTCCACACAGAAAGGCAGTTTTCACCCACTAAACTCCTGAGCTATTCCTAGTTTGCAGATGATTATGAGCAAAACCGCTCACCCTCATACTTGCAGCTTCAGTAGCAGGACTACTTCTTTCATAGCTCTTTAAACACAAATATTATTTAAGACTGCCTTATCTCCACGTTCTGTTGGATTCTCAAGTTTGATTTGGGAATGCATACCAACCATGCAACTAGTTTTACCACAAAAATAACACAGCTTTCTAATCTAGATAGTTTAATGTTCATACCCCACCTCAGTTATGGCTATCTGTTTATCTTGGCAGTCTTCAAGGTGGTGTCACTGGGGAGCAGGGATGAAGAGAGACCTTCAGCCCATTCGGCAAATCAGAATGTCCACATTCCTGATACGACTTTAAGCCAACTTATTTTAACAGGTTTTCTGAGCTCTCTATCAACTGCTACAACACACCAGCTCCTACAGGAAACAGTAAGCATTAACTGCTTTTCTTCCAGACTCTTCTACATACATTAGAGCTGGCAACTTCCTTACTTCACTGATGCATCTCTCAGCAGACCAATGAAGCCCAGAAGCAGTTCAACACTTCTTACCTTCCCAAAGCTTACTATTCCACATTAAGTTTTCAGGAAGAAAGAGGTATGACTGTGCACCCGAGATATTGTTCACAAAAAAAAAAAAAAAATATATTTTACAGCTAAACTTTTGGAGCTTTTTTTAGATTTGCAGACATCTTTCATACAGCTAACAGACCCACATACAGCAACTTAAAGCCCATGGAATAGCCCATAGCAAGTCCTTTTTTCTTGTGCACAATTACAAGATGCCTTACAACTGCTGGAGGAAAACAAAAGGATTCACAATCATTCATGCATTACTTACACATTACTTTAGTCTTCTTTAATGCTAAGGTGGCGGATTAACTGGAAGAAGCTACAGTACAGACTTCTACAATTGCTATACACTGCCAAGAACTCCAAGTGCTTAGCACTATGGAAGAGCATGCACACAGTATCATCTTACAGATTAGGCACATTCAATGCAGTGTCATATTACACAACTTAAGAAAGTGTCTGCTTTCTTCAAAGGCATTTGTGAATAAGGACATCAGAAGAAAGGAAGCAGGTTTGCAAAAAGCTCAACACAAAAGTTTAATGCAAGCATTATGAACAGCATTCACCAGCTGCAGACATGAAATATTTGCCCTGAAAAAAATACATAATGGCATTCCTCAAAGCTAGTCCTGCACCAATTATCTCCCCAAAGCATTTTATTCCTACCTAGATAAACTATATTCTAGCATGTAATTCTCAACAATCCACTCCTTCAGCTTGCTGGTGACTTTCCTTGAATTGCTGATACTTCCAGGAACAAAATAACAACTGAGCTTTGTTATATAGTAACTTGAGGTACAAGAATGAAACATCCCAATAGCTGGCCCCAATAGTTAAGAGTCTTATTATTATTATTCTAAGGAATCTTCACTTACAAATCCTCACTTCTAAAACCACTCTTCTATAGCAAAATCTCAAGCTGTTTTCCCAGAAGTCTTCCAGAGTAAGAAAGACTAGTATGTTGCCATACTGCCTGGCAATTCACAGTCCTTATGCCAAAACAACCAGGGAGAAGATGCTTGCAGATCATAGCAGACACCCTTTCTGCATTCAGGATGGAAAAATAACAACCCCAATATCAAAAAACTGCACAGTTTACCAAAATTGAAAATAACCAAGTGAGAGAGATTGAAAATGTGTCTAAACTCCTCCTGAGTCAAAATACTCTGCACAGTTTCTACTCCGTCTTCTTAAATCTGTAAGGTATCTAATTACAATAACCAACGAATACAAGTCTAAACAGTAAAAAAACCCCTTGGCTGTGGTTTACAGCAGAAGTAACCGATTTCTGTCTATATAATCAGAGAACAAACTGCATTTACTGACATTTTCATCTTATCAGAAAAGTGCAAAGGACAGCAGGGGATAAGTATGGAATTAAGATCGTCTGAGCTATTTCATGCATACCTAGATTGGAAAAAATTTATTCATGACATAGAAAGCCCTGCTTTCTCTACAGCTTATTTTTGCAAAGCTTAGGTGTCTTTCTTCAAGGGCATCCTGAATTCTCTTTCCCAACCTTACCTTTCTTACACCTAGGTTTAGGGAGAGAGTCTGCCCTGGATATGTGAATAATAATACAAATAAAAATTTGGTCCTGAAGTTAGTGGCCTTAGGTATTTTCAGAAAGTAAAGAAACCAAGTAAGAAGAAACTGGAAACTGCAGTGGCAGAACTATGTCCATCTAGCTGTGACCTATGTTCCACCACTACTACTCTTAGTGAAGCTGCTCTTACAGACCCAATTTCACCAGTGAATCACAAGGTGCTTCTCACTACAGAATTTCTTCCACTTGCAGAGACAAAACACACCTCATCTTGCACACGGATACACACATAATACACTACGTACACTGGTGTTCACATACACTAAACATCTTTTGTTTCAGGCACATTTCATTGTTACTTCTTGTACTAAAGATGTATGCAAGTACTTGCAATAATTCAAACATTCACTTTTGTTGAAGTGAAAGCAAGGTGACTGTAATCTGAGCACAGGCAAGCCTCTGTGCCCAAGCCACACATTTCATTAGAGCTAATTTATCACAAAAGGAAGCCCAACCAACAAAGGTGTATAGTCGGACTCCCAGCAGCTTCAAATTTATTCCAGCAGAACACAGACTTCTAAGCTAATACATACACTGATAAGTTATGCAAAAAAATATATTACCAGTAAAACAGTACATTACTTTTTACCAGAATCATTCACTTGGAATTAAAGGCAGATGTTACTGACAATCACACAAGAAATCCTTACATGACTATATCCTGATGCATTTCTGACCTTGAAAATCTTGTATGATCTATTACTGCTGGAGCTAGGGTACCTGACATAAGTACCCAGAGAATATCACCTGTTTAACAGCTCACAGCCCTGCCTTCCAAACGGCCTCTTCTAGGATGCCTCCATCCAGCCTCCAAGGAATTCTAATGTTGTTCTAGGCACATACCCAGGTTTTTACTTCCAGAAGATACCATGAAATCCCTGCCATACTATCAAACATTTGTACAGCAACTCTGGTGGTCTGGAGAGGCGCAGAATTTGTTTAGAAATAGATTTAAAATTACAATCCTAATATGAATATTGATATTCTCAAACCACTTTATCCCATGTCACATTAATTCATGCTAACTTCTACACTGTTTATACATGAAGACTTCACCTCATCTTTTAATCTTTTTTTAGGGTAAATACAGTCTAAGAAAGCTGGCCAACAGTAGTTGCCTCTGGCCAAGAATACTGGCTGATTTAGTATCAATAAGCTAACAGAAGTCAGACCTTAAATATCATTTACAACAGGAATCAACTTACTGAAGATTTTTGTAAACAATGACTTTCCTCAACAAATAACTAAAGAATTCCTTAGTCATAGCCTAGACTAGTAAGCAAAAAATTTTCACTACTAAGGTCACCTTGTCTCATATAACCAAAAATATCACCACAAATCCATTTCTGCAACAGGTCAGAGAAACTGCTGCCTAAAAAAAACATTTTTAGCAAGAGCTATTTTCTGGAATGAGAGAGGACGAGTTATTCCACCAGAAACAACAGAGCTTGCCTTTTTGAAGAGGCTTACAGAGTCACACATTAAACATCTAGTGCCCTTGAACCCACCATGGATCTATACCTTCTACAAGTGTTTCTGAAAATCTCACCCTAGGGCACTTTAAGAAGGAAAGTTGGAGAGGGAGAGCACAGCAAAGGGAAGGAAGAACAATGACAAGGAAATAAGAGAGTGAAAGATAAAAAGATCAAAGACAAAAAGAAGGAAAGCAAAGAAGATAATTTATCCTACCAGAGACAGCACCTCTTGTCAGTCAAGACAAGAAACATTGCCTCCCAAAAAGAATCTGGCACCAGGAAGTGGCAGAAGTGATGGGGGAAGACCAAATCTGACCTGAGGTAAGAAGAAAAAAAAAAAAAAAGGAGTTACATTTTTTTTGTTTTAAACTTTGTCTGTTGCTTCATCTTTCTTTTGCAATATGCTCTTAAAAACTGGTTTTTGTTTCATTTTGTTTTTTTGATTAACATCATTCTTCAGCTGGATATGGTCAGTGATGACAGTGGAATGATCTAAATCAAATGTAGAACAGGATCAATAGTACTTTGATAAAATATGAAATTCTATGTGAATACAGAAATTTGAAACAAGTTTTAAATCCTATACTGAAGCTACATGAAGCGACTGCTGCAAACAGTATAAGTCACTGAACCATCCCAATGAGTTGAAAATTTGGAAGAATGGAGCATGTACAAAGCTCACTGCAATGGAGTGCAGGACCTGTAGGAGACTTCCCTGAGTGCCTTCTGGCAAGATGTAGAATCTCCACCTGTTACCCCACTTGCAAATGTGAGAGGAATGTCATGGCCTCCTGTGCCCAGGTTCCCTGCTTAATTGTAATAAAAAAGTGTTACCCAGGTCTCCAACTGAAGGCAGGGTGACTTTCAGAATCTCCTAGAAGCTCCATATAAGGCAATCACAAAAGAATTAACACAATCTTGAAATTTACTGCAGGGTGACAAGTAAGGGTAAAAAGATGAATTTTTGTACAAAGGCAAATCATAGGGTAAGGCTAAAAAAGTAAGTATTTTAGCATTAAAAAAAGGATAAAAACTTCATCAGGCAAATCCACCCTACCCCTAACACTCATTCAAGCTACATTCTGAGAACAAACATGGCAGAAGGAAAAGAGGGAGGAAAAAATCAGTGTTTCCAGATATGCCTGAAGCTTCAGTGACTTCTACTCGTACTTAAAAACTAATTCCAAACTAGAACCAGTGACTTCAAATGGCAGAACTCAAGCCATCACCTGCACAAACCTTTGAAATACCATTCCGAGACCAATGCACAAGTGATAATAATCACATTAAAGCAGATGACACTTCTATGATGATGCCCACAATTTTCATTTGGTCCAGACCTCACTTATCAACTTAGTAAATGTCAATAAGCCAAATAAAACCTTTTAAATAGCTCTAAACTGAACCTTGGGTTTGCACACATAGCCTAAACCAGTGAAACTAATGATCTTATCTCTACGCTCCACACTGAATTCAAACTGGCCCCACTTCATAGTGTCAAAATTAATTGTAATAATGCTACTCAGAAAAATGTGGGTAACTGTACAGACCACATGTAGAAAAACTCACAGGAGTAAGTTCAAAACAGATGTTCAGGCAATGCTTCAGTGAAAGGCACAGGAACCAAATGGGACATAAGATCCGACATACTCAACAACCACTTTTGAATCAAATAATTGAAACACCTGGAATATAAAGTTTAAGATAAAAATCAAAGCTTTAATTGTTTAATCTTGACATTAGGTAGCCTCAAGAACCTTCCGTGAAAATATTCTCAACAATGTCATTACATACTGTATGAAAAAGCACTTCAGTTCCAATCACCCTCTTGAATTCATTAAATATCTCCCTGTATTCGGAAAGGGAGATCACAGACTTACACGGATGATGCTTTTCAGATTCCCTCCCTGTAACAGCCTGAGATAAACACCTTTTATATTTCCATCCATGCAGTGATTCCCACTCACATGTGTCCTGAGTCACTAAAGGGACTCTTCCAGAGTTCTCTGAAAGAAACTTGCCCGAGGTGCTCACAATGCCTTATAATGCTGTTTCTGTATGGGTGAGCAACTTTGCTGCCTATAGCTAAGCTTGTACACCTCTTCTCCACTATGACTCAATTTTCAGAACCTGCAGCTACCAAATTCACTCACCTATTCTAAATCCTGTAGAGGGAAGAATGAACTGCATGTGGAAGATTTAGGACAAAGAATAAAACCAGTGAAAACTTGCAACTTTGCTCATATTAAAATATACGTACCCTGGTGTCAATCCATGACCAGAATCCATACCAACTGTAATCTAACACCATTACATTCCTTTCCAGAAAAATACCACCCCACTCAGTGCACCAGAGCATATGGATTTCAGTAAATAGAAAAACCTCTGGCTTATCATCACCAGTCAGTCCCAGCCTTTATTATACACTTCCAAAAATTTGCATTGACTATGGATTTTCTCACTGCCTTTTCCCTGCAAGCATCTCTCTACAGCACTTCAGTGCTTATCAACTCATAAATATCAATGATTGAACCTTCACAGCACTTTAAGCATTACTTTCCTTCTCTTGAAATAGAGGGAAATCAAGGCATGTAAAGGTTGAAACTGCTAGCCCACTGAACCAAAGTGCCCATACCTAAGATGTCAAGGACATTTTTCAGAATCATACATTTTTCTAGCTTTACATGCTTTTTCAAAGCTTATCACTCAGACACTAGAGTTGCAGCCGTAAATGCTCAGATCCCAAAATTCCAAATCAGGGCTTCATAATATAAGTATCAAACAGCTAATAGCCACCAGTGAATTCTTGCCTAGCAGTTCGTATGAACTCTGCAGCAGCAGACAGGAGGGTTGATCCAACTTTCCACAATAAAACTCCACTGTCACCACATCAACCATTCTTTCTTCCCATAATGCCTCTAACTGCTCATTTGCTGTACACTCTCAAACAGAAAGAGTGGTCTAACATACAAAACCCTCCTGTGCACCCTAAAGTAGGCAGTGGTGGTATGGTGTAGATTATATGCAGCTGTGTAATTACACAATGCAGATACTCACAGGAGGTTGAATTAGTGCTGTCTGTGCAACCAAGTTCTGGCACATCCCAACTCTTCAATGCTCAAAGCTGCTGCTGTGTCCAGCAGCTTCTTGAATGTAGTAACACTTTTTTTGTATTAGTCAGTATTCCATTTTTGTACTTAACAGTAACTGAAACAATGAAGATGCAACTATGAAGCGACACCCACAACTTTTCCTCAAATGTTATTAGTAAAATAAACAAAAGCTTTCTTCTTTTTATTTAATGTGCACAAATCATTTGTTCAGTACTTTTCAAACAATTTGCATGGTTCTCTAAACTCCCCCGAATCCCTTCTTGTCTCTACTAGTTCAACATTTGGAAGTAAAAACTACTTCATCATTACCTTCTCCCTTCACACCCACCTAATAATGTTAAAAGTATCATAGTTCTGTTCCCAGCTTTGATAGCCAGTATTTTAAGGAGAAAGCTTTGAATATTGATCATTTAGATCTAATATATTTCTCCTGTTTCCCAAAGAAAATTTGATCTACGGCATTACTTTTTATCCAAAACTTAAGAAAAAAAATGGTCTCCCTCTACAAATATTTTTGGAGGACCTTGTTCACAGTATCTGCAAGGATCACAGCATACTGGCTCACACTCAATATGCTTCCTAAACTATCAGAGCCAGAAACCTTTCTCAAAATCAAAACCTCATCTCCTCAAACCAGTAAGCACCTTGCCAGTTAAAGTATCACTAATGCGTCCAGCTCTCTATCACTGATTATTCAGTTTCTTACTGAAAGCAAAGAACAGTTTAATAACGAAGCAAATTACTATGTGACAATATTTCTAATCATATTTGTAGCTGTTTAACATTCACATTTTTGTCCCCTAAACATAGTTCTTCCTAGTTAAATTATCACAGACTCATTACCAGATAGTGCACTACACCTACATCTAAATCCATTAATATGCTACCACACATTAAAACTAACAGCATGAAATACTTTGACATAGCCAGTTAGAAAACAGTCTGCCAGAGTCAAATAGAACTAAAAAAAAAACAAAAACACACACAACAAAACAAACAAACCTCAAAAAAAAATCCCACTGTTTAATGTCACAAATAAAACTCAAACTGGATTCATTTCCTATGAAACAGATCTAAGAAGCAGCAGCATATGAAAGGATTTGTGATTATTCTGTATTATGGAAGAGCAAATTTTTGTATTTGGAGATGTAAGCAAAGTATTAAAATTCATCACAAGGCACCAGATTATAAATGGTCCCACAGATGCATTTTTCACTATTAAGTGCCATAATGCAACACAGAATCTCAAGTATTTTGTGTGAAAAATACGTAGTCTTGTTACCTGAATTCAGACCTTTACATGCCAAAATAGATTAATAGTGCATTTAGTGGCAATTCTAAAATTGGCACTACATGAACAATTAAAAGTTATATATCAGCTGCTGAGTGCTATTTGTCTTGAGAGAAGTTCGTAGTAGCCATCTGCAGCACAAGTATGACACAGCTATTGTGTAATTACAAGGGGCAGAAATTAGTTTTGCTTTTATGTTTTCAGAAAGTTTATGGAGAAAGTTTTATTTGGTTTGCATCATTATCATCACCCAAAAACACCATCCCCCAGACACCTAATCTATTCACCGTACAGCTGAAAGACTGAAGTTAGCATTATTCTTACACTAGCTGTTTTCAAGTGATTGGTACCTACTCAAGCATACTCTGTATTTTTTTGAAGATACACTTCTTTACCCTTCTGCTACAAACAGCATTTGATTTAAAGGCCTCCACACAAGACATATGTACATACACAAAAAAAAAAAAAAAGGAGCAGAAACTCCAGCTCCCTTGAACAGAAGGAGCTTGAAGTGAGCAAAGAACATCTGGGAACTCCACACAGTGCTGACAGCCACCACTATCCCTTTCCAGCTTTGTTAGCACCATCCATCCACAACTTTACTTCATGTGGGACTAGGATTAACAGTAGAGCTTTGCCGATTCTGACGAAATGCTGATAAATGGGCACCACCAAAAACAACCATCACTTGCACTGCTGCTAACTCTTTTAGCTTAAACAATACATCCCCTGGTGAAAATGAAAAACAAAAGTATGGAACTGAGGCTGGGAAAGCAGTGCAGAGCATGCAAGACTGAGAACCAAGCGGTACAGACAGTGTGGCAATGGGAGCCTGCTGGAGCTGCTGGGTGTGGGGAACCTAAAGCCAGGCCTTTGTATGACCAGTATTACTCAGCAACCTAGTTTCACACAAGAAGCTTTAAAAACAATTGTCTTCTAATGATATTCCTGGAAGTTGTGACTCTCTATTTTTCAGCTGCCCTGGGTGGTGTCTACTGTCATGGAAGAGAATCATTGCAGATCCACATCCACAAAAAGAAAATCTGTAATATGCAAAATACCTTCTGGCATACTTTCTAGAGTATAAAGAAAATTACCTTCCTGTTCCTTGCGGGCTGCCAAACATTACACCACCACACACTCCTCAACAGAGGGGCTAACCCAGAGAAATACAGTGTGTCGCTCCTATAAAGGGAACAACATGAAATCCAAGACAAGGGGATGATCTCATGTCACATTCTACAAAACCAGAGGCAGAGAATAGCCAGGCTCTTAACACCAAATCACAGAACAAAAATGGTTTTGAAAAACTATGACTAATAATAATAAGAGGTGGATAAACACTAACAACTACTCTTGACAGTATTACCAACAAAGTCCCTCAAATATGGAATGAACACTTCAAAAAAGAGCAACAATAACTCAAGTTCTAGTTGTGCCCTCTTTTTCCTGAATTTGGGAAAAGCATGAGTCCAGAGCAGTACTCAGACTTTTTCTGAAGGGTAAAAAATTTTTTTTAATTAAGCAACAAATTGTATTTTTATGGATTATTACATCAAAGAACACAGTCAAGAAACCCTGATGGAAAGAAAGCTTAGATCTCTATCAGATGCTTCATGTCCTATTTAAAAGTCCCTAGACTTTGAAATTCCAGCTTCTTCAGTGTTCGCCTTTTCAGAGACATCCTTCCCCATCCTAAAACTGGAACAGCATTCAGACTGTGTCAGGAGCAATCTGTAAATCGCTGCAATGGACCACTTTAAAGGTAACACACAGAAAAGATATCACTTATTAAACATGATTAAAGCTTGCTTTTCCTCTGTAACATATGCTTCCAAGACAGCCCTTCCCAAACTAGTAACACTGGATCAAAAGCTGTCAGTTGTGAATGACAGCACATAGATCTGAAACAAAAATTACTTTTAAGATTTAATTTCTAAGGATTTCCAGATCTCTAACAAAATAAAGCATCCAAAACCCTTTTCTACTAAGTGGGAAAACCACACTTCCTGTATTAATGTGAGTAATTCTAAAACTGCAACTAAAGTTGACTAAAACTAAACATCTGAAGTGTGAAGAGAATCACTGAGAAATTAAGAGAGAGACTAGATTTAATAAAGTATATCAGGGTACAGTGACAGATGTAATTTTTAATCTCACAGTGTTCTCAACATTTCACTCACACGTGTGCGCACACATGAGAAGTCTACATCCACAACATGAAATTACTAAAACTCACACTATCAGCCAAATAAAAATTTTTTCAGTTTGTTCTAACAACGCATGTCCAGAAAGAACAAACGCTGATGAACTTGCTTCAGATAGAGAATATTAAGCCTGGTTTTCTTAACACTCTTAAAAATACCAAAAAATACCTAAGCAGGTAAATACAATTCTCCCTGTGACGAACAGAAACTAACACACAACAGAAAAAATTATTGTACAGCCTCCATCAGAAAAACACTTACAAAGAAACCTACTTTCACTTTTTCCCTGTTTTAAAAAAGCTGGTCCAGGACCAAAATGTCTTTTTAGCAAATATTATTACTTTTTCTAACAGTCCATGCACTTGCCACTACAACATTCCAAAGAACACACAATACTGCTTGTGTAATTTTATCCTGTTCAAGCTAGAAAAGCTTGCCTTTAACTACTGTACTTTATAAAAAGAGTACCATGGATACATGCATCACAGGAGAGATTTACAGACTGCCTAATCCCACAATGGTGCCGTAACTCTGTGATCAGTGCTCATTTCTTTCACTATTGTTAAAAACTGCATCCTTAATCATAAAGAAATTCATCTCCACCCTTTTAGGAAAAGGGGGGGGGGAGGAAGGGGGAGTGTAATCACACAAACCAAGAGACACACGAGAAGAATTTGGTACCCCCACTAAATTTCAACTAAAAAATTAATCCAAAACCCACCCCAAAACTGGTAGACTCAGGGAAGACAATTCTTTGACACAGAAGGACAAATACTTGCACAAACAAGAAGTCTGCAAAATGTTATGACAGCACACTGAAAATCCATCATCATCCATACATTATGCAGCACCAAGCTACCAACTAGAAGGCAGCATTATTAGCCATAAATGTTGAATTCTCCTGTAACATTTCTGTTGAAATGTATTAAGATTGACAAAAAAATGAGAAATGAGGTAATACAGAGACAGGTGCTGAATTGAGTTCCTAACATGGCAGAAAGTTATCCTTTCAGGTAATACGGTGTGCTTTTAGAAGGTATTTTAATACTAGTCCAAGCACCCTGCCCACTAGTAAGAAAGGATAAAAAAAATCATGTAACTTTTTCGCCTGTTTTCACACTCCCATATCGTTCTGTAGGAATTCCTTTCTCAGCTTCCAGCTCCCTCTCCATCCTGCTGCTTTTGACTAACTCTGAACTACCCGCTGAATTCACTCACAGCGATAAACACAGCGGGGCCAGGACAAACACGCAAAACACGCTTCTTTTGATGGCCTCTCTTGAAGCCTCAACACGCCACTACATCAGCACTGGTTTTCTGTCAGAAGGCAAAACGGACAGCAAGCAGGCGGCCCCCAGGGCCACCAGCACACAAGCTGCCCCTCGGCAGGGCCACGCAGGCTGCCAGCACACCTCTCCACAGGCCCCGCGCTAGGCCTGGATCCTCTCCCCGCCAGCAGTGTGCGACCCTCAGCACTACCAGGGTCCCCGGGAACCAGGCCGCTCTCCCGCCGCCACCCCCCTAACCGGACTGCCGTGCCCGGCTTCAAAGCCGCGGCGGCCGACACGTCGGCAGGCCACTCCGCGCCACCGCCCACCCCGGCCGGGCCTCGGGGCGCCCCGTACACCCTCCCGGCCCGGCCCCACCTCCCTCCGCCCGTCCTTCAGGCGGAGGAGCGGGAGAAGAAGGGCGGAACATCCCCCGCCGCCTCCGGGACCCGCCCGGCTGCAGGCCCCGGGTCTGCGCCCGGAGGGACAGCGGAGGAAGGCGGCCGGGCGCACCGCAGGCCGCGCGGGGAAACGGGCCGTAACGGCAGCGGCCACCCCCCCTTCCATGACACTGCAGAGCGGGGCCCAGCCGCCGCCCTCCGCTGCCAAGGCCTCCTTCCGCCGTCGGCTCCGTGGGCTCCGCTCCCGGCGGCGGCGCCGCCATGATGATCCGCCCGAAACGGCGCCGCGCCAGGCCCTAACGCCGGGACGGGGCCCGGGACGCGCCCCCGCTGCCGCGGCCTGGCGCCCCGCGCCGCTCACCTTCATGTCGGGACATCCTACTCCAAAAGCAGCGGCCCAGGCCCGGCTCGGCGCTCCCGGGGGCTCCTCGGGCGCCGCTGCGGCCTGGCCCCCCGCCGCGGCACACACAGAGCTCCGGTGAGCGGATAGAGAGACCGAAGGCACGGCCGCGAGGGAAGCAAAGACACGAAAAGCGGGGAATAGAGCGCCTCTCTGCGCCTCCTTCTCCCTCTCCCTCGCTCGCCCTGCTGGGGGCGGATCCGGCGGCAGCGGCTTCCCGGGCGTCGTGACTCTGTGACTCTGGGCCCCGTCCGCTGTTGGCACCGCCTCCCGCTCCGCCCGCTGCCGCAGCGACGGCGGCGGCGGCGCTGCCCGCCGCGCTGGGGAGCTCCCAGCTCCTTCCACGTCCTCGCGCGCCGGCCGCGCTTCGGGAGAAAAAGGAAACACTCCCCCGCCCCCGAAGCGGCGGCCTTTCCGGGCTGGCTCCCGGGCCGGGGGGTGAAGGCGTCGGCGGCCCCGTGGTCAGAGCGCGCTAGGAGACCTGGCAAAGGTGCGGAGTATTCCACGGCAGTAACCTGCCCAATTAGGGGTAACCGCCAGCTATGGGGCATCTACCACAATTGGCGAAGATGTGTGCTGGGCAGCCTTTTATATGCAAAAGGTGGGGGTGGGGTGGGAGATGGGAGGAGGGAAGCAGTGGCATAACCCAGAGCGCATGCTCCGACCTGGTGTTTCACTCGCGGGCGATGTTACACGTTCCGGCGGCCTTGGGGAGCGGTTCGCTACGGGCGCGTGGGCGGGCACGGATCGTTTCCTTACTGCTTTTTCCCCTTTGTCAGGCCTGCAGAGTACTCCTGCCGGCAGCGTTTCCCGCTCAGGCTCCAGCTCAGTAAGAAGGAGGCTCCACGTGTCGAGTGTCACCGCGCTCCAAACAAGTGTATGTGTCGTTCCATGCCATGAGAACTTTTCTTCCGTCCCATCACAGTTGCTTCCCGCCCTGTCAGGAAGGCAGGCTAGTCTTGAGAGGAGTGAAAAACCTGCAGCATGGCTGTGTGCCTTCCCTTACATACGTTCAGATGTACGTGGTATATACATCAAGCATCTTGACTCGGTGCTGCCTTTCCAGCTACGACTTCCTGGCCTACCCACTGATTTAATTATGAGTTGCACTGTCTTCCCTACCTTCTCTGTCCATGCTACTCCCCCCTGTCTTCATTTTCCCCTGAAGTTTTCCTCTTCTGCCCTGAGCATGACATTCATTCATTTTTCATCTATGCCAGTCTAACACCTCCATCTTCACCACTGTGTTGCACCACAGCCCCATATGTCTGTCATAGCCCTGCAATTCTTGTGCGTTCATGTTGCTGAAGTACCTCCTCATTAGTCTATTTCACAGGCTGTGAGAGCCCACATGCCAGAGTGGCCTAAGCATTGAGAAGCAGTGAACAGCAGGACTGAACGCTGCTGAAAGAAGTGCCAGCCTCATTCCTTGTGCCACTTCCCTCCCCATGCCAGTCATATTACATAGCCTCCACTTCTCCCCATTGTGTGCATGTGCACACTTCTGTCCCCTATAGTCTGACTACCTGGTTCACTTCCATCTTTACCTTTGTCACATGCAGTTTCATAAACACAGTGCCTTCTGAAAGGGTAACCTGGATCAAGCCTGTCTAAAAATCCAGTGGACTGTATTTTCACTGGAAGCAAGCAACACCTGAGTGTTGGATAAACTGTAGGAGACACTGAGGGTTATTTTGACTCATGGGAGCCATTTCGACAATGGCTTCACTGCTTCTGAAAAGGGAAGTGCCAGTAACCATACAAAAGGTTTGCAGAAGCACACTACAGTTGACAAGAAACTGCAACTGTGAGAAAACTCACTATCAAACTGTGAAAGTGGTATCTGCAAAACAATCCTGGAGGTGAAGCAGTGCCTATCTTGCCAGCATTTCACAGCAACGATGTACAGAGTGGGGCAGTGGGTCAAGCGTGTTCTACTACTTTATTTTGGCACCGGCATTCTTAAATGCAAATGGAAATTGTCTCACCCAGATGCAGAATACAGGCCATCAGGTGCTCTTGGCTGATGCTACCTTTTAATCCCTACAAGAGCAAGCTAGCTTGCCAGCTGATAACTCACTGGCTAGCAATATCTCATCTCTGAGCGAGGCTGTGGTTCCCTGTGTAAGTAACTGCCTCGCTCTGAGCACTATGATGCTCTGTTGGCCTGTGCTCAGTTTTATCCTGTTTCTGGCAAAGCAGACTGCAACCCAAGTACCTCACTGGGACCCACAATATGGAGTCTTTGGTCATGAAGACCTTGGGATAATCATCTCTGGACACTTCAGTTGCAAAATGGTTTAATAAACTGTCCTGCATTTCTTAAGTGTTATCCACACATAAAATAATAGAATCATAGAGTAGTTAGGGTTGGAAAGGACCTTAAGGTCATCTAGTTCCAACCCCCCTGCCATGGGCAGGGACACCTCACACGAAACCATGTCACCCAAGGCGCTGTCCAACCTGCCTTGAACACTGCCAGCGATGGAGCATTCACAACTTCCCTGGGCAACCCATTCCAGTGCCTCACCACCCTCACAGTAAAGAACTTCTTCCTTATACCCAATGTTCAAGTTTTGCCCTGTTTAAGTTTTGACCCATTACCCCTTGTCCTCTCACTACAGTCCCTAATGAAAAGTCCCTCCCCAGCATCCCTATAGGTCCCCTTCAGGTACTGGTAGGCTGCTATGATGTCTCCAAGCAGCCTTCTCTTCTCCAGGGTGAACAGCCCCAACTTTCTCATCCTATCTTCATAGGGGAGGTGCTCCAGTTCCCTGATCGTCCTCGTAGCCTCCTCTGGACTTGTTCCAACAGTTCCATGCCCTTTTTATGTTGAGGACACCAGAACTGCACACAATACTCCAAGTGAGGTCTCACAAGAGCAGAGTAGAGGGGCAGGATCACCTCCCTCGACCTGCTGGTCACGCTCCTTTTGATGCAGCCCAGGATACGGTTGGCTTTCTGGGCTGCAAGCGCACACTGCCGGCTTATGTTCATTTTCTCATCCACCAACATCCCCAAGTCCTTCTCCTCAGGGCTGCTCTGAATCTCTTCTCTGCCCAACCTGTAGCTGTGCCTGAGATTGCTCCGACCCAGGTGTAGGACCTTGCACTTGGCACAGTTGCCTTGCACTTGGCATGTACACACAGATATCCTTGAGTGTACATAGTCCAGCACAAGCTGGTGAGCCTGTCAGCACACAGATTTTCTGAAACACCCCTGGCACCTGTGGCAGCCAAGAAGAATTGTGTGTCCTCTTCTCCATCTTGGTAGGCTGGAGTCTAAAATTGAAACTATAATGCTATTATTATATACTGTGCTTTTGCCCCAAGGCCAGTATCTATACCCAGCAAGAAAGTATAGATAAATGCCTTTGTCCTCTTGGAATCACATTAGAATATGTCTCTGCAATAGTATGTAAAACACACCTTCATTATAGAATCATAGAATAGTTTGGGTTGGAAAGGACCTTAAGATCATCTAATACCAACCCCCCTGTCATGGGCAGGGACACCTCACACTAGACCATGCCACCCAAGGCTATGTCCAGCCTGGCCTTGAACACCGCCAGCGATGGAACGTCCACAGCTTCCCTGGGCAACCAATTCCAGTGCCTCACCACCCTTACAGTAAAGAATTTCTTCCTCATATCCAATCTAAACTTCCCCTGTTTAAGTTTGAACCCATTACCCCTTGTCCTATCACTACAGTCCCTCATGAAGAGTCCCTCCCCAGCATCCCTATAGGCCCCCTTCAGATATTGGAAGGCTGCTATGAGGTCTCCACGCAGCCTTCTCTTCTCCAGGCTGAATAGCCCCAACTTTCTCATCCTATCTTCATATGGGAGGTGCTCCAATCCCCTGATCATCCTCGTGGCCCTCCTCTGCACTTGTTCCAAAAGTTTCATGTCTTTTTTATGTTGAGGACACCAGAACTGCACACAGTGGGAATTTTGCTGATTATCTCCTCTTCAAATATAGCAAATACTGCAAATGTGACATGCACAGGCTCCCAGAGGTGAGCGTATGGCAGCTCTGACTGCGTGTGGAAGGAGGCTCATAAAAAAATTTGAAGGTCCTTTGCAAGGTCATAGCCACCAACAGAAAATATTCTTACATTCTTAGCATTACCTTAATAGTATATACTGTCCTTGTTTTGAACAACATTGTTTCTCAAGTCCATATGCTGTTATCCCACAGGCAGAATTAGAAAGAAAGATTTTGGTGAGGTTCATGAAGTTCTGCTGTGGATAGACCCTTCTGTTCCTAAAGGAAGAGCCTGCCATAATCAGGTTTCTCATTCTTTCTCTCCTGTGCAGCAGGATAATTCATAGGTGAGACTTCCTGTAAAGCTATGAGGGAAAAAATAATACAACATCAGTACTTTCCTGATGGAGAAGCCATGTTGCAAAATGAAAATTTACCTACCCAAGGTCATTCAGGGTCCCAGGCTAGGGATTAGAGACCCAGATCTCATAGGAAATTGGACCAATGTATACGCCACAGTGAGAAACAGAGAAAATCATGATTTTTCCGAACATGAAATCACAGTATGATAAAACTTGTGCTTGGAAGTAATAAAATTTTCTGAAATAGGGAAGAGATGTTTGTGTGGTCTCATGTGATTCTTCTCCCTGACACTGTAAAAGGGTTCAGTGTCTGGAGTGAAGCAGGACAAGTTTGACTACTAAACTGACTAAAGACATCCTAGGGCAGAGCTCCTGAGTGTTAAAAACTGCTGGGACCCACATAGTCCATTAGTCTGCTTGAAATCTTTCCTTTGTGAGCTGTTCAAATCCCACTGAAATAGTGGTTTTGTGTGTTTCAGTGGTGTCCCTGCCAGGGTTTGAGCCTTTCAGGAAGTGCTCTGTGCTTCCCTTTGCTTGGACTTGTCTTTACCAGTGCTGGGCACCCCAGTACATGCAACACTAGCTCCTTGTTGTTGTATGGTGCAGCTTCACACTTGGGTGAAGGTATGCTGTCACCATAATAGCATAAAACTTATATAAATCAGTTGTTTAGATCAGTCTGGTTGTCGTAAGAACATACGGAACTCTGTGTACATGCTCAAATGTTAAATTTCTACACTGGTACACATCAGGGCCTCCCACTACACTTTATTTTCTAACTGCTGCTTTTCTGCCTCCTCTGGCTCAGTAGTTGTTCGGCTTGACATACTGCTGCTCATGGGCTGTTTTCAGCGTGATCTGTAAAGAAAGATCTTAAAATCAGAGAAAGACAATCTTGCTGCTTTCCAGCTTACAAGGGAAGACGTGAAAGAACTTTACATAATTCCCTTCCTCCATTTTGTTTTGACATCTGTGCCAAGGACACAAGCTCGGTCACAACAGACCAGATAACGGACCAGAAAACACAAAGGCTTTGGGATTCCTGTGGCTGGATGAAAATAGGAGATAGTATTTCCACATAAATGTTCAAGGCCAAGTTGGAGGGAGTCTTGGTCACACAGTTTATGTGTGGTGCCCCTGCTGAGGCAGGGGTTTGGGACTAGACAATCTCCAGGTCCTTCCAACACAAATTATTCTGTGATTCTGTAAATATTTCTTGGGAACTGAATCCTTCCACATTCACAGGCCTACTGATGGTGTCTTGCAATACAGCTTGGAGTGCCCAAAGCACTGAGGAACAGCAGAAGTGAACTTGGATTCATCAGGAGCATCAGATGGGTTTACTTAGTGGGTCTCATTTAGAGCTTTTGTAATGGAGTGCAAGCATTCCACTGGAAGAGAAACGGGGCTTGAATTTTTAGCACACGTCCCTCCTGTGGGAACTCTATTTGGCCTTGGAGCTAAACTGGTGTAAGCACAAGTAAATACGCTATAAAATGCTCATCATCAGTTTAAACTTTTATTAGAACTCTTCCTTTTGAACGCCAGTCACTGCTAGAATGTGCAATGCAAATGCTACACTGCAATGCTTATTTGTCACTGGCAACTAGCAGTTGAGGAAGCTGTTCCATTTCTTAAACACACAGTCCGGGTGTAAATGTCACATCTGCCATCTTTCCATCTTTCAGGTGTAAATGTCACATCTTTCTGCCATGGGGAGCAGCGGCATCCCCATATTTACCTGCACATGCCCTGAAACTACTGCCTCCTACCCAGGCCATATGTAATAGCTTTGCCACATTGCCAAAATCTTTCTGTAAGCCAGATGTTTTAAGCATGAAGTGGTTAAGCTGATTGGTACTTGTACGCAGTCACACCTATGCATGCAGGCACTGCGCAGAATTATAATATATTGCTGCTCTTTTCCTTCTGTCAGCAAATTTATCTGGACTACAGCAAAACCAGGAACTGTCTTGCTAATCTCCTTACCTTTCCAGACCACTCCACTCTGGAGTCAGTACTCAGAGGTTATCCCATACTGAGAGCTTTCTTCCTTCTCAGCAGACAGTTCTTAATGTTGGTTAGGATACCAGATGTTGATACAAAACTAAAAATGCCATGGCTAACTCTTTGTGTCCTACTTTTCTGGCCAAACCCTTATGAAGAATTTAAGCCAAACCAAACACTGAGAAAATCATCCAACCATTCTGTCCTTTTACTGACCACAAAGCCTTGTAATGGCATGGTTCCTGTAAGCATACTGTTCTTACAGGACCTCAAGTCACAGTGTACTAGGAAATAGAAACAGCTTTTAAAGATAATTAAAAAAAAAAAAATAATCCAAATTTTAATTTTTTTTTGAAGATCCAAATTGCAGCTCTCTTGTCTTTCAGAAGAGAACAAAGAAAAATAATTTATCCTTTCTGAAAATTATTGTAACTGGAGGTTACTGCTGAACCCACTGATTCTCCTCTACTTGATAACAACAGACGTGGCTGGTTTTACTCCATTCCATGTGAATGAATGAGAAACACAGCATCCCAAGCACTGTTCTAGAAAGGAGATATCAGGAGTGTATCTTGTTTACTTAAAAAGCCCTTTTTCTGTGATCAGGAAGAAGCAAATAAAGCAATATCTGCTCATCACTGTAAACACTCTTTCCTCTGCTCCTCAGATAAGGTACATTTTGTGCATGTTACTCATGCTTCAATACTGGTTCAGGCTACAAGCTAGGTTTTTATTACCCTTCATTACCTCTTTCTGCCCTTTAATTCTCTGCTATCCTCACCCTGTTTCAAACATCAGGCAGGTTCGCTATGAATTCAAATCACTGAGTGACCCTATTTGACCTTTTTGAGTGCTGCCATGCCTATTCTTACACTGGATGCTGCCATCTGATACAGTAGACAAGCTCCTCTTTCACAGCATAGTGGTTAATCTTTGGATCTATATGCCTCTATTTCAATAAAATTTAAGCTGACTGCTACCTTATGCCCAGACCCCTCACCTGTTGGGATTCTGGGGCGCTATGATGAGGTGGGACAATGGAGTCACATACTTCAGTCTCCACAACTGGCCCAAGATTTTCAGGGGTCACAGGGGGCCTTCATGGCTAGGTCCTTTTCCATGAGGAGCCCTGTGAGCAAAGGGGCCTTCCAGAAGCCACTGCAGAACCTCATCAACTCCAGCACTACCCAGAATAAGTGCAGCATGGCAAAGCATGGGAAAGCATTGTCCCGCAGTGCTTGTATCTGCTGTATAGGCATGGGGCTGAGGAACAGAAAGCAGGTGTAGCTTGTATGGTGTTAGAGACTGCTAGCATTCATTAAAGTGTCTGTGGCGTGCATCTCTGTGTACACCACATATTTTCAAACTTACAAGGACATATGGTTTCTGCTGTAAAAAGCCCATACTATAAAGTGGCAGGAGAAAGCTGGCAGCATGGGATATAAAGCCCGTGGGATGAGAGTCGTGTCCTGGCCATGGCTGCTGAGCAGCAATACTGCAGTAAAGTAGGTTATATCTCATCTGTCCCTTTCTCTTCTGTCCTTACATATTTTAGCCTGCATAGCTCAGGCAAGCACAGAGCCACTAATGTATTAGCAATTGAAAAAAAGGAATTAGAGTCAATACAGGCTAACCTGGAGGGAAGGCACTGCTCTGACTGCAAACACACAGACCTGCTGGGTGTGCTAGGTGGCTCTGTCTGGTTCAGCAGCAGGTGTCATATTTTTAGCTGTTGTAAGTGATGCATGAGTAGTGATTTTGGATTGCCTTGGGCCCAGTCGTGCCTCATCTCCCCCTTCCTTCTGCAATGACACAAGAGAAAACTTCAGTGCTGAGAGGAAGCTAGCTATGACTGCAGCACTGCTAATGACAAGCAGTCATCCAGCTTTTGGGATTTTGTTCAGACACCCTCTTCTAACAAAAAACTAGGTCTCACGTGAAACAAATCTCTCTCCTACATTTTCTTTCTGAATGTCAGAAGGCAAGCAGTTTTATGTTCTCAGCTTACAAGCTTTTAATTTTTCAGTTAAAGAATGATCAACATTGACATTTGAAAATCTATTTTCAAAAACAGATGTTTCTGGTTTTCACTTGCCCATTTAAAATACAGGATCCCCTTTTATTGTGGCCTTCAGCTGAGCCCTTTTAATTGTGGCTGTCAGCCTGCAGACTAGACCTCTAAAACAACTTAGAAAGATGATTGGCACTATCACTCAACTCACAGTTGTGTGTTGGCACAGTGCTGTAAAAGGTGACATGCTTGCGAGCCCCCCCCACTGCCATTCACCTGGGCTGCGGGTACCTGCAAATTGGGAATTTTGGCTCATTTTACAGCAGAAAAACTGTCAGTGTAAGCAGCCAGCAGAGCCAGTGAGCACCATATGTTGTAATGTACAGGAAGAGTGTGCTCTTACTGTCCTCTAGGAAAACCGGGAATAAAACTCACATTCATGGTATGGCTGGAAGCTAGAGCAGGGACAGATGTGTGTAATCACCTTGGCTCTGAAAAGAGAAGGTTATCCACCTGCCGCTTTCTCATCCTGGTGGCAGGGTTTGGCAGAAGGGGAAAGACAGAGGATGTACATCCACAGGACAAACACAGGCCCGTTTTTCTCTCACTTTCCTCTTCCAAAGCTTCTTGGTGGCAGCACAAGCATTTATTCGACTGTTCTTGGTCTGTTGGAGAGACAACTTGGACAACAGAAAGGGCTTTGTATACATCTATACAAAGCAACCCACACCCAAAAGAATGAGATGCCCTAACACATCAAGGCTTCCTCTGCAGTGGCAAAATCACTGCTCGTGAGCTGTACTGAAAAGGTAGCATTACATCTGTCACCAGGTTATATACCAGTCATTTCAGATAGGGGCAGAGGTACCAGAGCTGGTTCATACCTGTGGGAATAGGTGTATAGGTAGCATAGGCAGCATAGCCTGGCAGCTCAGTGTATACACGCATAGGAAGCAGCTGCACTTGAGTAGCTCAAGGGCTAAATTGCTGGGTGCTCAACCTGAAGTCACATGTGGCATCTCTTCACTCACTTCAAATCCCTCCTTCATGGTTACAAACTGCAAGGCTCAGTCTTGACAAAGCAGTGAGAAGGAGAAATCTGTCTTTGACCTCCTTCACTGAAGTCCTCAGTCCTGCTTCCGATGAGCAATGCAGCCACTTTTGGACCTGCAGCAGCATGCTTGGTTTCCTCAATTTGGCCCAAGTCCTCCCCTGACTTCCAAGAAGCAGGGGCAGCAATGGCCAGTCCTTCATCACAGAGGGACCAGAGAAACTTACCATAACAAAGCTGGCTTTAGGGGACCAAAACTTCCCAGCTTGTGGAGATGCATGAGTGTAGCACTGACTGGAGGCACATCTCCAACAGGTGCAAACTGACCACAGAACCCATGCTTTGAGCAGAGGGGCTTAGCCACGAGGTTATTTTAGAACACCACTACTCAGCAGAGTCCGGAACTGGTACAAAGTGTCCCGTGTCAGAGAAGGCATCATTTCAGTTGATGACAAATTTCTCTCCAATTAACAGGAACAATTTTTAATGATGATGACCATTTAGCTCCTCCCAGAATACTTGAGCTCCAGCCCTCTGTGGTGCTATGTATTGGTTTACCACGCAGCTGCTCTTCCGTGTTTAATTAGCAGGTGTGAAACCAGTTGTGTCGCGCAGAGAAAGACCTGTCCTAGTTACAGCTCTGCGCGCCTGCACGCAGCCGGCCTCGGTGAGCAGAGCGTGAGTTACACACTGCCATCTAGCGATGGACGTCTCTTTCCCCTGCCGCACAACAGCAGAAAATTGATGCCCCAAGGGTTCTAATTGCCCGAGGCTGCAGTCTAATGTAGGCTTACAACCCATGACCTGGTGAGGGACAGTGGTGGGTGACACATGTAATTGAGCACAGAGTCCTAGCCCCGAGGAGCTTACATAGGACAGCTGATGTAAACATTTAGGCATCCCGAGGTAGAGTTCCTGGCTAATTTTGGCAAAGCTTCTATTAGCTCTCCACGCCAAGTTCTTGCACACACCTAAGTAAGTGCGCACATTCTCAGTTTTGTCAGTCTTATCCTGAATGTTCACATGCACATGCTCTTGCGTGCCTCTTACATGCTAGGATGCTTTTTCTCTTTTTATTTTTTCCTTTCTATGTTTTGTTTTGTTTTGTTTTGTTTTGTTTCCTTAGGGGCCCTACAAGAAACATGGAGAAGGACTTTTTCTAAGAGCATGTAGTGACAGAACAAAGGGGAATGGCTTTAAACTGAAAGATGGGAGATTTAGATTAGACATTAGGAAGAAATTCTTCATTCTGAGGGGGTGGTGAGACACTGGCACAGGGTGCCCAGAGAAGCTGTGGCTGCCCTGTCCCTGGCAGTGCTCAAGGCCAGGTTGGAAGGGGCTTGGAGCAGCATGATCTAGTGGAAGGTGTCACTGCCCGTGGCAGGGGGTTGGAACTGGATGAACTTTAAGGTCCCTTCCAACCCAAACCATTCTCTGGTTCTATGAAATTTAGGTCCCACCCTAGCAGCAGGATGGATATTGAATCCACTATGCCTCATATGGAACAACACCTGAGACACGTGGCTGCATTCACATGTGCAGGGCAAGAAAACCACAGCCGCAGCGCCTCCCCTGCCTATTTGGAACTGGCACATGGGCAAGCACACCAGCGATTGCAAAGCCTTTGTGTGAGCCCATAAGGGATGACATTACACCATCACTTCATGCTGTTCCTTTATCCCTTTGCTCTAAAAGCCACAGGAGCTTTAAAGCATTTTATGCTGTTGTAGGGGCCCAAATCTCCATAAGCCCCTTGTCACCAGTGCACTGCATGAATTCCCCGTTAGCACTTTGACTGAAGTGTTTTGCATGGCAGGAGTGATTAGAAACCTCACTGCTTCCCTGCTGAAGGATACTGCTCCCACAGAAGGTCCAGCTAAACAGCATGCTCCTGATCTGCCTCAGCACAGCCAGACAGCAACTAACAAAAGCATTTTGTGCTAACTAAGGTGTTTTTTACTGAACACATTAGGAAGGACATGTTTTGTCAGCCAAGTTGCAGAGACAGTAAGAAGGAATTTAATAACAGCTTAGACAGACAAAACAGCTAGACCAATGCAAGAAGATCAGCCTCTGATAAAAACAGGCATAGGAAATTACTTTACACTCTTTAATAATTCTTCATATTATTAACTGAATGTTCCAATGACACTGATTGACAAGGGACAGTTGTATGAATATAGTTTTCTATTTGGACACAGCTCTTCAGTAATAAAATTGTACACAAGAGTTTAATCACTACACACAACCAGTAACAACAGTAGATTTCCTTGTAGACATGAACCCTTAGAATAAACGGGTTTTGTGTTTCCTCTAATCGTAAGTAGTCAGTACCAATGCCTACAGGTTAAAGTCATCTAACAATTCCTGCTGTAACATCTTTCTCTCCGTAGCTCATACATCTTTGTCAAGCTCCCACTTCCATATGACAGATTCTGTCTTGGACACACTTCAAAAATCAAAGGTTTGGTAGCTGCAGCTGCAGCCTGGCTGGGCACCCTGTTGCTTCCCCAGCTCTGCAGCTCTGTGTTTCTGAGTATGCCTGAGCAGCACAGAACTGAGAATTTTAGAGCTTCCTTGCAATCTCAGTGGCAGTAAACAGAAACATTTGAAAGAAAACCCAAACATTTCTCTTGAAACATAGTGATTGTCTTCTTTTATAACGGACTTTAGTCTCCAGCATGTTTTTTTCTTAGGATTCACTTGATTTGTTTGGTCACATGTTTGTTTTACATGAGATGAGGTGTTTTTCTGACAGAGTACGTATCTTCAGTGGTAAACTTAGCTGAGAAACAGCGTTACCTTTGCAAGTATCACTATTCTTGTATCACAAGTATAAAACCCTATTAACTGCCACGTGACAGGGAGGGAGATATTCTCAACCTCTCGTGTTCGATCTATCGAACAGGAAAGCCAAGACCCTAGTGCCCAACCAATCTGTCAGTGTTCTGTTATAGGGACCCTTCACTGAACAGTCCTGCTGGATCAGAGGGCAATCTAACTGACTTGTTCAGGGAAATGCACCAACAGCATAAGGCGGACCTCTCAGTGGGTTTCCCACTTTGTTACCCACTGCTGGTGACTGCTTTGCCCATGAAAGACTAACAATAACAATTTCAGGAATAACACTCTCTATTAATATAAAATCGTGACAAATTAAGGCTTGTGATTGCTGATGATGGGGCCTGTCTGCAAAACCAAGCTTGAAGCGATACACAACCAGACTATAATCACTGTAAACAGCTAGCATGAGTTAGTCATTTAGCACACGTAAGATAAAGGTCTTACTCAATAGGTATCCCTGTGGGGGAGAAGGTAGGTTCAGCCTGTTGACTATCTCGGAAGTTACAATGGAGCCTTCCCTGTTTTCCCTTTCCTTATTTCATGTATTTATGCCATTGATTAATTTGATTTATACCATCAGGAACTTCCCATAACCTTCCTACATGTACTGACTGGTCAGTTAATTTCCATGAGGTTATACCATTTTCATCAAAAGGACACCCTAGTCATGTTTTGCTGACATGTGAAGCCATATATTGATGATGTCCGTGTGCTTCCAAGATGTACCAGCCTTCACAAATAGTCTTTCCTGATTAGTGATTCATTAGCTCTGTTTCTTAATCTGCCTACACATGAGCAGAGCCTCCTCTCCCGCTCTCAGTCTTTTGTTCACCAATGTTGTTCATCCTGACCTTGCAGGCAGCCCTTGGATCTGTCCAGGCTTTCCCATAACACAGCTTTCAACTCTTCATGCCTGTGAAGCTTGAGTGACTCTGGTCATACAGACTTTGTTACTGATGGGTGTAAAATCCTCTTGCTTTGATTTTAAAAATACAAATCTAGTTTTCTTGCTTGGCAGCTGCTGTGCAGTTTATCAGTACATGGTGCCTTCTAGCTCCGGCTCCTGCAGGGAGTACAAAAGAGACTGGCTGAGGGGCCGTCACTCTGCTCCACCCTCTGGTCACTTTCTCTCAGCATATGCCAAGGTTGCAGGGTTGCCTGGGGAACTACCACCGGGTAGATTCCATGCATGCCAACTGCATCCCATCCTGGAAGTAGCAGCTGCATTTTACCCTAAGGTTTTCCTAGTGTTGTAATGTAACACTGGACTGGGACTAGAGGGCAGTGGTCTGTAATTTCCCCCATTGTCCCACCTGAAACTTGTCAGTAGATAACTCTCTACCTTTAGACATCATTCAAGAAAGCCCTAAGTTGACCACACCATAAGAAAATAGTCCAAGAGTCTTGTCAGAGGATTCCACTGTTCTTGACACAGAACAGGGCTAAAGCTAAGGTGTTTCCTCAGACCACAAGTGACCACAACTCACATCCCCTGTGCACTGCCCCAGTGGACACTGTTCATCATCTTACCACAGGATGAGTTATTTTTCTCTGCAATCCATGCCAGTGTCTATAAAAAATACTCTGCCTTATTCCAAGTGCCTTCTGAATATTGTTCAGGAAAGAAGGAACATAGTAACACCATATGCAGAGGCAAAATTCTCTTCCTTTTTCATTTATTTTAAGGATTGCATTTGTCTGTTGTAGACCTCTGAGCTTTCTTGACTGGTAGTGACAAATATACTACTTTGTCCTAAAGACCTGGAACATCCTGACTGATTTAGTATTGTTTCAATTAGAAACCATTTATGGGGATATAAACATACACTTTTTGTTCTGCACTGAAGCTTCAACTGTGGTAAAGGCACAAAAAAACCCCAGGGAACAAATCCCCAAATGTTTGAATCATAGAACCATAATATCAAGTAGGTTGGAAAAGAACTTTAAGATCATCAAGTCCAACCTTTACCCCAGGACTGCCAAGTCACCACTTGAAGTTCATGTTCATGTGTTTAAATGTTCATATGTTGCTATAAACATGTTTTTCCCTACTATTGGGAAAGTGTCAAAAACATTAAAACAAAAGATTAGATAGCTTTCATGTATTTCACTCTCTCTGAGTTGCTTTAAAGAATGCATTGACTTAAAATACTTCAAATATAAAATAATTTCATATGGTTTAATTACAGCAGCAGCTTTTAATGTTTAGTATCAGAAAGACTGTTCATATTATGGAATAAATACTAGTATTTATTTGTTCCTTTTATGACCATCTCCAAGAAAATACTTCATAACAGACAAGCACTCTAAGAACACAGTTTACAATCGCCATACACTAAAACCAGGGCAGATACAGTTTTCTTGTACAGATATACACATCCTTTGAATTCTGTACTACAGGTGCCTTCTGTCTTTCACAAAGGGGAAGAAAAGTAATTCTTTGTTCAATATATGCATGAAAAATATATGGAAAGCCTATAGGAGCAATAAGGTTGACATTTATAGGTCCCCAATAAAACCACTCCTTCCTTTCCAGTTCAGTGAAGATATGCAACATAACAAGTTGTTATAATCTCTTATGAACTATGACTTCAGCTTGGTTTGGTTACAAAGGGTGAAGAGAAAATAGATAAATCAGATTTTCAGCTGGCTGAACAGAATTCCAATTAAACAAAAAAAAAAACAGACCTTCTAGGGTCCTTACAGAATTTTTCCTGACTGTGCAGATAAAAATTCAAGGCTCCGCTGAATACATCAAGTATATTTAAAGTTTCTAGGATGAGCATAGTCCAGTGCAAAAGACACCTCAGTGCAACAGAATCCCCCTAAAAGGCGGTATTTTAACCCCTATTAGCATACGAGAAAAACGAGCTATGCACATCAGAACACCAAAAGACACACACTAAAAAATTTCAGAAAAATTCTTTGTTATCTGTTTTTATTACAAAATGACACTTGGTGTTAACTGAATACAATAGCATGGGCTGTCAGTGTTGCATAGTTGCTCCTATGTGAGGCAACAACTGCACTAACCAGAAATAGGTCACTTCATATCTACTACAGCTAAGTTACCTGCAGTTATTACTGCACCAATTGGTGCGACTGTTAGGAACCAGGAGTGGTTAAGCCACGGCATAAGAAATTGCTTTATTGCCTTGTAAGTAGCAGGTATAGAATCATAGAATCATAGGTTAGGGTTGGAAAGGACCTCAAGATTATTGAGTTCCAACCCCCCTGCCATGGGCAGGGACACCTCCCACTAGCTTTATCATAGAACCATACAATGGCTTGGGTTGGAAAGGCCCTTAAAGGATCACCTAGTTATGGCCTTCCTGCCATGGAGGGGAAGATACCTCTCATTACACCAAGATGCTCAAAGCCCCATTCAACCCACCCTCAAACACTTCCATAGATGGCTATTAATGTTATTATGTATCTATTACTAGGAAATACAACCTTTATGTAGTACATTTCAATAACTAAGCCTTAATATATTTTCTGACTGCATCTAAAGACATCACCAGCAGCAGCAGCAACCTATACAGCACTCTGCACTCCTCTTTTATTGCAGTATGTCTTCACCAGACTATAAATACTATGGATTTTGAACTAGTTGATAAGTCTGCTTAGTACTGCTTTAGAATAGTTTGAGAACTTAATATTGTTTTTTCCATGTTCAGTTACTGCTGCTTGTCTGTCAGTGTGCTCTGTTCAGTGCCTGAGCTGTGCTTGTTTTTAAGGGACCTTCCAATGTATCTCCAGTATTCCTTTCGGATGGTGTCTTTTTCTTTAGCCAGAATTTCACACAACTATAAAAGAAAATTGAAAGACTGGAGTTATACCAAAAGTTTACAGAATCCTTAATTGTCTTTACAAAATGTATACAATACATGGTTCAGCCTGTAATAGAAACACCTTTTCCAGAAACAGCAATTGTTTTATTAACCCCATTTGCAACTGTCTGATGACCTTAAACTGACGTCAACTCCAACTGGTAGTCAAGCAATCTGACATAAAACTGCACAAATATATCTCCAGTCCTACTTCAGTTGCAGCTGCTTCCCCATTACTCCTTTCCATGCCTACCACTCGTCATCTACCCCAGACTATTCAGCCTGAAGTATACTACAGTATATTTTCGACTTCCTGAGAAGCTTGATTTTCTTTTAGTGATGCAGTAGGCTGTACACCACTTCATTCAAAGCAGTGGTGGAACATCCTGCTCCTGAATCTTCAGTACTTCTGATGGACTGACAGGAGATACTTGGTTATGGCTTTTCAATTAGCAGACTGTCATAAAAGGATTCTCCATGCAAGTCAGTAACCTTCTCTTACAAGATGTTAGAGTTGGTGCTATACTTCTACTTGTTCTGATTTTTGTTTCACTTTGATCTGAGTGTGCACAGCAGAAATCAACCCTACTCACATAACATTCTGTGTAAAATTTATATCATATGAACACTATCTACAAATGTTCTAGTTAATTCACTTTTATTATGCAGATGACATTGCCTCAATCAGTGAACCAGAGTTGAGAAATACGAGCTTTGATACCTAAATTGATGAAGAAGTCAAACTCTGTGCAATAGTATAAAGGAATATGAATCTGGGACATACTACTACACTTATTTACACTCTGGTCCTGGAATACAACAAAGGAAAAATGCTGAGAATGAACAATGTTGGAACACAGAGACTCCAGGCAAGAACTGCAGTTCTACTTAAATTTCAGTCTGTCGTACAGTGAATGAAAATTGGTTTTATAAAAAATACACTACAAACAGTTGCAAGAAGCTCCCCAAATATGAAGCGCAAGGAGATACACAGCACTGCTAGAAGTCATAGCTTCTCTATAGGAAATGGTGCTGACAACCCTTACTAATGTTGCCACTGCCTGCTGGCTTTAAGGCTAATTCTGCCAGCTTTCTTTAGAAAGAGCCAAGAAGTCCAAAGGGATCCTGAGATTCTGTTTAGATACAGACACTCTGAGAATAAGGTTCACTAATCCACAGAGAAGAAAGGTAATCCCATGCTAGCTTTGCAGCACAACACCACCTCGATTGTTGAAACATCTTTCTTCTGCAGGCAGTATTAGAAACCTTTTGTTTACTAATAGGTAAAGAAAGCTCCCAGTGATTCTGTATCTGGCAAATTATCAACTATAGATAAATTAATGAGACCCTTGTGATTATCTGACTTTCATGTTCAACTCTTCATAGACCTCCAGTGATCAACAACCTGTTCTATTTAAAAAAGTCAATCCCATTTTGTTGGGATATAAAACAAGAGAACAATAGATGGCATCCCTGAGAAACAAAATCAAATTCTCAAAGCATACCTCCAATGCCTTGTTTAGTGTTTCTTCCTTGTTATCACACTGGTTTTCAAGCATATCTTCATACATGTCCACAAGAAATGCAATGAGATAAGGTGAACTGTGGCTAGGCTGTAAGTTCAACAGTTGCTCTAACAGATTTGGATACTGAGAAAGACCACGATCCTGTAGAATCCTAAAACAGAGGTTAAAAGGCCTGAAACATAACACTGGGAAACATGCTGTGAAGAATTTTATTTCGCTTATGGCTCCTTTATGCGGAGATCAATTTTGAAATAAGGGTGCCAATACAAGTAAGGCAGAAAGTAAGCAACATTCAGCAACAATACAGCTTCATGTTGTAATTATGCTCATCTGAACAGAAATTACACTGAAAGTATAGTCATTAGTTCTTATTCCATGCTCTTGAAAGCAGTAACATTACAGGTCAAGTTTTTAAAAGCATGAGAAGTACTTGCAATCTTCTGGTAAGAGCCACAAGGCCAGATACTTAGTGGAAAGTTATGGAGAAACTAGGTTAATATATTAAACCCTTGTGAAGGTTTCTGCCTGCCTGCTTGAGAACACAACACTAGAATGAACAGCAACAAGCTCTTTTCAGTTAAGAGCTAGGCATAAGATACCTTCCACAGATATTCTCTGCCCCACAGAGAATGATGCCTTACCCTTTTAAATAGTTCCAAGCGCTCTCATTATGTGGCACTGCAGTGATCATCTCAAGAGTGTATCTGGAGAAAAAGATGAATGCAACCATTAACAGTGCAGTTAGAAATTACCTGAATGTGCTCAGATGTTTCCAAATGCATCCCTCTAGTCTGTATTTCAGAGTCTTTATGCAGATCATCTCAGCTGGGCCATAGATGAAAAATGCCATGCAATACAATCACCACAAATCTCAAAGAGAATGTCATGAGAACTGTTTTAAATTCTCAAGTGTTCTATTTGCTGCATTTTATACAATTATGAGACAGTTCTCAAAATTATGAGCAATCACACTAAGAAACAACACGAAGTACTCTCCTGGTAAACTGATAGAATAATTTGTGCCCTCACAAGAAATATCAAGGGATTGAAAACGGCTAGCACAATCGAAGCCAAGGGTGAGCTATGTTAATAGGACTGCAAATTATATATTCTGTATCTACTTGCAGAACGTTTTTGATGATGCTGCACTTGAGCAAACACTGAGGAAGGCAGAGCATGAGCTTTCAGCTCATGCTCTCTTCTGCAGTAGTTCTTAGAAAGTAGAAGTTAGGCAATTCCTTTAAAACCAAAGCAATGAGAGGCACTTGCCATGCAGCTCCAAAGCCACATTTCACCTACACAGAACATTTACCTTCTGCCCTTCCCCAGCAAAACCAGGCATTCAGCTGATATTCAGAGACAGCAGATACAGATAAAAAAATTCTATAAGCAGTACTGAGAAAAAAAAAAAACAACCAAAACACCACCACAACCCTAATACTTTTTTAACCTTCTGCAGTCACTACATCAAGCAACAACCAGCCCAACTACAGTTCTATAATAACAGCAGGGAAGTCTTAACCTTAGACAGTCTGATTCTTAAAATGGTATCCAATTATCCTGAACACAGCACCACGTATCAAGGTCTTAGATCAAGGGAGGATGTCAGAACTAACCTCTGGAGAGAAAAAGCTGGAAATATCCAAGCCTAAGTCATGGAAATGGTTCATATTTATTAATCTGCAGAAAAGTTATAAACTGGAAATCAAACTTAGAGCAGTTTGCAAAGGCAAGCCTGAAAGGTAGTGTGGGCTGAGATCCTCTATGAGCAACATATCAATGGATCTATTCAGAGACTCATTCTTACTTATAAAGAACCACTCAGATATTTGTAGTACCTTCTTTTCATTGCTTCTTCACTTCAGACAAACTTCTCATAACCATCAACCCTGATTAGCAGTCTGGGATGTGAAAACCATAAAAGAGAGCTTTCCTTGCAACCACAGTAGTAGAACAGATGGCTAGAGGCCCAGTTTCTTTCCAGTTATAAACATACCACTCTGACAGTTTCAAAAGCCCACCTACCTAAAACTAGCCAGCTAATACGAGTAGTTGTCTTCACGCTGAGCACGTACCCCTGAAAGCTCTTTTCTTTTCCCAGCTACATTTTGTTCCTCACAAAAGGCAATTCCTCCTCCTACTATACATGTCCACGTTAACTTTAAATCATTGTGGCTACTGTACTACTAAAACAGCTGTTCAGTACTACACTGAGAGTGCCTCTCCTTCCAAGCTTTCTAGGGATAGGATGTAAAATACTAATGAACAGCACAGTTTATGTGGCTCCAGCGACACAGATTTTCTTGCAGTTTGTTCCACTATCGCTCATTGACTAAGAAAGGCCAGAAGTGTTTGTTTGCACAATAAACAGCAGGGCAGGAAGACATACTCATGAGAATAGCTTGCCTGGGGTAAGCATAGCTTGCTTCAGTACTACTCAACAAGTCAGTGGTACTGAACACATCTGTATATGCACTAACACTTTATCTGCTATCTGTGACAGTGAGCCCAGGAAAGACAAGCCCACAGAGACTGCCAAAGTACTGATTTTTTTTCACGTAATGAAGAATGCTTAATGTGAGCATGAATAATGTTACTAACTGGACTTCTCTGTCTAGAACTGCTGGATCATCATAGCCCGTAGTGTTGAAGATTACAAAGTGCCGCTGGTTCCAAACAGAGTTGTTTCTCACATCTTCCCTCAAAAGCTGGTCTACATAATCCAGTTCATTGTCCCACAACTTGAACTCCTATGGAAAGGGAAGAAAGAGAGACTATCACAACCAAATGTTTCTGGTTTTTTTTTTTTTTTTTTTTTAATATATTCTCCTTTCTCCCAAGTTCTCTGAACATTATATACACAAACTTTTATAAGGAAATTAACAAAAATTGAAAAAAAAGGGTGCACGAGGAACACACCACACTATTCAGTTGCACACAATGGTATTACATCATTATTAAATTTACACAGATAAAAGTAAGTAACCAACAACAGGCCTTTTTGAACTTGATTCTAAAAGTCAAGTTCATTGTTTATACCACACAGTAAAATCCAATTGTTTCCCCCCCTTTAGCCTTAGAAACAAAGTGCCAAATGCAATTCAGATTGTATTTAAGAGGCAAAACTCTAGAACTTGAGCAAGTTGTTTATTTAATCAAGAGTTTTGTAGATACGATACCTGAATAACCCACTGTCTGTGCTGCCAAGCATGGTAATTTTTGGCATCCTGGTGAAGAATGTCAGCTATGAACTCAAGCTCTTGAGATGGGTCCTGCAGCCACTCCACCAACACCCGTCTGTGATGCCTAATGACAAGAGGAGGAAACTATTTTTAGAATAGTCTGAATTTTTTTGTGAGCGTATTAAAACAGCGTAGGGCAACTGTACTACTTAGAAAAAAAAAATAGTTACATACTTCAAATTATATATACTAACCAAAACATTTCACTTGGCTCTGAGAAATATACAATGTATACTTATAACGTAATGGATTCTACCTACATATATGCATTGGCCAATCACCTCCTTTTTGACAAGCTATGTTTACTTGAAGTAACACATTTCCACTTTTAACACTGATGGCCAAAGTCTTGAGCAGAATAAAATCTTCTATTCCTATATAATTTATCTGCTTCAGTACAGTGCTGCTGTTCTGCCTACTCTACCACTCACTTCAAAACCCAACAACAGGTAAGCAAACTCCAAAAGCCAACAAAAGGAAGCACACACATTCGTATCTGTCCTTTTGCTTGCCTTTTCATGAGTGATTTTTTTATCTGTCAGACTTTTTAGCATGTCATAATCACATACTTAGAACAAACAGTTAAAGAGTACTGTGGCAGGGATGCTGATGCAACTCCATTTAAATCTTCCACAACTGCCACTGAAGCATATGCAGAAAGCAACTCTAAGGATCAACAATCACAACTGATTCTCAAGAATTTAAAACCCAAAATCTATCTACAAACACATTCAGAACTGAAAAGAAAACATGGCATTACCAGACTTGATAGTTCTTTGGCTGATCTTCAATGATAGCTGTAATATACTTAAGTTCCTCATGGAGATCCTTTCCCAAGGACTGCAAGAGGACTCTCCGGAAATGCCTGCATTAAAGTCAAGTATTTGAACGCTGCAACATGGCTTTGCTAAAATTCACAGAGGAGGACATAGAAGAACCTTTATTCACAGTACTTCTAATAGATACTGACTTAAAAAGAGTGCAAAACACTATCCAGTTCTGCTACAGGCAATTCAATTATCAAACAGCAGAGAACTGGGATACAACTGGTTGTGTTACCTAAGATCACAGAAATCCTGTTTCAACCTCTGACCCACACTAGTCTTATCCTCACAGAAACTATGGCTTAAGTGCTTAAAATAATGTAAACTTTCTGATTTTATGCAAGTTAACAGAATAAAGACATACAAGAGGTACGTGTTAGCATTCAGGAGCTGAAAGGTCCTACTCTGAATGTTATAAATTCACTGTTTATTCATTACCTAATTGCCCATTACCTGACAGATCTTTTAAAATGCTCTACTTAGTAAGCATACACAGCGAAGCTGTGAATGCTCCATCCCTGGTGGTGTTCAAGGCCAGGCTGGACAGAGCCTTGGGTGACATGGTTTAGTGGGAGGTGTCCCTGCCCATGGCAGTGGGGTTGGAACTAGATGATCTAAAGGTCCTTTCCAACCCTAACTATTCTGTGATTCTATTTAGCACGATATAGTAGTTATCATGGCTTTATGACTCTTGAAGCCAACTTGGGACATTTTCAGCACCTTGCCAAGGCCACATTGTCAGATGGCCTTGGCACCTGATCTATTTTAAAACAAAGTTCATTTTGCAGCTAATCCTGACCTGACTGGTAATATTCCCAAAGCCAAATGAATGAAAACAACAGAATCAAAATGAGACACAGAAAATACTGAATAAAGACTTTCTTCAGAAGCTCACTGGAAGTCGACCCCACTTCTCTGTGAAAACTCAACTAGTTATGCCATAATTAGACTAATACATTTATTAAGACATAAAAGGCCAGCAATTTGGTAGAAATAATCCCAAGACTGTCACTTACCACACCGTGTAGTTTGCAGCATTTAACTCGATGGCATCTGCTGTTAGTTTGAAGGCTCTTTCACTTCGCTCATCCCGCTGGAGAACAGCCCGGAAGTAATCATAGACATCTCGAACTAAATAAATAAGAGCATCTTATCCAAGGCTATGAGACAATGGCCTGATTAGGGGGTAAGGTGAGTAATCTTTTGAAGTTACTTCCTATTTTTTGTACTTTAAATATACCTCTTTAAAATGACTGCTACATACTACTCTGACAGCACTACTAAATGGTATTAGTATACCGAAAAGCTGCAAAAATATCTTAAAAGTACACCATCTGAATAGCATCCAAAACAACACAAAGGTTCCTTGCTACTTACGCTATTTGCCCAGATGTGGGAGCTTCACGTGTTCTTTTGCTACTTGTGGGCTAGAAATGCTGTATTATGTGAACCGGACTGTCTGAACCAGACCTCTTCAGTCATATGATTTTAAAATAAAACTTTGGCTATTAACATCTCAGATGAAGATCCAATTTCAGACACGTTTGGTGAAAACATCACACACAATCACTATTACACAATAAACACTAATTTCTTCACAGTACTGCTCTAGGAGGTTTGTTATCCAAAATCAGAAATCTTGCTTTAACAACGCTAAAGAGATATACAAATTTAGCCACTCTAAAGTTGTGATTGTAGAACGTATTTAAAACTTACATTTTTCACTGTAGATGATCTGAACAACAGGATTTGGCCCATCATTTTGAGGGATTGGTTCAATATCTGCCCATTCCTTCCTGTCCCTGTTAATACATTTTTTTTTTCTTTTCAATGCTTCTAAAAAGGACAAAACGCTACTTAAACCACTACAGGCACAAATCTATATGTAGCAACACATCCTCATTCCCAAAGTTCACTATTATTGTCACCATGTTATTTGGCCCCTCATGACAATACAGACATTGAGTTGCTGGAGTGGGTCTAGAGAAGGGCAATGAAGCTGGTGAAGGGCCGGGAGCACGGATCTTATGAGGAGTGTCTGAGGGAACCGGGGTGTTTAGTCTGGAAAACAGAAGGCTCAGAGGGGACCTTATCATTCTCTGCAACTACCTGAAAGGAGGTTGTAGTGAGGTGGGGTTAGTCTCTTCTCCCAACTAACAAGTGATAAGAGGAAACGGCCTCAACCTGCACCAGGGAAGGTTTAGATTGGATTTAGGAATAATTTCTTCACAGAGACGGTGCTCAGGCATTGGAACAGGCTGCCCAGGGAAGTGGTGGAATCACTGACCCTGGAAGTGCTCAAACAAAGTGTAGATGAGGCCCTCAGTGACATGGTTTAGTGGTGGCCTTGGCAGTCCTGAGCTAATCGTTGGACATGATGATCTTAAGAGGTCTTTTCCAACCTACTTGGTTCTATGATTCTATTGTCTGCAAGAGAGGAGCATATAAACAAGGAGGTGCTGACATATGTGACCGCATCAGAACCCAATGGCAGCACAACCTGGGGGAGGGAAGCGACCGACCACCCCGCCCGCAGGATGCCACGGGTCCGAGCAGGACGCGACACCCGACGCTTTCCGCGTTCGTCCCCCCAAGGCCTTCCGCTCCCTCTGGCGACGCTGTGGCCTTGCGAGGGGAACAACTGTACCTGTAGAGCACATAGCCGGCGTCCTCCACGTCCTCCTCCTCTTCCAGCAGTTGCCCGAAGTCGCCCTCCGGCTCGCCATCGCCACCGCCATCGCCATCGCCACCGCCACCGCCCTCGCCCTCCAACGGCCGCTCCACCGTCACCACTCCCTCCGCCGCCATTACCTCACTGCTGCTTCCGTGGCTTGGCCGGAACCATTGAGGGGCGGGCGGCGAAGGGGCCAGAGCAGCCGCGTGGCTCGACAGCGCCTCCCGGAGTGCGGAGGGCGAGCTGGGCCCATCCGGCCGCCGGGACCTGGCCGTACCGGCAGCGCCCAACGGCCGCCCTGCACCCTGAGGAGCTTTCATCCGCGGAGACGAACCGGGGAGGTGGCGGGAGACTGGGCAAGGATTGCCCTGCGGAAAACCTGCGCCTTTGACCAACCTGGTCTAGTGCAAGGTGTCCCTGCCCATGGTAGGGGTTGGAACTAGATGACCTTTAGGGTCCCTTCCAACACAAACCATTCAGTAATTCTAGCACCAACGCTGACTGGGGTTTGTAGATGCGAACCCAGGAGTCCAACAGCACTAAACTGATGCTATGGGAAGCTGTTGTGGTTTAAGTCCAGCCGGTAATCACCCCTGCTCAATAATGGAAATAAAAAGGGGAATGAATATGAAACTAAAAGAAGAAAAGGAAACAATGAACCCCAGTGATGCACAGTACAACTCCTCACCACCCACTGACCAATACCCAGCCCGACTCGAGCAGTGATCTGGGCCTTCTGGGTGACTCCCCCAGTTCATATAACAGGCATGACATCCTGTGGCATGGAATAATACCTCTATGGCTAGTTTGGGTCAGGTGTCCTGTCTCTGCTTCCTCCCGGCTTCCAGGGCCCCTCCTCACTGGCAGAGCACGAGACTGAAAAGTCCTTGACTGGGGTAAGCACTGCTCAGCAGCAACTGAAAACATAGGTGTGTTACCAGCACTGTTCTCAGACTAAAACCAAACCACAGCACCGCACCACCTACTGAAAAAGAGAAAAATGACTGCTACAGCTGCACCCACGGCAGTGACCACCAGCACTCAGCCCGGCTGGCCGTCCCACAGCCAGGGGTAGGGCTGTTCCATAACAGTGTAGGGGGTGGGTGTTCCAATCGTGCCCCCCCCCCCCCCCCCCCCCACCTCACAGATGGAGGCAGCCGCAGGGCCCTAAGAGGACGCTGGGGTTGCTGCAGGCCTCTGTAGTGCACAGGGGACGTACCAAGGGGAACAGGGAGGGGGAAACCGGGACGATCCGGGGGGAGGCCACATCCTGACTCGCATCCCCTCACCAGGAGCTGTGCTGGTGCTGAGCAAACACCCCGGCCTGCCTGTGCCGGGTGAATGTGGGATGGGGGCGTGCAGGAACTGAAGGTGAGGGCATCGATTTTGGGTGGGCCCAGTGTGTGCTGAGCCTCCCCGTCCCAGGGCACCCCGCGGAGCTGACCCAGGCCATGCTGCTGCCGGCACTGCGATGGTGCGTGGGCCTCTCCGCTGAGCTCCGTGTGGCAAAGGCTCCTGCCAGGTACGGCTGAGGGAGTCCCCAGGGGGCTCAGGGGGTGCTACTCCCCCCTCTATGGGGCTTAGAGCTGTCATATCCCACCGGGAATGCTCCGGCCTCTCCTGCCACCGTGTCACCGAGGAGCTTCAGCGATTTTAAACCGGTGCCCGCCACATCTCAGCCTCGCCGCTGATTCGGAGAAA
Organism: Amazona ochrocephala; assembly: GCA_039720435.1. NCBI lineage: Eukaryota > Metazoa > Chordata > Aves > Psittaciformes > Psittacidae > Amazona > Amazona ochrocephala. Next base: position 41,794,609 of record CM077909.1, on the reverse strand, counting down.
TCTCCAGTAACTCGCCAACAAAGTTTAAGTTGACAAGCAGGTATTCTTTACTGCGGCACCTAGAGACACGGCAGATAGCTCCTCCTAGCATGTCCCTCCGAATTGCTAAACCAGCCGTTCTTATATAGTCACTACCTATACATATTCATTACGTTCGTACATATTCATGACGTTACTTATGAATAACATCATTCTTCTAGACAGTTTCTCCCGCATGCGCACAAAAATGTGGTAGTGGTCTTTGGGGGTCGTTTACTTCTTCCAACAGTCTTCATCACTTTTGGCTGTTCCTTGAACTTTCATCCTGGCAGCCTTAGAAGCATGCGCAGTAGGTAAATGCTTACGCCAGCTTAATTAGTTTAGTAACACCATTGACATAATTGAATGGTTTCTCCCTGTCCTTCTACTTACCAGTTAACTCAGCTACAACTCATCCTGAACATCTGCTAGTTTCACATAATCTTTATCTACACGTTCTGTTTTGCTTACCATAAATTTCCTACAAGGTTACAAGGCCCTAGAACTACATCAACTACAGTCATTTATCTTATACTAAGATGATCACTAAGCAGAACTAATTTACTTACTTTTAATAGATTATATTTCAGCCTATATTTCTTTATTTCACTGCACAGGCCAAGCTGTGCCCTGTGGTGTTCAGCCCTGTCCCTCTCCACTAACCATCATGTCATGGATGCCATCAGTGTCCTCATCATACCAGTGGGCCTCCTCCTCCTCTTCCTCCTCCTCCTCAGGAGGGCTGAGGCCAGCAAGATGCCAACCCTGGCTCTGGATGCAGCTCTGCCTCCCACTGCTCATCACCACCGTCCTCCTCATCCTCATCCTCCAGCAGCGTCTGGGTCTCCTGCTGCTGCCCTGAGCAGGTGCCCACCCTGACAATGCTGGATTCTCCACCGAGCCCCACGCCCACAGCAGCTTGTGGATGACGGGGTAAGGGCTCTGCACCATGAAGATCTTCTTCTCCTGGGGAGGGACGCAAGTGCAGTAAACACATGTCCATGGCATGTTGGCATGTGTGTTTGTAAGGAGGCTCTCATCTTGACGGCCATCTCCATGTGCTGCCTGGCCCTCCTCAGCAGCTCCATGTTGATAGAGCGCTGCTGCTTGGTGCTGGCAGGAGGTGCCAAGGACAAGCCAGGCTGAGCCACTGGCCCATGTCCCCAGTCCCATGGCAGGAGGGGACAGCAGGGCAAGGGGTGAAGGCACCCACCTTTGTGCTTCTGGCTGCCCAAGACAAGTCTGCCTAACACAGCATGCACCAGGTCAGAGAGATTCATGCCAGAGTTCCGGCTGCTGTACACCCCCAGGGGTGCCTCACCAGGCCCAAAGGCCCCACTTGGCCCCCAAACAACAGCAGGAGCAGCTCCTACTCTGGCAGTGGACTCTCTCCATCAGCTAGGTTGGGAGGGTCTGTGTGCCAATGAGAGAGTGACTCAACAGCAATAGTCTGCGTGTGACTTTGCATCCCCCAAGCACCAAGTGCATCCTTTCCCCCCTTGGGGGCTGAGGTGGGGTCCAGCGCATGGACCCCTCTCAACCCCTGCACCAACCCCAGCCACCGTGCTGGCCCCAAGAACCAGCCCCCCAGCATCATGTGTGTGGCTACTGAACCTCCCAGCCCCCTTTCTTGAACCCTTTCATATCGAGAGACCCCCCGACCCTCAAACCTTTTTGTGTCCCACATCCCGAGGCTCCCCCCAACTAGTTTGGGCACCCCCAGCCACGTTCAACCCCACTTATCCCCTCTTCTTAGGCTACTCCCACCATCACAGGTCCTGCCCCCACCGTCGGGTCCGCCCTCTCTGTTTTCGTTTGCCATGGTGCTCCACAAGGACCTTGGGCGTTTCATGCACACACCCCCCCCCCCCGACGTTCTATGGCCCCCCGGGCTTTCCATGCCACCCCCACGTGTTCCATTGGCCCTGGTGAACTGCAAGGCAAGAGAGGAGAGGTGGCTGTGAGTCCCTGTGTGCCTCATTGCCCTAGGGCCACATCCCCATGGCTGCTGCCCCTTTTCAGTGTGCTCTGGGGATCCCAAACCCAGAACTTCCCAAGCAAAGGGGGCACAAGCACCCCATGGCATCCTCCCACCCTGTCGCCAAGAGGGTCTTGGGCACAATGGCACTGCTGTCCCCACAGATGGGATTAGGGACTCTGGGCACAAGGCCCACGCTGGCTTGAAGCCCCACAGCCCACTCCTAATATCCCAATATGAGAGATCTGCCTCCTCCTGTTTCAGAGCCTCATGTTCTTGAGGAATTCCTCCACCACAATGCAGGCCCTGTCGTTGACAGACAGCTTCATTTCACTGATCTCCTAGTTAGTCTCCTCCATGAAGTGGATGACAAAGTCCACCAGCTTGTGCTTGTTACAGCTGAACCCAGGAGAGTATCCACCTGTTATTCCATAATGTTCATGTCATGCTCAGGTCCCACAGTTTCCAATATACTATCATTTCTGTCATATATATATATATATATATATACACACACATATATGCACACACAAAGAGATATCATTCCTTAGTCCACGGACCATCCCTAGAAAGTTTGCTGAATTCATTCATTCCATGATGTCAGACTTCATCTGTCATGACAGTCTTTCAGGGAAGGAAAGACAATGTGCAGTGTTGGATTGTTGCCTTATGACAACACCACTGAACTCATCTGGTCACTGCAGAGCTTGTCTGGTCTCATCAAAGTTCATTCTTTGTTGGGGTAATGATCGGGGGGAAGTCAGGGTCAGTCGATAGTGGCCTAAGGACAGTACTGGGAGACTCCTGCTGCTGCTGCCTTCTTTTTGCATGACTTTGTTCTCTGGTAATGATAATGACAGCACATACCTTCTTTTCAAAGCCCAGAGTAGTGGAGATGGGCATCTGGCTGATGGGCTATGGAAGTGTTATATAGCAGGGAGCAGCATATAATAGAGTTCATTGCCTGTTTCCCCAAAAAATTAAATCCCTTGAGATACACGCTGGACTTTCCCATATTCCCGCATTACCTACCAGGCATACAGGGGTCCCTGAGTAAAAGCAATCCCATGAGTGGGTTTGCCTTTACCTGAAGCAGGAATAACCCAGACTGTCTTCCCCAGCACATTCTTTATGTGCACCACAGGAACTTTATCCCCTTCTACAGTATGTGAATGTTCTGACTGGGCTGGGCCAGCCCTGTTGGCAGATCCTCTGGTGTTGACCAACCAGGTGGCCTTCAGTAAATGTGTATCCCAATGTCTGAAAGTCCCACCACCCATTGCTCTCAGTGTAGTTTTTAACAGCCCATTGTACTGTTTGATTTTCCCAGAGGCTGGTGCATGGCAGGAGATGTGATATACCCACTCAATGCCATGCTCTTTGGCCCAAGTGTCTATAAGGCTGTTCCGGAAATGAGTCCCATTGTCTGACTCAGTTCTCTCTGGGGTGCCATGTTGCCACAAGATTTGTTTCTCAAGGCCCAGGATAGTGTTCCGGGCAGTGGTGTGGGGCACAGCATATGTTTCCAGCCATCCGGTAGTTGCTTCCACCATGGTAAGCACATGGCGCTTGCCTTGGTGGGTTGGTGGGAGTGTGATATAGTCAATCTGCCAGGCCTCCCCATATTTGTACTTCAGCCATTGTCCTCCGTACCAAAGAGGCTTTAATTGCTTGGCTTGCTTAATTGCAGCACATGTTTCACAGTCGTGAATAACCTGGGCAATAGTGTCCATTGTTCAGTCCACCCTTCGATCAGGAGCCTGTCTGTATGTTGCACCTCTGCCCTGATGGCCTGAGGTGCCATGGGCCCACCAGGCTAAAAATAATTCACCCTTATGTTGCCAATCTAAGTCCATCTGAGCCACTTCAATCTTAGCAGCTTTATCTACTTGTTGGTTGTTCTGGTGTTCCTCAGTGACCCAGCTCTTGGGTACATGAGCATCTACATGGCGTACCTTCACCACCAGGTTCTGCACCTGGGCAGCAATATCTTGCCACAGTGCAGTAGCCCAGATGGGTTTACCTCTGTGTTGCCAGTTGCTCTGCTTCCATTGCTGCAACCACCCCCATGGGCATTTGCCACCATCCATGAGTCAGTATAGAGATAAAGTACTGGCCTCTTTTCTCATTCAGCAATGTCCAAGGCCAGCCGGATGTCTTTCACCTTGGCAAACTGACTCGATTCACCCTCTCCTTCAGCAGTGTCTGCAACTTGTTGTTGAGGACTCCATATAGCTGCTTTCCATCTCTGATGCTTTCCCATCAGTAAACAAGGCACACTGCTTCTCAGTTTCTGACAGTTGATTATATGGTGGGGCCTCTTCAGCACGCATCACCTCCTCCTCTAGTGACATTCTAAAATCTTTGCCCTCTGGCCAGTCCATGATGACTTCTAGAATTCCTGGACAACTGGGATTTCCTATTTGAGCTTGCTGTGTAATTAGTGCAGCCCACTTACTCCATGTAGCATTGGTTGCCTGATGTGTAGTGGAGACCCTGCCTTTGAACATAAAGCCCAGCACTGGCAGCCAGGGTGCCAGGAGGAGCTGTGCTTCAATGCCCATCACTTCTGAAGCAGCTCGAACCCCTTCATAGGCTGCTAGTATCTCTTTTTCAGTTGGGGTATAGCTGGCCTCAGATCCACTGTATCCCCGACTACAAAAGCTGAGGGGTCAACCTCGAGTCTCCCCTGGAACTTTCTGCCAGAGGCTCCAGGTAGGACCATTCTCCCTGGCTGTGGTGTACAGTACATTTTTTGCGTATGGCCCGGTCCAAACTGGTCCGAGGGCTACTGCATGAACTATATCTCACTTAATTTGCTCAAAGGCTTGTTGTTGCTTAGGGGCCCGTTTGAAATCATTCTTCTTCTGGGTGACATGGTAGAGAGGGCTTACAATCAAACTGTAATTTGGCATGTGCATTCTCCAGAACTCCACAACAGAAGCTCTGAGAAATGCTGCCACAACAGCAGAGGGAAGTTACAGCACTACAAATAGCAGGTCCCTGGCATTACTGATGCTCTGGTGCTAAGGTGCTGCAGGCACAGTGAGCTGTGCTTCCTCCCCCATGGAAACTCACAAAATGGCACCATACTGTAGACAAGATTTCTGATGGGGCAGTGCTCGGGAATCTGGTCTCTGTGAAAGGTGGACTTAGAGGAGGCTTTGAAACAGCCAGTTGTAACTGGTGGGTGACATTGGAGAAGGCAGGTTACCTAAAGTGACGTTGGTCAGTAGGATAAAGCAGCTGAGCTGGAGATCGTCATTAGGGAAGCTTCAGACACAACATTACAGGTTGGTAATCCAGGGCATGCTGAGGTGCCTAAGAGAGGAGAGGGTTAGAGACAGGCAGAGCACATGTGTAGTAAGGGCTGTGCATACAACTCCATCTGTGCTGTACATCTGGAGAGGTGGGAAGATGTTCCATGTATAGTGGAAAGGGTTAAAATCTTTAATTCTTGGGGGCTCGGGTTGAAAGGGCTGTAAGTGTATCATGTGTTTTACAATGACTTTATGGAAAGAAGAATGGTGCCAGACCAACTATGAGGGAGTATAAATGCACAGCTGCAAATCCAAACATAGGATCCAGGACAAGGAAGAATTGGGCCACAGGTTCTGTCACTGAGCAGCTTTGCTACTTTTCAGAAGTCACTTGACATCTGCACTTTCCTTGCCTCTCTGCCTTTTTTCTGCTCTATTTTAATGGTGAGCTTGGGGACTTCATTTGTTTCTGCTGGGATGTTTGTACAGTGACTGTTTGGAGTGCATAGTTTGGTTGGTGCCTCTGGGTATTGCAGTAATATAGACTATGGCAATATAATGGAGGGAAAAAAAATTAGAGCAATCTGCTGAAAGGTTGCTTTGGAATATAGGACTATGTATAGAAGTGAAAGAAAGTGGAGAAAGATGTACCTAGAGACAGAGAGTATATCCAGAAGTACCTAAGTAAAAGGAAAAAGTTAAAAAATGCTGAGCATCCTGAAAAAAAAAAAAAGAAAAAAAAAAAAGAAAAAAAGAGAGAAACAAACAAGGTGGGCCCCAAAAGAAATCAGGTATTATAAGCAGAGCAGAGGAAAGGTGCACATATGAATGAGAGAAACCTCAAAGGCTCATGTTTTGTCAGAGCCAGAGCAGAAAATCCATTTTCCTGACCTGCGGAGAGACAGGTTGCATTGCAAGTTTGTTGGATACCAACAGCCTTCTCCATGGGCAGAGGGCACTTGAGACACAGATCTTTAAAAAATCTGGTTTATTAAGTTCTGCTGCTTGAGTGACAATTTGGGGATTTTTTGGTCATGCTTTATTCTAGAACTAACATATAATCATCTGACATTGACATTGCTTACACTAGCATGATCTTTACCAGCCATTTAATATGGATGATGGAGAGGTCAGTTCCTGCAATAGGAGCTTATTTCCTCAGAGTGGCATCAGAGGACAAGAAACAGAAGTGAGCTTCTCTGATGCCAACCGCTGGATGGAGCTGGACCAAGAATATCTTGCTGATGGCATAGTGGGAATAGCAGATACAATAGCTATCTGCATTTTCAGTCTGAACCTGTGGGTTGTTGCAGTCTATGGACGGCTTGAGGGATAGTAACTGTGAACAGCAAGCTGTACCAGGAAGCTGAAGCGTGTTACAAACAAGTTGTATCCTCATGAAAGCAACTTAGGAGTCTGCCGACTGAGGAAGCATGGAAGATGTGAATATAACTGAATTTTGAAATGACAGACCAGACCAAAACCCAGTGGGATCACAGCAAATACTTCCATCAACTGTATCAGGCTTCTGATCCGTCTTCAACCACTCTGTTTAATTCACTGAACTACATGCTTACTGTGGCATGTTAGCTTTAGTCCTCTCAGCCTTGGGTCACTATGGAAGCCTCAGCCAGGCCTGCAAAAGCAGGAGTCTGCTTAAGCATAGATCTACTTTACAAACTAATACTTGTAGGTTCTTGCTGCATGCCTCCTGGCTCTAGAGAGAGTGGAGATTGCTCGTGTTTCAGGTCTAACATCTGTAATCACATGTCACAGAGAATATTAAAACCACACCTAAAGCTTCTACCTAAAATAATGTCTCCAGCAGCTTTGGAAGGAAGTAACAAATAGGATGGGAGCCGTGATGCAGTGCTAAACAAAGGAGTGGAGGATAAATAAATCTGTCACATCCCAGCACTGCAGTGCTAGTTCCTAGTTTTCATCTTAGGAGGAACCTGGTAGCTCAGAGAGAAACCAGAGCTCCAAGCTGCAGCATGTGCAGCAAGAGGTGTGCGCTGCTCCAAATGGGTGCAGGCAAGCACAGCTATGGAGGAAAGGGCCAGAAGTAGCATGGCAGGGGGCACTTACGCTGCCAGGTTGTCCACTGAGTACCACAGTGAGCCTCTTGGGAAGGCTGCAGGCATGTCTGACTGTAGAGTAAGATGAGCTGTGTGTACAACATTTGTGCAACTTATGCCACTCATGCGTTTCAATCGAGGTACATCAGGTATTCCCTCTGCCCCCCCCTCCCCCCCCGGATTCTTCTGCCCTCTGCTCCCCCAGGTAATCACCCCCTTGCACCTCCGCTGCCTGCCACATCTGGGTTAGAGACAGCAGATATGGCGCTTTCCCAGGGCTTGTAGATAGATACATGTACATATGAAGAAGCGTGTAGGTATTGGATATCTCATGTTGTAAATACAAACATGTATGGCTTGTGTGTCTGTATTGAGTGGATAAATACTGTCTCTACCCTGAGCCAGCAGAACTAGCCTTTCAGAGTAAATACTTTTCACTAGAAATAGCAAATGCCAGAGAGGGGCCCAGGCCCTGGAAAACCATTCTGGCAGACAGGACTGTGTGCCTCAGGGCTTCCCATCTTCCGTGACGCGTTGCTGTTCTTGACAGCCCTCTGGCTGGATGCAGTCAATCCAAGTCCGCGTCAGGATCGCACCCGCCAAAATAACTGCAGTGTTGCAAAAAACCACCAAACCAAACCAAAACGCAAAGAGCGCAGTTATGCCAACTGCATAGAAATCAGTGACAGCGTCGGATTTATTTTGGGGGCGGTGGGGGTGCGGTCTTGCAGTGCGGGACTTGCAGGAAGCGCAGTGCGGGGTGGAAGCGATGGCGCTCTCAGGCCGATTCCCCGACGAAGCTGTCCCTTCGGGGCCGTGGGGACCCCCAGGAGAGTCCCCCACAGCAGCCCCTCAGCGCGGCGGGCGGAGGGAGGCGGGATGCGCGCCGCCCCGCGCAGCGCTGGCCCAGCACCCGCCCCCCGCCGGGCCTGGAGGTGCACAAACTGAAAGCAGAACAAACAACAAAACCACCCCAAACCCGCCGGAGGGGCACGGCGGCGGCGGGGCCGCAGCGGCTTGTGAGTACCGCGGTGAGTACCGCGGCTGGAGCCCCGGCGGAGGATGCGCGGCCCGCGGGCGCCGAGCGGGACGCGATGAGCCTCCGGGGGCGATGGCGGGGGGGGGACAGATCCAGCCCCGCTGGTTGCTGGAGAGATGCAGGGAGGCAGGGCTGGAGGGAGAGGCGGCAGGGAGATCTGGTAGGAAGTTTGGAAGGAAGGATTTGCAGGGAGTTGGTGCTTCCGCAGGACAGCCGTAGGGGGCGAGTTACCGTCCTTCACTCAAGTCCTAGGGGCCTCCGCTTGGCCTGGCCGAGGTGGGAGGGCGCTGGAAGGTCATTTGCCAGCAGACTGAGGACAGGACTGAGCGTTGTGTGGCCCGCTGACAACACGGACCGCGCCACTGCGCGCCGCGGGGTCAAAGTACCGAGTGATGGACTCTGCAAGCGCGGGATGAAGGCGCCAACCAGCGCGGTACCCTGGGGCAACAGGAACAGCACACCCATGGTGTGGGCAGCTCCCCCTCCAAAAGAATGCCTTAAAATGGGATAAATGGGATGATTACGACTTTTTTTACCGGGCAGGGTGTAGGGGAGCATTCAGTGGTTCATCAATATACTTTTTGCCTTGCACTGGGTGTTGTGTGATATTAAAGATACTGTTCTGCTCCAAAGTATGCCTTGAGTAGATTTTCACTAAACACAGAATTCAGTCCCTTCCCTCCTGGTGCCCCATTTTGGCTATAATGCAGGAGGCACAGAAGGTGCAGGGGCTTTACAAGATACCCTACCTACTTTAGAAGCACTCAGCTGACAGCCGTTCACTTTTATGCACACAAAACCTTCAAAAGCAGCTGTACCTTGCAGAGCAGAACCCTCACAGCCTAGTTTCCTATGAGAATGGATGTTCATAATTCCCACAGTTTCCTGTGGGAATAGATGAACTCATGTTGCAGTAGAAGTAGAAGCAGAAACAGGATCATTTTGTTGTCCCTAGCTGCCAGCTCCACAGAAGTAGTACTAGGGCAGGCAGTACTTTTGGGATCCACCCCTCTTCATCAGAGTATTTGAACTTTGAGAGTTGGGATTATGGTGAGGGAAAGATAGCACGTGTATGTACGTGGAGACTGTATGATCACATACACCTTTTTTCCGTAGAAAACAAGCCTAAACCAGAGGCACATCTCTGAAAGAGGTGAGTTTTAAAATAGCAATTCATTAAATATTTTTGTGTGTGTTTCTGCTTTTTGAGCTTTCAGAGTACCCACACTTCAAACTTGACTGCTCTGAGTTGAGAGATAAAGCCTTACCTTCCTTCCAGCCATTTTCTTTCTTTTTTAAAAATGATGCCGCAATTTGCCCTTACTCCTTTTGTCAGGAATTGGGATTTTCACACAGTAGCACCCAGCATGCAGCAAAACAGTAGGTCTCTGTGGAAGCTCAAAAAAGTGCTGGGGAGAAGGAAGAGTTATTTGAGGAGACGTAGACAGGCACGAATGTAGATTACAGGGGAAGGGGAACTTGTTAAGTTTAAATACTTCTAGATATGGAGAGAGTTTGTCTGTGTGCTGTAGAGTTACTTTCCCTATGCATTGGCCTAGATACGCTGGTGAACATAATCATAGGATGGTTTGGGTTGGAAGGGACCTTAAAGATCATCTGGTTCCAATCCCCTGCCATGGGCAGGGACACCTCACACTAGACCAGGTTTCTCAAAGCCCCATCCAGCCTGGGATGAGTGTCACTGCAGAAGGCTACAGTGTATTAAGTCACAAGGCAGGATAGATGTGTGCCTCCTCCAGGGGCATTTTCAGGTCGTGACCAGAGAAGAAAAGTATTTCATTGCTCACTATCTTGTGAGCCCCATGAAAACCAGAACAGTTTGCCATATAAAACTCAGGAAAATGTCTGCCTTCCCATCAGCACCTCTTTACACTGACTGCAAGGATGAGAGGATGTGTGGTCCTGTGGATACCCAAATATAGTGGATACCCAAATCCACCATGACCAGAGGGAGAGTAGATGCCTGGTGCTGTGCATGCAAGAGCTGTTTTGTGTGGGATGTGTTCTGGATACATGGGTCAAAATGTGGCTCTGGCATCTTAAGAAAGCTATGGGTAGATATCAGGCAAAGCGCTGAGCTTGAGGAAGGGTCTTTGTTAATGTTGTACCCTTTTTCAGCTGCAGTCACCATGAAGAAGAGTAAGGATGGAGTGGGAAAGCCCTGCAGAAAAGGCTGAAGATAAGTGGCCTTACTGATGCCTGGCTCTAACTGCTTTGGCGGGCCTGGCAGTGCAGCATGATTAGGATGAGGAAGAAGAAACTGTGGGCATCTTGCTTCTGCTTTGCAGCAGCCTTCTTCCTTGTGGTGACACTCCAGGTACAAGGGCAAGGGGGTGGGGTATGAATGAGATCACTCTCAAAGTATGACACGGTTCTGTCAGATGAGAGCAGTGAAGGTGATAAACATTTGCTGTGCAAGTCTGTGCTTTAAGAAGAGTGTTTAAAGAAACTCTGTCAGTAGTGTTGGCCTGGTGGTAATAGCTGACATGGTAATAGCTAGAAGTTACATTGCCCAGAGAATGCCTTTCTTGCATAGCAACTTAGGTCCTGGAGGAGTTTCTCAGGAGTGGTGTACCATACCATGCCATGTTGCGTTGCCTCATTCCTACACTGCCTCCTCTGTTCATGTGCTTAAACTCATAAAGTAGCTAGGCAAGGGTGGACCCCTAGGGACATGGAAACTTCATGGATGTTTTTTACAGCTGATTTCTAGAGGAAACTTGGCTAGTCTCTCTTGTGCTTTTTTCCAGGGAGAAAGCAGAAGCTGTGTTATTAAATTGTAGGTCACGTTGCCTTACATGGCCACATGAAATACGTGAGAAATACAGAAATGTATTTCCCACCTCCTCCTTACAAGTTCAAATTAAGGCTTATGCTGTTCTGACATAAGATCCCCTGGATAGTGGTGACTGCAGCCACTGAAATGCATGCACTTTGATGGACAGAAACTTCACATTCAAACTTAGCGCTTGATGCTTAAACTCTGATTTATCAAGCAGATGTCCTGGCCAATAACAGTGATGCGCTGTGTTTATTTCCCTGAAGGTTGTCACTGAACTGAGCAATTCAGAGAATAAGGTGGCAGTAATCTCCAGTTTACAGAGCAGCCCGCTAAAGCCTGTGGAGAGATACACTTTTCAGTTCAAGGAGCAGGAACTTCACAGCACCTTCAAGGCAGAATCTGATGTAAATCACTATCCTGTCCTGCTCTGGTGGTCTCCCCTGACTGGAGAGAAAGGGAGATTGGGTCAGTGTGGAGAGGATGTTTGCTTCTTTACTATCAACAAGACCTACCAGCACAATGAGATGACAAGAGCATTTCTGTTCTATGGTAAGGACCTGTTTCTTTTTAAAGGAGTAACTTCTCTCTTGACCAATTTTTCTTTAGAGATTAAATATTCTAGGTGGCAATCAGTGAGAGCAGGAAGCTTAAACAGCTCGTTGTGCTAAACTTTGCCTGGTGATGAATACCATGGAGACCCAGAGATGCATGTTCTCTGTAAAAGTATTCTGAAAAATGACTCCACATGTCTGTGGTGTGACTGTTGCCTTGTCTTATGCTGCTTTACAATCACATGTTCTCCCTCTTCATGGGAGAAAAGATGATTTCCTGTATTTGTCCAATAATGAAAAGGCGGTCTGAGGTCAAGTCAGCTTTTTCCCGTCTTCTGGTTTGTCAACCCTAGTAGCGATTCTGCAAGGCTTTTGTTGCCCTTGTGCAAGTCTTTTGTCTTAAAATAATGCCCTTGCTGGTAACTGTGCAACTCCCCTGCATCTTGGGCCAGGAGATTGCTTGCAGACTGTAAATGCAAAGTAGTGAAAAGAACCTATTGATCTGCAGAGGGAGCAGCAGCTAGTGCAGCCTTCTGAGCTCCGCTGGCTCTGCCGTTTCAGAAACTTCCACTGCATATACTGTGAAGTGAGTCTACAAAAAAAAAAAAAAAAAAAGATGTCTTTTTTAAAAGTAAGCTGTATTTTGTTAATTTTGTTATTTTCCCCCACACTGTTGCTTTTCAGAGAAAAAGTAAATTTTAAGGGTTTGGAATAATTAGGAAATATGGGATAATTAGGAATTAAACTTATATTTGAAATGTAGCATTGTCCACACATAAGGGAAAAACGGACTTTCAAGGCCTCTCAGGGGGAGATGCAGCCGCACCGTGTATGCCAGTAATGTGCACTCCACCGCAATTCCCATGGCAACACGAAGACGAAGGGTAGGGCGAGGTGGAGATCTCGCAGTTACGCTTTGTCCTAACTTCAGCACAAAGATGGGAACGAGATGGTACAAGAAACTGATAAGCTGTGTAACTGGCAACACTGACGGGAACGAGATGGTGCAAGAAGCTGATAAGCTGCGTGGTAGAGTGAGGTAGAGACCTTGCAAAAGCCGATAAGCTGCACACTTCCTACCCTGGGCCTGCAGCCTGTCTTCTTTTGACAGAATGCTGTCCTCAGTGTGGACTTTGCTTCATTATAATGTCATTATAACACCCATCTCCAATGCGACCCCCCCCAAAATGAGATCACCCCTCTCTGAGTAATAATAATAGTATGTATGACTAGAGTCACTCAAGCTCCACCTTAAAGATAAAAAATAATATAAAAAGACCCAAGAAAGAGGGGGATATTGGGGAAGATACCATCGTGGACGAGTCAAGGAAAATAATATCAACCGACTCCGGGACCGGTCGACGGGCTGGACCTCTCTCCCCCCCCATAGGGACGCCTGTGGGTAAGACTTGCACTGTATTCGGTGCTTCCCTGGGAAACTTAGAATCTCTATAGAGTTACTTTTACTGGCATCAGTATATTTTATAGCTATACTGTGTTAACTTTATCAAGCGCTTGTATTCATGTAATCATTATTCGCACGTGCTTTTGCAGACAGTCTCTATCACCAGCAATCCATAAGAACCTGTGTCTATTGTGTCAATAAACTAATTTTCTCACTGACTACAACCCCATTTCTCGTTGTGGTGCACTATCGGTGAATCCGGATCAGTAAGGTTCGAAATAGCGAACGCGGCCGGACTGGTAGTTGCATATTGGAGCCATTTCCTGTCCTTCCTCTAATAAAGCAAGGGGTTTGTTTACCACTATCAGTGAATCCGGATCAGTAAGGTTCGAAATAGCGAACGCGGCCGGACTGGTAGTTACATATTAGAGAATAAAACAAGGGGTTTGTGTAAATAAACAAGAGGCTTACCACCTCTCCCCACCCCTTTTAACGTAACAAAGGGGAAAAATAAAACCAAAGCATTTCTGTTACTGGTAGATTCAGCTCCTTTGTATGGTAGAGTCAGAGTCTGGAATCTCATTCACACAGTCAGGGTACAGGTGACCTGGAAATACAGGAAAGAAGGACCTTAAACTTGGTGGTTAACAGTGAACCAAAAACTTCTTGTCATTAATGTTTTCAGAGCTCCAAGTAGGTCAATATTGTCAGTTCATAGTACAGTGGTCAAGCATGAGCACAAAGGAATAATAGCAAAGGAATGAGAAGCTGACCCAGATAAAGACAAGGAGAACTGGGTTTGCATCACATGAAAGCTGTAAAGTCTGGTGATTTTAGTCTCTGGCAGTACTTCTCTTAGTTTCAGCATTAGAAGAACCACTACTGTTCATTTTTAGCAGGCTTGTGGACATGCTTTACTTACTTATTTTTAAAGGACTATTTATACTGTGCAGAAGACTCCCTGTAGTTTTAAATTATTTTTTGTAGTGATGCTGGCTGTAAACTGTATAAAGACAAGTGTCAAAATATACAAAAATTTTACTTATTTTAAAGCCATAACAAATGATCTCACAGTACTAAAACCCACAGAGACAGAGGTCATAGGTGGTATCGAAGGTGATAAAAAGTCATTAACACACACTCGCACACATACTCTTAATATGCTGAGCTGTGGGCCTGAAAGGAGGCAGATTTTGGTGTTCAGAATTTCCCTCTAAACAGCCTGCTGAGTGAAAACTTGGAACATCTTCGTTTCCACAATGTTTGATCAGGGCATAGTTTCATCTTTCAAAGAAATTGCATTAATTTCCCCCTAATATTTGTTCAGTGAGCTAGTCAAGAGAAGAATGATCCAAAGCTTAGAAAAAACATTATGAAAAAATATGAGGTACAGATGTTTTCCAGCAGCAGAAACTGCTTTCCTAGGACCACCTTTTTTCTATAGCTTATCCTGACTCATTGTCCTGGGCTGGGAAGCCCCTAGGTGTAGCTGATGACTTTGTCAAATGCCACCATCTCCTATGTGGAACTGAGATGTTGCATCCACTTGCTACATTTTGCCTCTGCCTTTGGGAGGGATTCCCAGCTCCACCTTTTCAGTGCCATCTGTTTAACAGAGTTTTGTCTGTAGTGTGAGCTACCAATGTTAGCATGAGCTGTATCTGGTGCCATGCTGTCAGAGCCTCAGGGGTGTTGTTCCTAAGGGAGGAGGATGTTGAGCTGTTCTGTGCTGGAGCATTGAGTCCTTGCAGTATGAATCCTGAGTAAAAGGTGTCTTCTAAGATGCAGAACTTCTCCTGACAGCATCTTTCTCATCTACACTTTGCCACATATCTAATATTTCCTAGCTAATAATTAGGAAGTTGAAATTGCTCATAATTGTAGTCTTGCTGTACTTTCTTTATCCCCTCATAAGCTCCTTCTTTTCTTCTTTTCCTTCATCTCTCAGGGTAGCGAACATGCTGATGTTATCTTCCCTTTAATGTTTAAAAGCTTTTTGTCTTTTTGCTGGATTTAGATTGATTGTGTGTTATATTAGAATCTTTCATTGTGATGTGCTCTGGTCTATAGTGCATTTTTCTGTTAAGTTTCTCTTTGCTTAATTCCTCATTTAGTAAGATTTACGTGTTGCATTTCTCTCTTTCTTGCTCTCATCCTTTTCCTTGTCTCATTCTTTCCTGCATTTTCCTTCCCTCTTCCCTGCAATACTACCTGAAAGAAGGAGCACTCTAGTGAGAGTCAGAGCTGAACCACTATGGTTTCTTTCCACAGTATTTCATTATTGTCTGTATGCACTTCTCTTCTGGGCATCACTTAGAACAAAGTGTTTTCAAACCAGATTTGCCTTATAAGCTTCTGACCTTCCTGTATCACTATAACACATCAAAACCAGAGGCACTAAATAGCTTTTTTCAGTTGGTGGGACCATTTAGTGCTGAGGGCTTTGAAAGACCCTTCAACGGAAAATGGAAGGTCACATATTTAGTGTCCTTAAAAAAACCCACCTGATGCTCTTGAAGAATCTTGTGCTGTAGGAACTTTTTATGTTACTGGCAGCTAACATCTATCTATCTTCACTGCAGTAGTGAAGTCTTAACATTTACTTTCAGAAGGTCATCCTTGGAGTCATCTTGGCAGGCTCATGCAGCCGCAAAGACCACTGGGCACTTTTCCTTCTTTATGTATTAGGTTTTAGACCAAAATTCTGTGTTAGACTTTTGCTAGCTCCCTCTTTTCCTCATCAGTGGTCTGATGTCAAGGGTAGAACAGAGAGTGAAAAGTTGCGAGTGTGACTGGGATGGTAGAATAGCTTGTCTAAAGAGAAAGGATTCGTGGTGTCTTTGAAGTCAGCTGTTCACTGTTTCAGTTTGTGTACTTCCCTTCTTGACAGTACCAGTTAAAAGTTTTGTATGTTCAGTGCTTGTACTTAAGTAAAAAACAGATGTCGAAGTAAAAACCAGATAGAGTTAAAAGACAATGAGGAACTATCTTGACAGGAACTCATCAGCTTTGCATTTAATCTACAATAAGACCAGTCTTATGAGTGTAGTACAGCAGTACTGAAGGGAGAGCAAAGGTCAGATTCACAATCTGGTTATCTGAATTCAGTTTTTCGCAGACTGGCCTTTGAGAAAAAGCTTTTAAGTTTGTCCTAAAGCTTTTAACACAGCTTTCCTAAGTTGTTCTGGAGGGTCCCTCTCCTCACAGGGAGGCACAAGGAGCTGCAGTTGTCTCTTGTCAGAGTTTAGATATGGTTCTTCTTCTACTATTGGCACTAGTTTAAGGACCCGTCTTCTGCCAGGAGCTGCTTCTTTTACGTATCTGGTAGGCAGCTGTGATACATCACCTCTTAATTCTCTCTTTGACAAAATAAATAGATTGGCTTCAAAAGTCTCTATAGTAAAATGCTTTTCTAAGACTTGAAGTAATTGCTGTAATTTTTCTCCTTAACTCTGTGCATCCTTTTCATTGTTTTGCTACTAGAACCAAATTAAGCCCTGCAGTAACCAATAGGCGATACCATCTGCCTCCTATTTACAGAACCAGGGGATTATTTAGCATCTTATTAGTCTCGTTTCAGTGCATTGAAATGTGAAATTCCTAGTGAGCCTTTGAAATGAGAGGCTTTTAAACTTGTATGACCTGAAAGGAAACCATTTCTAATATTGACTACTGATCCCCATTCTCTAGATTCTTCTGCTGCCAAATTATCTGTCATAATACTCTTCTGCCTTTGCCTGAATTGCTGTCTTTGCAATACTGCCTTATAATGTAATAAATGTGATTGTTGTAGAGCTGATATTAAATTAAAACTATACTTCTGTGTCATTGTAGTTTGCGCTGCATGATAGACAGGGGCAGACTGTAACACTGTTTTTGTCTAGGTACCGACTTCAGTATAGACAATCTACCTCTCCCTCGGAAAGACTATCATGATTGGGCTCTTTTCCATGAAGAGTCACCAAAAAACAACTACAAACTCTTCCATGAACTGACCATCACCTTATTCAACCACACTGCAACCTTTAGCCGTCACTCTCATCTACCGCTGACCACTCAGTACCTTGAGAGCATAGAGGTCCTGAAGTCGTTGAGGTACATGATCCCACTGCAGGTGAAGAACAGCCTGAGGAAGAGGCTTGCACCACTTGTATATGTGCAGTCTGACTGCAACCCTCCTTCTGATCGGGACAGTTATGTGCGTGAGCTCATGTGTCACATTGAAGTAGACTCTTATGGGGAATGTCTACATAACAGAGACCTTCCTCAGCATCTCAGAGGTCCAACTGCCATGGATGATGGGAACTTCTATAAAATACTGGCACAGTACAAGTTCATTCTTGCTTTTGAAAATGCTATCTGTGAAGATTATATTACTGAAAAACTGTGGCGGCCACTGAAGTTGGGAGTGGTACCAGTGTACTTTGGGTCTCCTAGCATTGTGGACTGGCTTCCGAGTAACAAGAGTGCAATCCTGGTATCCAGTTTTTCACACCCTTGGGAGCTGGCCAATTATATCAAAACACTTGATGCAAATGATCAAGAATATGAGTCCTACTTGCAATGGAAACTGAAAGGGGACATTTCCAACCCAAGGCTGCTTACTGAGATGAAGGAACGCAAGTGGGGAGTGCAAGATATCACCCAGGACAATTACATTGACACCTTCGAGTGCATGGTGTGTAATAGAGTGTGGGAAAACATCAGAAGGAAAGAAAAGGTATGAGCGACTTTGTTGTTGTGTCTCAGACAGGCTTTAAAACGGCACTTTGCTCAGATTTGTCCCAAGAAGTTCAGTTATCAGATTTCTGGCCAGCCTACAATGACTGGTAATGCAATGCCATTGGGTTGTACATCCTTATGTCAATACGTGTTGGCAGAAGGTATGGGTGCACAGCCAGAGCATGTGTTCCTCATACTGTTGCAGTGCTTCGGTTCATACACATTGACCACTGAGCTGGTGGTCATTTCAGCAGAAGGCTTGAATTGTGCAGGGAGGAGGTTTTTATCCGACTACAGAAGGTAGTCTAACTTGCTGGCTCACTTTATGTGACTTGAAACATTTAGAAACAGGTAGCCCAGAGAGGTTGTGGGATCTCTGTGGAGAAGACTCTACTCATTACTGCCCCAGGCAATTAGATGTGATTTAACATGTTTCAAAGATGGAACTTGTCATCGTTTAAACCCAGCTGGCAATTCAGCCATGCAGTTGCTTGCTCACTTCCCCCCCTTTCCTCCCCTGCTCCTGGAAGGATGGGGAGGAGAATCAAAAGAATGTAACTTCCACGGGTTGAGATAAGAACAGTCCAGTAACTAAGGTATAACACAAATCACTGCTGCTACCACCAAGAATAATAATGATAAGGGAAACAAGGGAAGAGAATACAACCGCTCACAACCCGCCGACCGATACCCAGCCCAACCGAGCAGTGATCTAATCTTTCTGGGTAACTGCTCGCAGTTTATATAGTGGGCATGATGTGCTATGGTATGGAATACCTCTTTGGTTTGTTTCGGTCAGGTGTCCTGTCTCTGCTTCCTCCCAGCTTCCCTGCCTCCCTGGCAGAGCATGAGACTCAGAAAGTCCTTGGTCAGACTAAACATTACTGTGCAGCAACTAAAAAGATCCATGTTATCAGTGCTGTTCCCAGGCCGAAAGTCAAAAACACAGCACTGCACCAGCTACTAAGAGGGAGAAAAATGACTGCTACTGCTGAACCCAGGACAGAACTGAGCTAGATGATCACTGGGGAAGTCTCTCCTGACTTAAATACCCTATGAGTGTTTGGGTCTGCATATGCATGGGTACATTCAAACCTGTAGTGACAACATGCCATTGTTTGTGGCCACATTTGATGACTAAACTTTGAAACATGAATGCTTAAGCCAGATTGTGTGTTTGTGAGAGGGATTGTGTGTGTATTTTAAGATGGAAGCAGAATAAAATGATGAAAATAGAACTTCTTGCCTTAGAATTTCAGTTTGGGTGGGCTGGTGCTGCTCATTTGCAGCCAGACCTGATCTGATGCTCAGGCTGTTGTCAATATGACTGGCCTTGCCCTGGACACTTTGGGAAGAGCTTCGCCAAGTCCATGTGGACGTGGCTAGAGCCTGTGGTGGGAGGGAAAATGTCCCTGGCATGCTTTAATAGTTTACTAATAGCATAGCACCTTCCTTCTCTGTCTGCCAGGGTCCCTTAATAACCCTTTTTATTTCTCTCCATTGCCAGGGATGGTTGCCCCAGAGGTGGAAAGCTCAGGTTAACCATCTGAGCTGCCCCAAACCAGAAGCATTCTTGTTCTCGACCTCAAACCCTGGCTGGACTTCTCTCCATAAGATGTGGATACCAAGTTTTGAGCAATCCAAGAAAGAAGCCTGGGCACTGAGGCACCTGGTGGAAAGGAACAGGAATTTCACAGCTCAAGAATTTTGGATGCTTGTATTCAAAGAATAAATACAACAACGTCTAAAATAGAGTGAGCTTCTCAGAGGAGTCTGTGGAATTTTCTTTTGAGTGTCACCTTATCATCAGTAGCCGTAGGAAGTAGACATGTAAGACTGAGTTTAGTACAGTCAGAGCTCAAGGAGTACTAAGGAGTGTTAAATACTAGAATCACCCTGCCAGTGATACATGTATACATACATTACATACATATAGGTATATACATTTATATTTAATTGTCATTAGTTCACATGTTTTAGCATTAAGGCACAAGTTGTCAAGGTTGTCAAAGCTCAGTTTTAAGCACACAGCTAATTCCCATGGGGCAGATGGATCTCCCTCCATCTTTAGATACATACCTGTGTTCATGGCCTCAGGAACCCTTTTTTCCAGTCCAGGGCTCTCCTTGCTGCTCTGATAGCAACAAGCTGGAGAGCACCTGACACCATTGCACTGGTACAGCTTCTCTGATGCTTTGGAGATAGAGGAAGAAGTTGGGACTCTGTCCCCGGCTAGCTGTTTATCATCAATTTTCCTGGCATCAGCAGATTTAGCAGGGACTTGGCAGGCTTTGTGTCCTGACACTGAGTGCCAATTGAAAGTGCATTAACGTTTGGCACAAGGAAGCACCATCTGTTAGTGTCCAGAGACAGATTGAATGAAAAACGTGCTGGCTCAGATTTACCCATCATCTGCTAAAAATAAGGAAGGCACATGAATATCTCCACTCCTCAGAAACAGGACTGTCTCAATATGACTTACCTTCTTGCCTTTCTGATGATAGACTAGTATTTGTATCACATATTAACATGGAATTATGTGCTTGAGGGGCAGGAATAAAACACTGAAGCTGGAAAGTCTTCAGTATGAACAAGGAGAGGTAGGCAATCAACCCCCCCGTTTTAACACAGAAAACCTCAAATTTGTCTGACAAAGAAAAAACCTTGGTAATCATGGTCACCACTTGCCAAAGGGCACACCTTTGCCTGGGATTCAGACTACTGCAATTTTCATCCCAAATTCTTCCAACCTCAGTCTATGGAGGAGTCAACTTCTAAAGGATCTGCAAAATGGCATTATCTGTGTTGGAGCCTGTTAGATGAGGGATGTCATTGATACACATGCCCATGTGTGATGACACAGGCAAATGTAACTACTAATATGGAGTTCTTCACATTGCTGGAAAGAAAGATTTTCACCTGTCTGATTATTTCCATGCAATTGTTCCTTCTAGCAGACTATTTTAAGATTGCTGACAAGTATCTTATTTTGTGAATGGGTAGCCGTGGGGAAGGATGTGAATAGCATTTACACCAAGAAATTCAGCTGCAAAATTGGCTTGCCTTGGAAAATTTCCTCGCCAGAAATTTCCTTAACAAATAGCTAGTGAATTTTGTATTACTCTTAAATCTAGCAAGAGAAAGAGCAGTTTTGTGGCCACAACCCATGCAGTATTGGTCACTGTTTCTATAAGCATGAACTTGGCTTTGATTAGGAAAGCAGACCCATTTGAATTTCTCGCCATTAATGTTTTGCCAGTGTGGCACGCAGCATCTGTTGAGCACGTCTTAAACTCTCTCCCCAGTGGTGTACAGTGTACATGGTAACTAAGCTCCACAAATGAAGTCCTTCAGGAAAGTGGCATTATCATTGCAAAGGAAACTGCAGAATCCCTACCCGTTTCCATGAACCTGTGTTTCTTTTCCCAGGATGGCATGGTATATTGGCAGCAGAAAGGGATAACTTTTTTTTTTTGGGTGATGTTCTGCTATTTCTTTTGCCAAAAATCTCAAGCCATGTTGTTTAAAGACCTCAGGAACTGCACAACTTCAGATCTTGTATTCATTTGTTTCCGTGATGGAATCTGTCAGATCCTGAGCTTCCTGAGCAATCTGATAGATACTATCCAAACATATGAGGCATATTTATCTCAGTTTATGGTGCATTATTATCCCTACTTTACTTTGATAGAGTGGGAAGGAAAGAAAGGCTGAAGTAAGTGGTTTACAACCTTTGTTTTGGAATTCAAGTATTCAGCTGCAGGTGTTTTGGAAGAGGTAACATCTTCATCCACTGCTATACACAGTAGAAAGATGAGTCCCCAGAGCAGCTGGCTGAAGGTGTGCTGTGGTATGAGGTAATTGTCACTCAGCCTTACAAGATCCTCTCACAGTGCATCTTCCCTAGAGGATAAGCATTAAGCTCTTGGCTCCCATAGGCTAGTTCAGAACAATCTAAATTTGGCCTCGTGGTCTTTAATCACACTCTAGAGCCTTTATTCCTGCACTGGGTGGAAAGAATCCTTAGTGAACATCACCCTGAGAGACTTACGGCAGGGATTATTGCAGACAAATGAAGTGTAAGACTGAACTTTGTTAATTTTGAATTGATCTCTTTTCTCCCCCTACTGCTCTGAGAAGGAATAAGCAGAGGCAGCTGACCAGTCTCTCCAACTCTCCTTTTTAAGCTGATTTGCTAGCTTTCCTGATGTGTACAGGTCTGTAATTCTAGTCAACAGAGGAGTTCAGTTTCTGTGGCAGGCTTATGTATACCCCGGATGGCACAACCCTTTCTTTTTGCCTTTGAAAGGCACCAACAAAACAGTTGAGAAGAACATTGTATTTCCACTAGGGCTGATTCTGGATGAATGAGTGCATGCTTCTCAACCTCTTGCATAGTGGTAATGAACTGTTCTGATTGCCTCTGTTATGAGATTTAAGACACAAAGTTCCTTGGTCTTGCATTTATTCCCTTGAACCCATATCTTTCAGCTCCCTGGGAGTCATACATATTACTGTCCTCTGAGCCCACAGCAGCATTGGCATCTGAAATACAGAGCCTTGAGACCAGACTGCCCATTCAGAAGATGCCTGCGTTCAGCTCAGAGTGTCTCTAGGAATCCACAGCAGTCCTGGTGGGGCTGGGAGGTCCTGGAGCAAGAGGTGACCCTGGGGGTCAGCATAGGGCATGGTCCTCCTTATCCCTCTCCCCAGGGAATATCAGGACTGGGGCAGGGACAAAAGAGAACAGGGATTACTTTGACCCTTCCTACTACATTCCCCTGCCCTCTCTACTTCCAGCCTTCAACTTCCAGCAGCTCTCCTGACCTGTGATACCTGTGTCCTTGTACCTCCCATCCTGCTTGGCATCCACTCATGTAAGAAAACAAAACACAAGGGAGTTTCTTTTTCCACTACAAACATTTGCTCACATTTCTCCAGTTCACTTTTGCTGTGTCAGAGGCCTGAGCCTCCTCTCTGTCCTTGGGGTCTGGCTGTTGGTACTCAAGGCCAGCTCTGACTTGGTGCAGTGATATCTGGGATCAGGCTGCAGGGAGGCAGCTAAAGTGGGGAGGAGCTGAGAGAAGCCCCACCTGCAGCCTCCCCTGTCACACTGGAGCTGCTTTTGAGGTCCCAAGTCCTGGTCTGGGCTGTGCAATGCTGTGCCATGCCCATGCCTGGCCACAGTGCTGACCCTGAGAAACGTTTCTAGACTTCTGTCTCAATCTTGACCTGCTTCATCACTGTGATGCTGCTGGGTGATTGCTGGGCTGTGGTGATCCTAACCGCCATCAGCAATCCTGCCCTGTGGAGCCACCCTGTGGTGCAGGATCTCCTCCATCCCAGTGAGGATGCTGCCCAGTCGGCTCCACTCCCAGTGGATATTTTGTGCTTCAGACAGGGGTCTTTCAGAATCTATTGGTGGTGGGAACAGTCCCCTTGGAATACCTGGTCCTGCCATCACATGGCTTCTTCCAGCCCAGACTTCAGGCTCAAAATTTCATTCCTTCTCTGAACTCTCACCACTCAACCTGGTTTTCCCAGGTTGATCCATTTTTTCATAGACTCAGAGAATCACAGAATCAAGTAGGTTGGAAAAGATCTTTAAGATCATCAAGTCCAACCATTACTCCGGAACTGCCAAGGCCACCACCAAATTGTGTCACTGAGGGCCTCATCTACATGGTTTTTGAACACTTCCAGGGGTGGTGATTCCACCACTTCCCTGTGCAGCCTATTCCAATGTTTGAGCACCCTTTCGGTGAAGAAATTTTTCCTAATATCCTATCTAACCTCCTCTGGAGTAGCTTGAGGCTGTTACCTCTTGTGCTATTGCTTGATATTTGGGAGAACAGACCGACCCCCACCTCACTGCTTTAATTTGCAATTTTAGCAATCTTCAGGTTTTCCCCTGAAGAATATATGTACAGATAGTAAACAAGATTGCTTTCAGGTAGTTGTAGGGAGCTATAAGGTCCCCCCTGAACCTTTTCTTCTCCAGACTAAACCCCCCCAGTTCCCCAAGCTGTTCCTCATAAGACTTGTTCTCCAGACCCTGCACCAGCTCCATTCTCTGGACTGTTCTCTGGACCTGCTCCAGCCCCTCAATGTCTCTCTTGTAGTGAGGGGCCCAGAGCTGAACACAGGATTCAAGGTGCAGCATCACCAGTGCCGAGCGTAGGGGGATGATCACTGCCCTGGCCCTGCTGGCCACAGTATTGCTGATACAGGCCAGGATGCCGCTGGCCGCCTTGGCTGCCTGGGCACAAGCTGGCTCATGTTCAGCTGTCAATCAGTACCCCCAGGTCCTTTTCCACTGAGCAACTTTCCAGCCACTCTTCCCCAAGCCTGGAGCGTTGCATATTTGTTTGCTCTCAAAAATCTCCGTAACATTGACACTAGTCATCACACTTGCCTTGTTTCATGTCCTTTAGTAGGGCCTGGCAGGGTGGGGGTGTTAATACAGGTGGGAGCAGTTCATATGAGATTGCTGTGCTAGGCATGCATCAGAGGAACAATGGACTATTTACCCCAGAAAATAAACAGCGAGCCAATGTCTGGGAAAGTGATGAGAGAAAAGAAATATAAGAAGGACTTTGACTGCATTCATTTAAATGCAAGACAAATCTCAATCCTATGCTGTGGGCGCACAAACGTGCATTGTGAGCTTCAGAGGTCATATTGTAGCTTTCCTCCCTCATTCAGCCTTTCAAAGAGAAACAAAGCCGAAAGCTTGCTTGTGGCAGGCATTAAAGAAAACTGAGGATCTTGACGCCAATAACGCACATTTGCAAAGCATGTGGTGCTCTGTTTTCTCAGCAGTGTGGTGTTAGCCTAGTGTGAAATGCAATGAGGGTTGCTGTGTGCTCCTCTACGTAAGCATGTCACTACTGTATGTGTGTGAAGTGGATGGTGCGGGGGTTTCATATAGCCGAAATAGTAGAGCTGTATACTGCACAACTCGGTGGACACTGTTCAAATAACAGACTGAGATTAAAACCTATGTAATTAATGGAAAGAGAGAGCTCATCTGAATTACCCTTCATGGGAGCACTTTCTCCAGCAGGAGGAAGGATGGAAGGCCAGATAGCGTGGGGAGGTGTGGACATATGCTGCTGTGTCCTTCTGGCTTATATTTCCCCATAAGTGATTTAAAGGGACTGCTGTTGAACACTCACTCATGTGCAGACCTTGTTTTTAGTGTGTCTCCTAAACTCAGGGTTAATGAATTGATTATTAAAACCCTGCAGATGTATGCTGATCTCTTAACTCTCTGGCCTTGGAAGCAGATAGGGTGTAGAGACAGCTATTTTGCATCTGATCAATTAGATGTCTTGAAAGCAATCTTGTTTAATATCTGTACATATATTCTTCAGGGAAAAACTTGAAGATTGCTAAGACTGCAAATTAAAGCAGAATGAAGAACATTTGTGCAACTCGTCCTGTTACGAACAGGGTGTTTGTCTTGAAATATTAAGTGAAGTTGGGACACCACCAAGCCCATGAAGCCTAATCCATTTTGCATTCCCAGACCCATTTCAATACCACACACATGCCAAATTTATTACCTTCTCCCCTTGCTTCCTTTCACTTCCTTTCACATCCTGGACATGGAGTGAGGTGAGAGTCTGAGAAAAGCATGGTCGAAAGAGGCAGTATTCTTCTGCCCAGGCACAGGGAAAACACCTAGCATCTCTAACCTCCAGGGCTTTTGACTTGCCAGTCTGTTAGTCTTCCATGCACAAAAAGCCACGTTAAATGGCAAGAGGCTGCATGTTGCTTTCTTATGGCTTCAGACAAGGAGCCACCTTCCTGGGCTCTGGGTTCCCTGGGTATGCAGGTGTGTGGTCCCATGGCTCCCCAGGCTGGCAGGAGTAAGGGGGCAGTGGGCTCAGAGGACTGAAACAAGCTGCACACAGCAGGTCTGGGGAAGCCTAAGCAATGCCATCTCTGTTTGATGGGCTTTGCTGCAGGATTCAGGGCTGCTTGGCAGCTTCACCAATCTCCCTTTCAATGCTGTGTGTTGTCTGCAGAGAAGTGAGCTCCTTCTGGCCCACCAGCATGTGTCTTCTGGATAGTGGGCTGTTCTCTGGGCCCTGGGGGACGCTGGCCGCTGCCGTCCTCAGGGCAGGATCCAAGGCAGCTTGAGGCACAGCAACAGCAACCTGGAAATGGAAGTGACAGTGTAACAGTAACAATCCAACAAGCCTTCAAGGCTTTGAAGATAGCTGAATTTCTTTCCCTTTGCTGGCAACCTTTCTGACCATTTTGGGGTGCACGCTTTGCAGTTTCAGGTATTTCTTTAGCATGGCTAGGCCTCAGGATACCTTTATTAATTCGCGTGGAGGAGGAAATGCTCTTGCACTACACCCCTTTCCCAGCCACTGTTGTGTTGGGAAAGACACTGTACAAACTGTACAGCAAAATCTGTTCTGAGACCAAAAACATTGTCAGTGAGGGTTTGGATCCCCAGGGGGAGTCATGGGCTTGCTATAGATCTGTTATCCCCAGGATCATGTGTACCTTTTGTAACTATGCCACAAAACTCTCACTTGAATAAATTAAACTTTCCGTGGAGTGTAAATTATTAATGCACTAAAATGTGCTGCTAACAGTTGTTTGCATTTAAAGCTATTACTCACGGTTCCTGACTGATGCATTTGGTTGCTTGCCATTTTCCCACAGTCAGCAAAAACACATCCTTTCCCTCCACACTGTGTATTTTGTGCAAAAACCGCAGAAACCCAAGAAGATCCATTCGGGGGTGGGAGCAGAACACACAAAAATGTAGATTCAGACTCTGATCTGAAAAGGCCCCTTCGTTGCCTAAAAAGGCTTATCTTATAATTAAAGAAAAATCCTTTTTCTTCTGTCTGAGAGGTCAGAATTGGTCTGGCCCAACAGCCAAAGCACACAGCCAAAACGTGACCAGGAATCCAGGCAGTAGGCAGTGGCCACGGTGACAATATCTTGACTGTCAGTGCAGGTTGCGGGTTGCTCAGAGCATGGTGTGACAGAAGGACTGCACTTTTGGTTTGGCTGAAAAGCCTTGCTCAATCTTCAAATGTGTCTGCCACAGAGAAGCTGCTCCCAGACCCTTGGGCGGCAGAGCCACTGGGGACAGGTCTGCAGGACAGCTTCGCCAGTACCGTTGTCACTGGGGTACAGCTCCTGTCCATGCTTAGTACTGATTCTTGCTCACTGGGCCCCACTCTTTCAAAACAGGAAGCAAATGCTTGAAATATCACCTGGGGCATCTGGGGCAGGTCCAAAGGAAAGGGAGACTGACCCCTTGCTATGGCACCCTCTCACTGATAGATCCTGCTCCCTACTCCTCTGCAGACACCTGCAGAAGGCCAGCCTGTCCAACAGGGTGCTTCTGATGGGGTGGGATAGTCATGGGATGGGATGGTCACTCACTGGAGAGAATGGGAAAGAAGACAAAAATTGAATTTTAGGTGAGGTTGAAGAGGCACAGACTGTATGGGCAGGGGACCTAGCCCCGGGCCCTGAGGGACACTGATTGTCACTGCAGATGACCCATGGAATGCAGCATTAAGGCTTGCTCTTGTTTTGTCGGGGTCAGGCTGGCCCAGAAAGGGAAGAGTGCGGAGGACAGGCAGAGCAGCTCTGTGTGCTGGCTCCTCCTGGGAGCGATGTTTCCCAAGGGCAGCCTCACTGCCATGACTGTCAGCAGTGCTTAGGAAGGAAATTGGTATTGCTTTTCAGGCTTTGTTTGGTAGAGGTGGAGAAGTTAGTGGCCAAGAGGTGTGAAGGTTGAGCTAAGCTTGCTGATAATACACCTGAAGACCCTGGAAGACAATCTTGAGCTGTTCTTAATGTGAGACAAACTGGGTTAGATGTGCTGATATGAATTTGTCTTCTGGGGGGGGAAACCAGGGTGTGCTGCTCTGGTGTATCATCAGAAAGAGGTAATCCTTGGCCATGACTGACACCCCTATGACATGGCCTGGTGTGCCAAGTCCTGGCATGAGGTATATCCCACTACTATGTGGAGACCCAAACGTGAGGTTTCCACAGAGCTGGAGTCATGCAGGTAAAGGCAACGATTTGTATTGACTAGAGTGTAGTTTGTCTGCAGTCAGGATTACCCTTGCTCATGCTTGCACAGCACACCCAGTGGCACTGGAAGAATAGATCTGCATCCTGCACAAGGAGGTCAGTGACAGTTATCGAGATAGGAAATACTGCTAAATACATCCCCTAAACCGAAGTTTAGGGTGTGAAGGAGACAAACTGATGCAGGCACTCTTGGATGAGAACTCATCTTTTTTTGGGCCTGCCTAGCTCAGAGATGGTGGAAGGTAATGCCCACAGAGCCTGCTGTTATTACTGGTGTTTTAAGAATCAATTTTTTAAGAAAAAGGGTCAGTCTTTCCCCTTTGCCAGAGGAAGGATTGTCAAAACTCTTCAGTTGTGGTGGAGATTGCTGCCACGACATCCCTGCACTGAGAGGGAGGCCGTATATGCACACACACACACACACATGTATATATATATATATATACACACCGTCCCCACCTTTGTATGTAGCCATTTTCCTTTGTTCACACAAACACCAAACCCACTTGTGCAGTGGTGACCCACGTTGCACTATCTGTGGTAGGATGCTAATCAAAACTCACCTCAGCTACATCCACGGCACAGGGAAATTTGTCCAGTAACCTGCCATCAGAGAAGGAAGCATGGAGGAACCATGGACCACTGGGTCCTAGATCCTGGATCCTGCTAGGGCATTGCAGAGGAGCTGGGGGACTGAAAGACCCGACCCACTTAGCCCCCACCTCAAACCCATCAAGCCAGGGACATGTTTCGCAGTGTCGCAGATACTTGGCTTCTTTCTTGCTTCAGGAAGGAGCACTGCTTGGTGAAAGCTTTGATTTTCCCACTAGCACCCCAGGTCCTGAGTGCTGGAGAGGTCCAGGCACTATGCTACAGCCCACAGCGATGCGATGGAGCAGGTACTTGCACAGGCAGCTGGCTTCCTGCCCTGCTGCAGGGCGTAGACAGATGCGTCACCTGACGTGTGACAGACTGTCCTCAGAGGGGGAGCATGAGATCTGCCCTGATATGGGCTGAATGGCACTGCAAGTGTCCAGAGTGGATGGGTGGAGGTAACCTAATTTTTGGGAGGTACAGGGTCTGTCCTTTTGTCCACCACAGGTAGCACGGGTGACAGTGGGTACCCAAAATACTGTTCAATGCCCACACAGCAGCGGGACTGCCTGTGAAGTTGTCCAAGATACTCGTTAACAGATGGGGCAACATAACCTTGAGAGATGACAGGACTGACTCAGCCCTGCGGATGCATTTCACGGTCAATACATCCTGTGTCGATTAGCCTAAACTCACATCCATGATGCCTCAGCAACCGCATCCTCACAACCAATATCAATATTTAACCCCTACTCACCCCACATTCTACCCCGGGCAGCACAACGCATGCCGGCAAACCCCCCCGGGTGAGCTCAGGTGCAGCTCCGCTCCCGGGGCGGAGGGGGTGCAATCTCCCGTACGGCCAAAAGGTGTCACTGCAAGGCCGGGCACCGCCGTGGCGCTGATGCGTTTTTGGGGCTCAGCGCTGGTGAGATCGCACCTGGACCCCTGTGTTCAGTCCTGGGCCCCTCACTACAAGAGAGACATTGAGGAGGTGGAGCCGGTCCAGAGAAGGGCAACAAAGCTGGTGAAGGGTCTGGAGAACAAGTGTGATGAGGAACAGCTGAGGGACCTGGGGGTGTTGAGTCTGGAGAAGAGAAGGCTCAGGGGGGACCTTATTGCTCTCTTTCAGGTTGCCTGAAAAGAGGTTGTAGTGAGGTAGCTGGTCTCTTCTCCCGAGTACCAAGCGATAGGACAAGAGGAAACAGCCTCAAGCTGTACCAGGAGAGGTTTGGATTGGATTTAGGAACAATTTGTTCACCAAAAGTGTGCTCAGGCATTAGAACAGGCTGCCAAGGAAGTGCTGGAATCACCACTCCTGGATGTGTTCAAAAACCACAGTGACATGGTTTAGTGGTGGCCTTGGCAGTCCTGGGGTAATGGTTGGACTTGATGACCTGAAAGTTCTTTTCCAACCTACTTGATTCTATGATTCCTCTGTGGAGTTGGTCACATTGGTAACTCGCATCCCCCTGGAAAAGGGCAAACCTCCCCTAAAGCAAGGTATGAGCTCTGCATCTCTTTCACCTGTAAACAGAGAGGAACTATGTCTCACTTGGGCAGGAAAATTGAAATACGTGGACCTTCATACGAGAAACAGCTTACGATGTGGTCATTTGTGCTTCTGCCCTGTCAGACCAGGGAATCCTTTATGCTTCCTTGCATGAAACACAAGTATTCTTGAATACACTGTGAAGGAGGTGCCCAAAGCTCTGCTTAATTTCCCATGATATGTAGTCATGGTAATGATGTGCCCAAATACTTTCGAGGGTAAGAAGTGACTTGAGTGTTCAGACTTCTGGGCTGAAGGGGCTGAATTTCAGGGGTACTCCATGGGCCAGCAGCCTGGGCAAATGTAGGCTTAAGTGAGTGATTGAGTGAGCAAGTGGCTTTTAGTGTGATGCATTGCTGAACTGCTCTCTCTTCAAGATCCTCTTTGTACAGCAAAGGAGGAAACTGACATTGTATCAGTAACAATCCAAAAAACTTTGAGAAACCTTAAATTGTTAGCACATGAGCCATGTAATGGTCTATTTGCAAATTCTGTCCAAACTGTGTTTAATATTCTTATAGAAGAAAGATGTGAAGAATTTTACCATTCCCCAACATCTCCGCTGGAGTCGACCACAGTCAGGACTTTTATAGCATGAGCTTTACATTGTGGATACCTGTGGTGCATCCTGGCAACACAGCCAGACCTAACACCAATCTTTAGACTTGGTTGAGAAGACAGTTTTCCCTTCAGGATGGATTTGTGGAGAGATGCTGATGTTCACTCTGCTCTGTACAATGGAGCATGAGCTGCTTTTAGAATCATCTGAAGCTACTGTTTCTTTTGGATTCAGGGCACTGGCTTGTGACTGAATAACTGGACCTTATGTCCTTTAGGCTGTGCTAGGAAGCCTCCTGGCGCATGTAGAGGGTACATGGCATAGGCAACCTGCTATTCTGTCTGTGATACACATCTGCTGTGCATTGCCTGACACAACAGAGGACTGAACAGCGCTGGTGGTACCCCCAATCCTATGAAGGTGGTCTGCTCCTTATCATCCTAAATAGCATTATGCTCCAAGAAATATCAACTAATGGTAATATTCACTTTCAGTTCACTGCAGGTTCTTTGGGATGCCTGTGCAATAAGCTAATTGCAAAATGACAATTTCAGTGTCAGCAGAAAAGTACAAGAAGAAGCAAAGGAAAATGTCAAATCCATACAACACTAGTAACACACCCCATTGTGAGTGACTGTATTTACAAACATTGGATAACTCCCGAGAAGCAGTTATCTGCACTTTGTTGTTCAGTTTAATAACACTACACTGGTAGTTTTACTAATAATACTATTGTACTAAATGAATATGAATCAATATATTAATACTACAGTTTATTTACACAAATGAAGAAACTGGATATTGTTTTGTAAGCATTTAATGTTAGGTGGCCCGTCTTTTTTATAAGAAGAATGCACAGGTTGTTATTAATGTTATGATATTCATATTGATATACTGCCTAGGATCAAACTTCAATGTGATTGATCCTTGTACTCATTTCTGAAGTTTAGTTTGCAGTTAAAGTACTTCCTATGGCAGCAGATAGGATAGAGCAGTTGAATTAGTAAGGTCTGGAAGGGCTGGTTGGGAATGTAACGCTCCAGGGCAGCCTTGATTGCAGTGATCATGAGATGGTTGAGTTTGAGATCCTCAGGACAGTGAGAAGAGCGTGCAGCAAGCTCACTGCCCTGGACTTCAAGAGAGCAGACTTTGGCCTCTTCAGGAACCTGCTCAGTAAGGTTCCATGGGATACAGCCCTAGAGGGCAGGGGGGCCCAAGACTGTTGGTTGATATTCAAGGATCACCTGCTGCAAGCTCAGGAGCGATGCATCCCAACTAGAAGGAAGTTCAGCAGGAGGGCCAGGAGACCTCCTTGGATGGATAAGGAGCTGCTGAGCAAAATTCAAAAGAAAAAAGAGGCTGATAAAAGGTGGAAGCAAGGTCAGGCGGCCTGGGGAGAATACAGGGATGTTGTCCGGGAAGCTAGGGACCAGGTTAGGAAAGCTAAGGCCCACTTAGAATTAAACTTGGCTAGGGATGTTAAGGATAACAGGAAGGGATTTTATAGGTACATTGCCGATAACAGACAGGTTAGGGACACCGTGGGCCCTCTCCAGAAGCTATCGGGAGAACTGGCTACCCTGGACTTGGAGAAGGCTGAGGTTCTTAATGACTTCTTTGCCTCAGTCTTTACCGGCAAATGCTCTGACCACACCACCCAAGTCTTGGAAGGCAGACGCGGGGACAGTGAGGGTGGGGACCCTGGGCCCACTGTAGGGGAGGATCTTGTTCGGGACCACCTTAGGAACCTGAATGTATACAAGTCCATGGGACCGGATGAAATCCATTTGTGGGTCCTGAAGGAGCTGGCAAATGAAGTTGCTAAGCCACTGTCCATCATATTTGAAAAATCATGGCAGTCAGGTGAAGTTCCCGATGACTGGAAAAAGGGAACTATAACCCCCATTTTTAAGAAGGGAAAAATGGATGACCCAGGGAATTACAGACCAGTCAGTCTCACCTCTGTGCCTGGCAAAATCTTGGAGCGGATTCTCCTGGAAGGCATGCTAAGGCACATGAAAACCAACAAGGTGCTTGGTGACAGCCAGCATGGCTTCACTAAGGGGAAATCCTGCCTAACCAATCTGGTGACCTTCTATGAAGGGGCTACGGAACTGATGGACAGGGGCAGAGCGGTTGATGTCATCTACCTGGACTTGTGTAAAGCCTTTGACACTGTCTCCCATGACATCCTTCTCTCTAAGTTGGAGAGACATCAATTTGATAGGTGGACCACTCGGTGAATAAAGAGCTGGCTGGATGGCCGCACGCAAGGAGTAGTGCTCAGTGGCTCAGTGTCCAGCTGGAGACCGGTAACGAGTGGTGTCCCCCAGGGATCGGTGTTGGGACCGGTCTTGTTCAACATCTTTGTGGGTGACATGGACAGTGGGATTGAGTGTGCCCTCAGCAAGTTTGCCGATGACACCAAGCTGTGTGGTTCGGTTGATACATTGGAGGGAAGGAATGCCATCCAGAGGGACCTTGACACGCTTGTGAGGTGGGCTGATGCCAACCTGATGAAGTTCAACCATGCTAAATGCAAAGTCCTCCACCTGGGTCGGAGCAATCCCAGGCACAGCTACAGGTTGGGCGGGGAGGAGATTGAGAGCAGCCCTGCAGAGAAGGACTTGGGGGTGTGGGTTGATGAAAAAATGAACATGAGCCGGCAGTGTGCGCTTGCAGCCCAGAAGGCCAACCGTATCCTGGGCTGCATCAAAAGGAGTGTGACCAGCAGGTCGAGGGAGGTGATCCTGCCCCTTTACTCTGCTCTCGTGAGACCTCACTTGGAGTATTGTGTGCAGTTCTGGTGTCCTCAACATAAAAAGGACATGGAACTGTTAGAACAAGTGCAGAGGAGGGCCACGAAAATGATCAGGGGACTGGAGCACCTCTCGTATGAAGATAGGCTGAGAAAGTTGGGGCTGTTCAGGCTGGAGAAGAGAAGGCTGCGTGGAGACCTCATAGCAGCCTTCCAATACCTGAAGGGGGCCTATAGGGATGCTGGGGAAGGACTCTTCATTAGGGACTGTGGTGAGAGGACAAGGGGTAATGGGTTTAAACTTAAACAGGGGAGGTTTAGATTGGATCTGAGGAAGAAATTCTTTACTGTGAGGGTGGTGGGGCCCTGGAATGGGTTGCCCAGGGAAGTTGTGAATGCTTCATCCCTGGCGGCGTTCAAGGTGGGGTTGGACATAGCCTTGGATGGCATGGTTTAGTGTGAGGTATCCCTGCCCATGGCGGGGGGGTTGGAACTCGATGATCTTGAGGTCCTTTCCAGCCCTTACTATTCTGTGATTCTGTGATCTTCCCTGGTCTCAGCTGGGAGGAATAGTCTAATTTTTGCCTGGTGTCCTGAGTATTGACAAAACCCCCAGTTTTGCCTTCCCGCACCCTGTTTTGTCATTGGGTGCTGGAGCTGCTTCTCTGTCACTGTTATCTGTGCAGTTCTCCCTGGCAATCCCACTTCTGCCTCCCTGGAATGTCGGCACTCTGCGACATTTCATGTGACAAAAATGCTTGCTATGTATTTTGTTGCGTAGAAGCAGTAAAACCCAGTATACTGGACCCTCAGCAAAAAAAGGAAAACATCACAAGTTGTGTGACAAAACACAACTAACAAATGGACAATTAGAGGTTACTAAAGGAAAAAGTGTTGTAGTAAAAACTTACAGAGTTTGCCTCCTTGTCTGGTTGTTGAAAAACGTGTATAAAATTATTCAAAAGAATTTCCAAAGGTGACTGAAACGTGGTGTCCAGGAACACCATCTGAGAAGAGCACTGTGTTAGAATAAACCAAGGCCAGTGGTGGGGAAGAAATTTCTGCAATGGCCCCTCATGGACTGGGGCCATGTTAGCACCAGCGACCTGCTGGGTAACACTGGGAGGGAGGAAGCTGCAGGGGAACCTTCTCCCACAAGTCTCAGGGTTGGCTTGGGCAGATATATTGGGTCTTGTTGGGTCTGAGCACCACAAAACAGCAACCAGAAAAGCGAGACTGAGTGGGAGGGAGCCTTCACATGGACACAAAAACTGAAAAGTGCAGGCAAAGTATTACCTTCATCTGCATTTTCCTAATGTACATATTTATGACCTATTCCAGGCAATCTCTGTTCTTCTTACCATGATTTTAACTGCAGGTGACATTCTTTATGGCAAAGAAGATGGGTATCTGTGATAAAAGCAGAATCAATGAAGAAAATTGAATTAGATGGAAAAAAAGGGGGATGGGGAAGCAGGACTAAACTTCCTTATTTTATTTTCTTCCCTCCAGGAGTCCAGTGTTGACTGATACCTAAGCCTTTCTGACTGAGAATTTAGATGTGTCAGTTTAATAAGGAGAGTTCTGACAAGAGGGGAAATTAATTTATCATGATGATTTAAAACATCATGTTTAATCATGGTTTAAATAAAAAAGCAGGGAGCTTCAATGTAAATTATTGCTTACATTTTGCTCTGCGTGGGATTTTAGCTCTTTCTTTTTTTCCTTCTCAAAGAAAGTCTGATTCTCATTTGCTGATAAAATCTAACATATCTTTTGGATGAGCTGGGGATACACTCGGGACCCACAGCTGTTCTTCACTCAGTTACAAGGTTTAACATGCTTGTTCAGACTAATAATTTTTACTTTCTTTGTGAGGCTGGAGGCTGATGAAGACCCATTTGCTTTCCCTAGTTAATGGTTCTTTCTTGCAGTGTTTGCTTAACAGCTTCTAGAAGAAAACTGGGATCCAGTGAGCCTCCAAACAACATTTCAGCTAGGGTTTGTGGTGTGTGGAGAGAGGAATCTCATTTTCTTCTTTTTTCCTTTGTAATTACACAGAAGTACTACAGGCATAAGAGAAGGTTTATCAAAACATGTCTAACATTTAAAACTAAGTGATTTATTAAACAAAAGTAATACAATCTTTAGCCTTAGATAGGTATTTAGCTCCCAATCATGATAACCTTGAAGATTTTAACAGTAATAAATCTCACTTTACATTTTGTTTATACTCATAGATTAGAAAAGGAAAATTAAACTTATCTGCCCTTCCTTTTACCTTCCAGTTCTCAGCACTGAACAGCCAAATAAATGCTCCAGAATGAGTAATATACTCTCTCTGCACCTTTGGAAGTGACTGTTCTCCTAAGCTAACTTCAACTTTTCAAAATACCCTCTTCGCCAGGGCTCAGGTAAGGATTTCCATTGGGTCAGGGTTTCCTTCTCCCTTCAAACCCCATCTCTCTCTTTTTTTTTTTTTTTTTTTTCAAACGAGGCTCACCTAATTTGATTTTAAGCAATTTTGAAAGCATTTAGTTTTATAAAGAAAACTGACTCATGTTTTCATCTATATAAACGAAAAAAGGTAGGCAATTTATCTTATACTGCTGGTAAAAAGGATAGACGGATGTTCCTTTTAACTGAGCTCTGCCAAAGAGGTAGATACATTTTTCCTTTGAGCAGGTGAGAGACCTGAGCAATACGTGCAGCAGATGCCCACAGGCAGCCCTGCTGCCCTCACAGCAGCAAGCGAACCAGTCTGAGACAGCGTCAGCGGCATGCACCATTGAGGCAGCCCAGCCACGAGTAGCCTGTGTGCCATCACCTCTGATGGCTCTGGAGGTGCTTTGGGTGAAGCAAGCCTAATAAATTGCAAAGCCAAAGATACATCAAAATATGTCAAAATGCAATACCTCAAAATCCTGAGGCCATGTGCACTACACTTGTGAGAACTGCTGCAGGGCGGGTGATTCACAGGGAGGGCACAGCAGAAGCATGGCAAAGGCAGTAGAGATACTCCTGTAAACCCCGAGCATTTGATGTGCTGGCCACAAGTAACACCCCTTGCTATGCTTTCCTGACAGAGATTATGCCTTCCTGGCTGAAACCTTACTGAAGCGTGAGGTGGTAATGACTGCCTACCAAGGCCTGTTTCTGGGCTGGTAGGTGGGGAGTTCGTAACCTTGCTCAGTACTGCCCCAAGATGTGAGCTGGTGTTATTAGCTCCTGCAGTCGTCAGGTTTCCTCTAATTTCGGGGGTTTTTCTTCAGCGCAAGTTCCAAGGACATCAAGGTGAATGCAGTGAGTTGTTTTCAGCAGCTGAGGATGAGAAAAACAATTTTTGCACTTTTAACAGGAACAGGTAGCTTTACTTCAGCCGAGGGTCTTCTGTAGAGCATATGGGAGCTTTTCTCCAGGACCTTGCGGCAGCAGCAATGGCTGGTTTTGAATTTCAGTGGTCATAATAAAGGAATGTGAGACTGAAACACAGAAAATGATAAACTATGCGGTACCCAATGACCTAACTTTTCCCCTTTAAAATCATGGATTAACAAACATGAGTTTATTGAAGGGAGAAAAAGGAATGATAGCACAGAAAAAAACAGATACAGAAGAGACCAATCACTGCTTTCCCAGGGTATACGGATATGCATTTTCAGCACAGCCGATAAACCACTAGACTGCTTCTTTCTCGTTAGTAGCACCTTAGGACTCACTGTCTTCCCAGGCAAGTGAATGCTGCTGCTTGCTCTAGCTGATTTGCACTTGTCTAGCTGCTCCTGCTAGGTGCTTCAGCTCTCCTCTTCCTTTCTGAGGCCTTGTAGCTCTGCAGCTCCACAGTGATCACTGAGTAAGCTTGTGCCTTCTGCAAGACCGTGTAGAACTACAGGCAGCCCTCCTCCATGCAAAAGAGTCTTCAGCTGCTTAATGGGAAAACCTGGCTTCAGTTTAGCAAAAGCAAAGGAACAACTAAGCTTTCCATCAACAAATAAATAAAAAAAAACCCAAAACCAAAACAGACCAGGAGCTAGCATCCCTCCTCCCCCGTGCCCCCCGATTTAGATTATTAAGCACAAAAGTCTACATGTACTCCTTTCCTGTGGCAGTACCTTAGCAAGGTGGGAGGGTAAGACTGCTCATTTAATTCTGCTGCTGCAGTTGCCTTGCTGCCCTTGGGCAGCCTTTTTCCCTTTTTCTCCAGGATTGTCCCTGCAAGCTCTCCTGAGTCCCCATGTCACTACCTTGCTGTAGGATTTTGCTCTCCGTAACCCCATGGTTATGGAGCATGCACAGCTCAGACAACTACCTGGAGATGCAATTTTTTCCTGTAGCTTTTTGTGAGAGTATAAGGAAGAACCCACAGAAATAAACGCAAGTGACAAGCTTGGTATTTTAGTGTTTCATTTTGGTTTAATTACCTCCTTCCAATTCCCATCGTTTTCAAGAGCCTGAAGTGTCCTACCAACATGCCATGTTCTTTAAAAGAGAGAAGCTGAACTAAGCTCTGCACCACTGTCTGAGCCCCTTCAGATCACAGCTGTTCTAAGGTTTGCTAGTAATTCCATTATAGTGATCCATGACGTTAAGAGCTATGGAGCAGAAGCTGGTTTTGTGGGAGCCTTCACACAGTGTGAAGAAACTCAAAATGTCCTTCCAGTTACTGTCACAGACATCTCGGACAGCTGGCTCCGGGGCATGCTTGAAGAAATCAAGGAAATCTGTTGGGAGATGCAAAACTCTGAATGGTGATATCGTCTGTGAGGCTAGACCTCCATTGGCTGGATCAGATCAAGAATTATCAGGAGGTTCCTGGGTACCTAAACCGTCACTAGCACTCATTCATCATGAGGCAGACCGCTCTGCATTACTGCAATGGACCTCACCTGTGAACTGTTGTATCTCTAAGCCATTCTCGCCTTGAGAGGTGAACTTTACTGTCTCAGTGCCAAAACTGGAGACTAAAGGCTGCGATGTCTGCGGCAGCACTGTCTGAAATCCCCTGTCTTATGTGAGGCTGAGGAGCCAGGAAAGAAATTCAGATCTTTGAATTGTGGATGAGGAAGGTGGTGGTGTGAAGAGGTAGGTGGTAAGGATTTGGGACACTTTCAGAACAGGACTCTGGGCAGAAAGGTCTGACCATCTTTCTTCATAACAAAGCTTGTCTGCTGACATATGAAAGGGGAAAGGTTGTAGAGGAGTTATGTCAGCTCTGAGCTGGGAAAAAGCACCTTGTTCAGACTGGCATAGCCTATAAGGTGTATTTGACTAATATTTGGCATGTCCAAGTAGGATCAGTAGAGAAACAGAACACAGTCACACAGAAAATTAGGTTGCCTATAATTTGGCTCCTTGGCATGGGCCAGGAGACAGAGCAAGGGTGAAATTTACAGCTACTGGTCTGCACTAATGTCAGGAACCTGGTAAGTGTCTGGCTCCCTGGCTAATAAGATGTTAACAAGTTCCTATGACCAGATGGCATTCACTGGAAGGCTGAATGGGAACTCAGGTGTGAACCTAAAGATCTGCTGCCTGAGATGCATAACTTGTCATTGCAAACAACAAGGGTGTCAGATGGCTGCTGGAGCTGCCAACCACTGGATGACTTACACTCCTGAGAAGATGATAACAGTCTGCAGTCCAGGCTAAGGCCACAGAGCATGTGGGTAGAATCATAGAATGGATAAGGAGCTGCTGAGCAAAATTCGAAGGAAAAAAGAGGCTTATAAAAGGTGGAAGCAAGGTCAGGCGGCCTGGGAAGAATACAGGGATGTTGTCCGGGAAGCTAGGGACCAGGTTAGGAAAGCTAAGGCCCACTTAGAATTAAACTTGGCTAGGGATGTTAAGGATAACAGGAAGGGATTTTATAGGTACATTGCCAATAAAAGACAGGTTAGGGACACCATGGGCCCTTTCCAGAAGCTATCGGGAGAACTGTCTACCCTGGCTCAGTGCCCAGCTGGAGACCAGTAACGAGTGGTGTCCCCCAGGGATCGGTGTTGGGACCGGTCTTGTTCAACATCTTTGTGGGTGACATGGACAGTGGGATTGAGTGTGCCCTCAGCAAGTTTGCCGATGACACCAAGCTGTGTGGTTCGGTTGATACATTGGAGGGAAGGAATGCCATCCAGAGGGACCTTGACACGCTTGTGAGGTGGGCTGATGCCAACCTGATGAAGTTTAACCATGATAAATGCAAAGTCCTCCACCTGGGTCGGAGCAATCCCAGGCACAGCTCCAGGTTGGGCAGAGAAGAGATTCAGAGCAGCCCTGAGGAGAAGGACTTGGGGGTGTTGATCGATGAAAAAATGAACATGAGCCGGCAGTGTGCGCTTGCAGCCCAGAAGGCCAACCGTATTCTGGGCTGCATCAAAAGGAGTGTGACCAGCAGGTCGAGGGAGGTGATCCTGCCCCTTTACTCTGCTCTCGTGAGACCTCACTTGGAGTATTGTGTGCAGTTCTGGTGTCCTCAACATAAAAAGGACATGGAACTGTTAGAACAAGTGCAGAGGAGGGCCACGAAGATGATCAGGGGACTGGAGCACCTCTCGTATGAAGATAGGCTGAGAAAATTGGGGCTGTTCAGGCTGGAGAAGAGAAGGCTGCATGGAGACCTCATAGCAGCCTTCCAATACCTGAAGAGGGCCTATAGGGATGCTGGGGAAGGACTCTTCATTAGGGACTGTAGTGAGAGGACAAGGGGTAATGGGTTTAAACTTAAACAGGGGAGGTTTAGATTGGATCTGAGGAAGAAATTCTTTACTGTGAGGGTGGTGGGGCCCTGGAATGGGTTGCCCAGGGAAGTTGTGAATGCTTCATCCCTGGCGGCGTTCAAGGTGGGGTTGGACATAGCCTTGGATGGCATGGTTTAGTGTGAGATGTCTGTGCCCATGGCGGGGGGGTTGGAACTCGATGATCTTGAGGTCCTTTCCAACCCTTACTATTCTATGATTCTGTGTTTGGAAAGGACCTTAAGATCATCTAGTTCCAAGCCCCCTGCCATGTGCAGGGACACCTCACACTAAACCATGTCACCCAAGGCCCTGTCCAATCTGGCCTTGAACACCGCCAGCGATGGAGAATTCACAGCTTCCCGGGGCAACCCATTCCAGTGCCTCACCACCCTCACAGTAAAGAACTTCCTCCTTATATCCAATCTAAACTTCCCCTGTTTAAGTTTGAACCTGTTACCCCTTGTCCTACTGCTACCCTAATGAAGAGTCCCTCTCTGGTATGCTTGTAGGCCCCCTTCAGATACTGGAAGGCTGCTATGAGGTTTCCACTCAGCCTTTTGTCCAGGCTGTACAGCCCCAACTTTCTCAGCCTATCTTCATATGGGAGATGCTTCAGTCCCCTGATCATCCTTGTGGCCCTCCTCTGGACTTGTTCCAACAGCTCCATGTACTTTTTAAGTTGAGTACACCAGAGCCATACACAATACTCCAAATAAACACAGTATCTTGAGAAATCACAAGTAAGTCCTGTTAAAGCTGCTTACTGCCCTATTTACACTGTGGGGCTTAATGAAAGACCCACCAGAGATTACTGCTGGCACCAATTTTATTCAGCATGTCCCTCAAAGAGCTGGAAAAGGGTGCTAACGGGAAAATCTTGATGCACATGCATTTCGATCATAGACTGCGGGTGTCATCTCCATGAAAGACATGCTGGATGCAGAGAACAGGTATTAAAAAGGGAATTAAAATGACTGTTGAGTTGGAGAAGCTACTTTCAAGGGCACTGGAAAAACTGAGACTTTTTAGTCTGGGATTGGGCTGGAGGGTATGAGACAGGCACATGCGAAATCAGTAAAGTGGAGAAAGCTTAAAGGGAAACTGTGGGTGTAAATGTGATGGATTTCTGAGTTAGACTAGCTTCTGGGAAAGCTTTGAGATAGCTGAGGAATGTTGATGGGAAAGTTTTGGGAGTATTGTAGGCAAGATAAGAAGGAAGAGAGAAGCGAGAAGCAAGCAGCCAATCAAGGCTATCAGTGAGCAAGAGATCCACCAATGAAGAAGTGAAGATACCCATGTGGGTGGTGTTAGTGAACCAATTGTATTAGCCTCTCATACACGCGGGTACTTCGGAAAGCCTATATCAACCCTGGACCTTCAGATAATAAATGATTTTGTTTCATCACCAGAAACGGAGTCTGTGCCTTAGTCTCCACAGGAAACAGTAGCGCATCAAATCCTGGAATGCTGGAACCAAGGGGACCGGTTAAAACAGAAAGGAAAGAAACTGCTTCTATACAGAGGGGAAGGGAATCTTTTTTTAACTCGCTGGAATAGGATGCTATTGCTGCGGGCCTTCTCTGCAGTCTCTCCAGTTTCTCTGGAGAAACTCATGTAAGTGTACGGGCTTGTGTCTTCTTCATGAGCAGCATTTCCTACTGCCACAGCTGGGGACAGAATACTGGCCAAGAGGGCTGCTGTGTATCAGAAGTAGAGCATTTCTTGCCCTCTCTTACCTATGTCTGTTCCCTCCAGGTCCCACATATTTCCACCAACATGCTTGCTTCTCCTTTAGGAGGCTTCTTTCAGGAGCCATGTGTTAGACAGTGTGAGATGGGATGGAAAACACTTATGTAGGTCATATCTATTGGAAAAGGTCCAATACTGGTATTGGTGCTCAGCTGGATGGGGTCTGGCCCTGCAACTTTTCCAGCCCCAGCTCAGTGGCAGGCACTGCGGCCATTTATCCATGTGGTGTGTGCCTCTCAGAACGTGTGCCATGTGATGCAGTGATGGAGCAAGGCTTACAGGGCAGGATAAATGAGCAGGAGGTGACTGGTCCCTTTCAGCCCGTGAGGCAAGGCAGGCTCTCTTCACTCTATAACTTTCCTTGACTGAATTGTTTTGATTACAGGGTTAAAAGCTGACCCAAACAAAGGGTCATGTTATTAAAAAAGAAAAAATGAAGGGAGGATGAAACAAAACAGGGGAAGAAAGCAAGCTCTGGTCTCAAATGTTTGAGATACCTGCCTCTTAAATTCAGCATCAGCTTCCTTTGGTCCCCCAACCAAGCCTGCTCTAATGCTATTTGCAGATATAGATTGCTGTCTTTTTCATTACTGTTATCAAATGATGCATTTGTGGTACAGCTCCAGAGCCCTCTTTGCCCTGGTAAGTGGATTATGCACCCTAGTGCCAGCTCTACTTGAGTTATACTTTAAATACTAAAAACAAACAAACAAACAAAAAAAAAAAAAAAAATTTCCAGGCTTCTAGATTTTTTTTCTCTCTCTTTTTCAAAGATCTAATTAAGGTATCTATATCCAAACAGGCAGGATGGACCTCACCCTGCTTTGTTAGCAAAATGTAACAAAAGGCACTTTGCTAAGCACTTGCAATCACCACTATTGCCAGCTAAACTTCTGGGAAATAGTGTCGCTCTTTCTTCCTGCTGCTCAAGTCTGAGCCAAGCTTGAAAAGATGAACATCCCCTCAGCAAGCCAGCTGGCTGCCTCATGTCACCGCAGCGTTTTGAGTCTCCCCACCAGCACTGGGTACAAGGAATCATTTCTCAGCCCTGAGGCTGCTAGAGTAGAAATGAGAGCTCTTTGTCCCTCTCCATGGTGCATGTCTGCACCTGCACTTCCAAATGCAGGTGGCACACTGTGTGTGTGTTTGGCAGGCCCACCTTGCTGGCAGTTGTGCTGCTCAGAGATGCCCCAGGAAGTGATGCACTGCTTTCAGAGACCGAGACCAATGTCATCTATTTTGCTTGATTATGAGCTGGCTTTCGTAACCCTCACCAAGGTTCTTGAAAGGAATGTGTCTCTCCCCATAGGGTTAACCTCACCATTGCCCAGTAGAGAGGAGAAATGGGCAGAGGCTCTTGAGCCTGCTGAGAAACAGATATTTTCCTCTACTAAGAAAGTACCAGAATGACAGTAGGTTTTTCTGAGGCCCTTTGTCACTGGGTCTGTTACTTCATTTCCCTTCTTACTATTTGCCTGATTAAATTCCAAGTCTGTAATTAAATTCTAACTTTGTAAAGAAGCTGCTTCATTTTATGTAGTATCATCTGGAACAAGACAGCACCTTGGCCATAACTTCAGGTGCAATCACAAGTGCAAGTAGTAACAGGAATGTTTGGGTCCACTCTGACAGTATCTGCTCAGCCAGCAGAGGTTGTCCTCAGCGAGTATTACTATAAAAGTAGCAGGGAAAAAAGCTGATTTGCTTGCTGTCCATCTGAAGTTCTGAAAAAATTGATGGCACTATGCTCTAGATTTACTTGTTTCTCCTCATATTCCTATGATTCTGTCCAGTTTCTAGCCTGTGCCATTACACACATGACATCCAGTTGAAATCCTTATCTCTACCATGAGCTGTGGAGTCTCCACCCTCATTTAACACCACTCCCCTCTTTTCACATTGACCGCATGTACTATGCTGGCATCACATGCACTAAAGTCTTAGTGAAGATGTTACTAAACACCAGTGGATCAAGGATGAAAAGGTTTTTTGAGGTCAAAAGGGGTGTATAAAAATAGCACTAGAAGAGAAAAGCAGGCTCTGCAATGTGCTCTTCCAGTAACGGTGGTTTTAACCTCAAGGAGTAAAATAGAAGGTGGAAACATGAGCTATAATCAATTTTCTTTATTTCTTTTTGTTTTAACATTAAAAATGGAAAGAGAATAAAATGCTTGATAGCTGCTGAGTCAGGACTACAGCACCCAGCATGTCTGGTTCATACTAAAGATATAGTACCTGAGAAGAAAGACGGTTCTGTGAGTGCTGCATAAAGACCTGCAGAACTTGTTGGACTGGGAGGAGTTCATTACAATGGTTATGAAACTTGGCCAGTCAATGCAAAACTGTCTTGACTTCAGATGGTTTTGGATCAGTCTCTATCACTGCACTGAAGGAACTAATCCGCTTCCCTTGCTAAACATTAAAGATGAAATCTGCAAAACGGATAGGACATTCCACTAATGTTGATGTGGGATTTATGAGGAGAAGGCATAAGGCAGAGAAAAACATGCAGGATAAGGTTTTCAATAGGTGGAAACCTGTGTTGCTTAACTGAAGTCAATGGAGCCACACTGAACTACACCAGTCAAGCTCTGGTGCATAAAGGCTGCAGAGACCTCAGAAACAGTAAATGGCCTGTTTGAGTGCCAAACTTTACAGCCACTGCAAAGAGTCTTGGGGTCAGAAAATGCAGAGCACAAAAATGTTTGTGTTGTATTAACAGGCTTGACTTGCTTCTGGGGTGCAATTTGACACATTGCTCGAGTGACCAGGATGAATGTGGAAACATGAAATCAAACGCAACACATTAAAAGTCAATCAGAAATAACAATAGACACAAATATGCAGCCTGAGAAGATGCTGGGATCTAGCCCATGAAGAATATGAGAAGGGATTGCCTTTGATTTTAAGGGCTGGGAGCCCTGTTTATTTGAGAAGAGTGACATCATTGTCTAGCTATGTC
Organism: Amazona ochrocephala; assembly: GCA_039720435.1. Classification (NCBI taxonomy): domain Eukaryota; kingdom Metazoa; phylum Chordata; class Aves; order Psittaciformes; family Psittacidae; genus Amazona; species Amazona ochrocephala. The sequence continues at coordinate 41,749,764 of CM077909.1, read as the reverse complement.
AGTGAGAATGGTTTTATGTGAAGAGATATCATTACAACAAAAGCATGGGGTTAGCCACCTACCCTACAACTGTTAGAAGGACATAGCATCAGCTTGTCTTAGACCAGGAGGTAAGCACACATGGAGAGAAGACAAGTTTGATCTCTTCAGGCTTGTTCAGCTCGAGTGTAGGCTGAGCAGTAGGGCTCAGGGTCTGTCAGCCAGCTGACTTCCTAAACACAAACAACTCTGTGCAGCAAGGAGCTGAACTTAGCTCACCCCTTAGCTCATGTTTCTCTAGGAACAGTGTGGATATCATGTGCTCCTTCTACAAGCAGACAATGGCTGAGATTAAGAGCCAATTAGTTTGTGAAGAACCTGGCCACAGCCTCAACCTTTTTCAGAAATTTCTGCTTCTCTTTGGCAGAGTAAATAGTAGACCAGATGCATTCCACTAAACAGACTGAATTCTCATGAATTCACATGTCAGAAAACAGTCACCTCTAAGGTAGCCTGAGGCATTTGCACAGCAGGACATGATAGCCTGACTCTTCAAGTTTCCTCTGTGTTTCAAGCCACTGACAGTTCTTAATACCGGTTGCTGTTTGATAAGGCTTGTTAGCATCACTGCTACAGCATGCCCCTTTCCCCTTCATTGATCGCAGCTTCTCTGTTGGGTAACTACCTGCTGGCTTTGCTTTAGTTCTTGTTTGTGAGGACTCAAGGATGGGCCTTAGATCCCTGTAGTGACAAAAGATGGATTTAGTCAGTACTGGTGGCCACAGGTTGCTTAATGGATTACATTAAAAACTTAAAAAGGGAGTGTGTGATCATGAAGGTGCAGGAAAGTGGAGGCTTGAAATGTTGGAGTCTTGAGCTAGTAGCTGGCTTATGGTGCCTCCGTAAGAAAGCTTCTTTCTCCTTTTTGCCTTTCCTCCCCTGAGTATTCAAAATCCACTAACTGCTGCGACAGTAGCTGATATGTCAGTGTTGTTGGTTCTTATTACAGCGCATTCACTGGACTGCCAAGGCAAGTGATCACAGTAAACCAAAGTCATTTGAATGTCTCTGACTTACAACAGCTGATAATCATTTTTACTAGTTGCAATAAATAACAACTCTGACAACCTGGCTTGGATCCAAAGTGCAGTGCAAAATTTTATGCAAGTTGCTGGGAGGAAATTATTCTGCAGGCTCCAGGCACGCCCCTGGGACACAGAAATTAATGAGCAGCACTTAAGTTTATCAGGTTTTAAGGGAAAAATGTCCTCCAGCGGTCCCCAGCTCTTTGTTGGATTGATCTTCAGAGATTGGTGCGGATTTCAAATATGAAGACAAAAGTTAGATGGAAAAAAATCTGATCCGAGGTCTGACAGAAAATCACTGTTGGCTTTCGGTGCAAGGGTGAGACAGTACTGAAAATTAGATGTTTATCTAGATAATTCTATATAATGAAATAAATATACATATCCATCTATCTATCTATAGATAAAGCTAATATCAATGATATATATTATATATATTAACTGCAGTGTATCTTTCCATTGCAAATATATGGGATGAATGTTCGAAACAGCAAGGCGACCATTTTTGAAGTCCATGTGGTGAGGCTGGAAATCCTCTAGCTGCAAGAATTCCTCAGGGCAGATGACTTCACAAGACTGAAAATTTGCCATTTATACAGGGCAAAAGAACAGCCATTATAAAAGCTACTGCCCAGTGGTGGGAGGGAGAGGTAAGGAGGTCATGGCATAATAAGAAGGTGGGAGACTGGTCACGGTATGCCCTTGTCTGTCTACTTTCTGCAAGGTGGGTTGCAGATTCAGATATCTCCAGACAAACAGGTAATTTGAACAGCACCCCTTAGCACCTTGTTTGATGTGCTAACAACTAAGCAGCACCCTTGCTGGTGTGGGCTTATACACATCCATAGTCAAGAAGATTTGCTGCAAGATGAGATATATCTATAAGGTGAGACAGCCTTAAGCATGCCCTGGGGCATGTAGAAATGTGTACTCTCTCGAGGCCAAACACTGCAAGGACTGGACTCAGAAATCTGAGCACATGGAGGACTTCAGGTGCTCCTGTCATCTGCTCCTGACTATGTGGTGCCAGATGCTGGAGCAACTAAAGAGGAGGAAGGACATTTCTGAAAATACGCCCTGATCATCAGGGTTAGCACCAGCAGCTCTACTCCTCACCAGAGGCAGCTGTGGGAGCGTATGTTGGTAGGATAAGGCTGATAGAGGGCTTTCAAAGTGTGCTTGTGGCTTTTCATGAGGGCTTAGGCCTTCTCTTGGGAAAGTTATCACTAACTGAGAAGAAGCAACCAGGGAAACTCAGCTTCATATAACTTAAATCTCAATGGACCTGACACAGTAGAGTACTGGGCTTGTATGTTCTGTGAGAGGGATAATTCCTTCTTTGGGATTGTTGTTCTTTGGAGATATGTATCTAAAAAATTACTGTTCTTGGGCTGATGCCTCTGCCTGTAAACTTGGCAGAAATGCATGTCAGCTGAAATTTCTGCACTGTTAGTTCAAGCAAAGGGCACCTTTGCACTCTGCTATTTATCTCCTTCCTCCTCAGGTGTTCCCAGTACTGACACTGGCACTGCCTTTTACAGTGGGAGGGAGACCACAAATTGTAAGGGTGAAGGCAAATGAATGCCAAGGTCCTGGGGAAGCAGTGGAGACAAAGAAAGAGTGGGAAGTCATAGTCTTGAAAATGCAGGCAAGTCTAGCAGGACAGCTATGCGTGACAAGTGATCTCTATAATGAATGACTGGCTCCTCCCGGGGTGCTGCCTCACGTGTTACCCACTCACTTCATACCATGCAGTATCACAAGCGGACAGAGGTAAGCTTTCCAAAGACATGAGCAAATTGCAGCTAACCTTAGTTGGGATGTTTCACCTCTCCCAGGTGTCTTTAGACCTCCATGTCGTCTCTTCTCATGTACCTAAGAACAACCCCAGATTTTAGTCCTTTAAACTCATTAAAATCCATGGCTGCCAGGCTGACTTATTGGGAGGACAATATCCAGACTCTTCCTGGTGTTGTCCTCCATTGATTTCCATCCACCCAATTCAGCTGCCTCCCTGGGGCCTTGCGACTCTACAAACCAGACTCAGCTGCTGTATGCTGGCCAGAAGGTCAAAGAGGAGGGGCATGCCTACAGGAGAGCCTGAAGGGGACATGGTTATCTAAAACTCTATCTGGGTAGAAAGTGCCTTGCGCAGCCTGGATACTATTACAGCTATGTCAGTTTTTCCACTTTAAATTAGCAAGTCTTGAAACTGCAATGCAAGCAAAACAAAGAATGTCAACAGTCAGTGCAAGACCTTGCTCTCTTTTGAGCTGTGCTCACCAATACAGCTGCTGGTCTGGTTAGTCTCTTTGACAGCCAGCAGGAAGACAACCTTTTCTACATTCTCTTGATAGTATGCTTGCAGAGGACACTGTGAACCACTGTTCTCTTACACATGTCTATGCCAACCCTCCTCCCATTTCCTTTCTGGAAAGAGGAAATTGTGTTACCATTCTCTGTCTTTCGTCTCGAGACAAAAAAATTGCAGACATTTTGCCGGATGGATTATGGATGTAGAATTGCTGGACGATTAATGAGAATTTCATAAGAAGCTATTAGCAAAATGCCTATGCTGGCTTTTATCTTCTATTTTTCCTAGTTCTACTTGAGACAGAGCTCTACTACCAAACTTCCACAAGGTGCTGGAGAAAAACCTGTACTGGGAGCTGATAGAAAAGCAACTACTTTGGTTGTTCACCCTTGTATGGCCCAGCTGTTTTGTGCATCTTATGTGCTTTCTATGTCTCCGTGTCTGCGAGACTGTTTTTTGCAGTGGGGTTGTGGTGGTTTGACCCTCGCTGCAGGCCAGGTGCCCACCAAAGCCATTCTGTCACTCCCCTCCTCAACTGGAAAGAGGAGAGAATATATAATGAAAACTTGTGCGTCAAAACGAGGATGAAGCGGTCATTCAACAATTACCTACACAGGCAAACCAGACTCAGCTTGGGGAAATTAGCTTAATTTATTAAAGCAGGGTAATAAGAAACAATGACAAATCTTAAACCACCGTTCCTCTACCCCTTTCTTCTTCCTGGGCTCAACTTTACTCTGATTTTCTCTACCACCTTCTCCCTAGCAGGGCAGGGAGACTTGGAATGGGATTGTGGTCAGTTCATCACACATTGTCTCTGCTGCTCCTTCCTCCTCAGGGGGAGGATGACTCACACTCTTCCTCTGCTCCAGTGTGGAATCCCTCACGTGGAAGACAGTCTTCCATGGGCTTCTCCATCATGAATCCTTCCCATGGGCTGCAGTTCTTCATGAACTGCTCCAGCATGGGTCCCCGTGGTGTCCCAAGTCCTTCCAGCAAACCCACTACAGCATGCGCTCCTCTCTCCATGGGGCAATAGGTCCTGCCAGGAGCCTGCTCCAGTGCCAGCTGCCCATGGGGTCACAGCCTCCTTTGGCATGGTGTCCTCCATGGACTGCAGGTGGATATCTGCTCCAGCATGGACCTCCATGATCTGCAGGGCACAGTCTGCTTCACCATAGTCTGCACCATGGTCTGCAGGGAAATCTCTGTTCCGGCGCCTGGAGCTCCTCCTGCTCTCCTTCTGCACTGACCTTTGTGTCTGCAGGGCTGTTTCTCTCGCATGTTCTCATTCCTTTCCAGCTGCAATTGCTGCTATGCAGCCTTTGCCCTGCTTCTTAAATACATTATCCCACAGGCATTATCACTGTCGCTGATGGGCTCTGCCTTTGCCAGTGGTGGGTCCCTCTTGAACAGCTGGCTTTCACTGTATCAGACACAAGGGAAGCTTCTAGCATCTTCTCACAGAGGCCATCCCTGTAGTCTTCTGCTATGAAAATCTTGCTGCACAAACTGAATACAGGGGCACAGCTTTACCTGGCAAGCATATGCCTTTCTGGACACAAAAAATACTCAAAGACGAAATATAGCAAAGTTGTAACAATTCTCTCTTTTGAGTCCTTGCTCCCCAGGCATTTTGAGGGGTGGAAACTGACCTTGCAGGAAAGATAACTTCATTTGAGCATTCCTAAGAGAGAGCCTTTACAATATCCCGCAGCAACAGCCAGCTAATCTCCCTTTTGCAATGCTACTTAGCCCATTTGCATTCTTTTACAACTGCTCCTGATTCTTAGGTGCCCACAGTACTCCTTTGCTGCATTGATATAATATAATCTCACATATATTTTTTTGTATTGCATAGGCTGAGGTTACCTCCTAATGTCTCTCTGACAGCTTAAACATGTTGAGCTTCTTGGGCATCTTATGCATCCTGTAGATCTCAGTGTAGTTTTGTGGATCTTTTCTCCGCCGTTGAAGCTGTTCTTCAGCCGTCTCCTCAACCCCATTTCCACTGAGATGCCTCTAGGCAATGAAGAGCTAATAATTCAACCATGTTCACTGATAAAATGAACAAAATTTTAGACTTTTTAAGTATCAGGATCCAGTGATTGTATATGCAGCTATTGCATATCACATCATGAAAGATACCAAGTCTTTCAGTTTGCTACATTCACACTCACTTATGCCTCCTCTTGACTTCAGTCATGAGCCCATGGCTTGTTTCTTGTTCCTTCTTGATTCTGGGACAAAGCGATCCCAGACTGGCAAAGGAAAGAGCAGACAAGGCAGAAGAGAGTCCTTTTGGCAAGAAAACAGGATGGAACCTCTGCAAGCTCTCCAAACCTCACCTTCTCTTTGTTTGAGCTAAGGACACAGTGCTAAAGTAATGAATATTCTACAAAAAGCGCTCAGATGTGTGGGAGCATCCACTACCAGATCGTGAAGAAAGAGGCTCTCCGAGACAAAATTGTGCTCCTGATAGCTGACACATGTGGAAAGTGTCTCCAGATTTCAGATGACATAAACTCTGTGGCTTTCAGTACAGTGTTTCTTAGGGCAAGTTTGCAAGTAAATTGATGTCTGGCCTGCAGCTATCAGAAGAAGGACGCATCAAGAAGTCATCTTCCCTGTACAAAGTACCCAATTAGCTGTCGAACAACGGAAGTGACTGCTGAGAAAAAGGGTCTGCTGAAAGCATGAGATAGGTCACGTACCTTGGGCAAAAATGACCTTATTAAGTTATTCTGAATAGTCCTGAGTGAGCTCAGAGTGGCTTAATGTCTCCACAAACAGAAGGGACTACTAGGTCCATCCCAGTGGTGTCCATGGTATTAAGCACAGTACTAGGAAGAAGGCTGGAGCACTGGATAGCATGTAGCAATGGTGGGAGCTGTAGGTCTGAGGTCAAATCCGCATGCCTTTTGCAAGTCAGTGGGACTTTGGTCTTGCTGGGCCACTGCAGAGGCCTTGTGAGCACAGGACACTGAAGAAAAATTATCCAAGTTTAACAAAAGGTGTACATTTCCTTTGCAGTAATTGAACTGCTGAGTGCACTGTGCGGACATTCTCTTTTGGAGTTGAAAAGGTCATAATTCTGTTGAGTTTAATTGATTTAGGGTAAGAATTAAGTTAAACGAGTTAGTGCCCAATTAAACTAAACTGAGGTCTTAGGGCTTTGGTGCAGTTTAACAAATTCTTTTCCAAAGTTATTCTGAATTAATTTCCTCAAATGTTCCTGTGCCGACATAGAACGAATGTTTGTCTGCAAAGGGACATTAATTTGGTTAACTTTATGGGATTAACATAAAGCAAAAACAGTGATTTGTGGTTCACTCCCTGTGCATGAGCCATTCTCATGCTGGCCTAAGTGTACTAATTTAATCTAATCTACTCTGGAGCAAGTATTGTCATTGAGTGGGCCATCAGGAGTAGCTGTTCCAGAACAAATCCTTAGAATGGCTTAGAAAGATGCTGAGTGTGGCAGAAAAATCTGTTCCAACCTGCCAGCCCAAATTTAATTTCGTAATGCGTTGAATGGCTGTCCTTTGTTACTTTTGCAACTCAATAGCACATAAAACTGATATCTGCTTTTCTGGCCACATTAACATCATTACCTCTTCTCTCTCTCTCTTAAAAAAGTGTGCTCAGACTTGAAACAGATGAGAAAAAATGTAAGGCAGTGATTTAAATTCTAGTGCTGTATTAGGAATGCATTTCAGGCTAACTGTGATATATGTAATTGAAAATCTATAAATGCATCAGGCTGATACTGGCTAAATCATAGCCAGATTTACTTCTACTGCTAGTAATCTTTGGAGTGGTCTTGTTCTTCTCTGCTCCCATCTCCCATCCCTTGTGGCAGAAAATTGCACTCTCCTTTAATGCAATTACAACACGTGTAGTTTTAATAACACTAATTCTTTAAATTAAATCCAGAGTAGTAAACTAAACAAACTGAATGACAAATTGTACAGCCACACAAGACCATGAAGGTGAGGAGAGAAAGACGGACCCATTTGCTTGCTTAGGAGCAGAGTGACATTTCAGACCAATTTCCTTAGAAAAGGAAGGTTATGCAGTAATGGCGTGTGTGTTCCATCAGTCCCACCATGTTTTAATCTGTTGACCAGTTCCTACCCAGTTTGAAAGAGGAAAAGAGATCTCAATGATAATTACATTCTCCCATTCAGGAGAAGGATGGAGAAGTCTCTGCTCACTCTCCTGCTGAGGAGAGGGTTGTTCTAAGCGTAACTGAATCCACACAGGACATACACTGAAAAATGCTTTTTGTTATTTCCATTGCTCAAGGAATGGCTTTTTTTTCCAGGAGCAGACAATCAGACATACCCAAATTTGTTTGGGTTGTGGGAGAACACAGAAGTATTGCACCAGAAATGATTTCCAGTCAGTCTCCACTTATTTTCTACCAGGGAGGACATCATCTCTTCTCCTGGTGCAGTTCACTGCTTCCTCCACTCGGGCAGAAATGGGATTGGCCAGGATCGAGGAACCAAGGTACTGTGCAGTTGCAGAAAACCTGCATTTTACTGTCTTCAAAGATGAAAACTATTGCCCACCCTTGGCGACTCAAAAGGCAGTGCTGCAGTGTCACTGTGGGGTGGGTCCGCAGCAGCGTGCTGAGGGGAGGAAGGATGCTGTGGAGAGCTGGCAGGGATGTGGAGTGTGCATCAGTATTTAGCAATCAATATCCCATGGCAACGAGGTCTGCAGCTTACCCACTCCCAGCTAGGTCATTCACTTAGCTGTAGACACCAACCTGCCCCTCTGGCCCTCCATGTGTCCCCAGAGTGAGCTGCTGAGCATGCTGCACACTTTGCAAGCTCAGTGCAAAGCACCAGTTGCCTCCAGAATCTGAAGAGTGGGAGCAACAGTGATTTGTATAGATGTGATATTTCATTCTGGAGTTTTTCTGCCCCTTTTTGGATTTTGCGCAGCTGATGAATTATTTAGTAAACATCTGACTGTCTTAAGAAAACTGCTTTGACTGCATGTGTCCACTAAGATGCTCTGGTGACATTCAAGAACAAAAGCAATTTAGAGAGGGAGAAATACCAGAATAGGCTCTTAGTAAGTCTAGGAATATTCACAGTGCAGCCCTTGCATTTAGATCAGAACATTGCACAATGAATAAATTGTGGCTGACATTTGATCAGTGACTCATTGCCCAAGTATTTGGAGAGGAAATATTGATCCCAGTGTGCTGGAAAACCCCAAAAGCTTTGATGAAAAAACTGCCTATTTTAACGTAGCCTTTTGGGGGAAAAAAACAAAGAGAAAGAAAAAACTTAAGATTTTTCTGTTATGGCTGCTGAGAGTTTTTTGACATTCATTCTGGACTTTTATTCCAAGCTTGCAAATATTTTCCTTTCTTTCTTGTTTTCTTATTCTTTTTCCTGTAGAAAAGCAAAACTGACAGACTATAGGGATATTCCCTTTTCTTGGCTGATAGTGGCACTGTTGCTTGAAGTTCACTTGTATGTAAATAGATTTGGAGCAAATGATAGAAATTGCCCTTGAAGTGAAATGTCACTTAAGTACATAAGAATAATAAGGGGGTGTGAAACCATAGAGATTATAATAAAACCAATTGTTATAAAAAAGGTATTACATGATTGTCTTTCTGAGAAAGTGATGCGTGCCAGAAAGTCAAGGTATCTTTGAAATTAAAAGTTAGTTTTGGACCCTGCCCGATGCCCTTATTTACTCTGTCCTCATGCAGGTGGGTGCAGTTCTGCATGCACTGTAGTGCTGACAAATCATGAAGGGGTTGAGTGGTTAGCCATGTTCCTACTGATAGGCAAGGTCAGATTTTTGTGTCCAAACTTACACATGGGAGACAGGTTAGATATAAGCACCTCGTCACTGTGCTCTGGAGGAAAAAGCCCCTCTCCCTGCTGTCTGCACTATAAGGGAACACAGATGAGGCTCCCCTGTTTTCTGCCTCCCTCTGGAAAGGTGCGGCAGAAGAAGGCATTTGGGCTGCATGTTGCTGGCATGGATGTCCAGGTACTCATCACACGTCGCGTGTTCTGTGGAACCATGGTCTCTCTGATCAGGTATTGGGTCTCCTCAGGCATGTAGTCTTAGTCTGCGAGCTTCTTCCATGGTCCAGTTTCTCATTTTCACCTTTTCAGTGGAAAGTTCTCATGTTCTGCATAGGGGTGAATGAGAAGTCCTAACTGGCTTTTGTACAGCAGCCCTTTCTTTTTTGTCTACATTAGACATACATACCTCTTCATGTTCATCTCATGCCAGAGAGAAGGCTTTTGCACAGATAGCCCTTCATACCTGGCTTCTGTTGCTATTCTGCTGTATTTCTGTGATTACAAAGAAGGAAGGTCATCAGAAATCCTTGTGGCTTTGGAAGCAATGAAGCAGTGAAGTTTAATAATATCTAGGCAAAGCTAGTACCGAGCTCATGGAGGTGCAGGTAAGACAAGTGACATGCTTCATCTTCCTTCAGTCAGGGACTTCAAAACTTCGCACACCACAGGAAATCTCAGTCACTCCATGACTTCGACATGACAACTTTCTGTACCTCTTAGCTCCCTTGAGGGATGCTGCAATGGTATGCAGTCTTACAGGATGGAACTTCGTTGTGCACCATTAAGAACACCTTCTCTTATGCAAGTAGCATTACAAAACCTCTATGTTTGTGCAGATCTTGGAGACAAAACAGGGCAGTGATTTGCTTGTTTCACAGAGCAACATTAAAAGTCAGTGAATGAATCACTCAAAATGGGCCCTAAAGTAACAAGGGCTTTTCTGGGGAATATGGCTCTGCACTGGACACAAGTGTTGTTTTTTTTTTACCAACAAGTTTTTTTCTATCTGCTATTTTAGTCCTTGCAATTATCTTAAAACCACCTCACAGCTGGCAGACCCTTTTGGCTGTTTGGCAAGGAAGGGAAATCTTGGAATTTCAGAAAGAGAGATGAGGAATGTGAATAGGTTGGAATTACACAGCAGTGCCGTCTTCCAGAAAGTGTCATGGCACTTAATCAGCTAAGAAGTGCTGTGTGCTTTATTGAAGAAATTAATAAGAGAAATTAAATGTCTCTCCTCTCCTAAAAGAGAGAAAGAAGAATGTTTAATTTTAAAACTGAGGCTCCAGTGCTCACATCTTATCCAGAGATAGCTTTGAGGTGAATAAAATACATGTCTAGATCAAAGGCCTGTAGTGAGGCAGCAGGTTGCTCCTTTTCAGAGTATTACCTTGCACTTCCTTTCGTGTGCTCTGTAGCAAGTCAGGCCGCCAGGGCCAGGCAAGGAGCAGACAGGCTCACCGAGTCTGGCTCCCCAGCAGTCAGACAGTTCTGCACACAGAGGCAGCTTTTCACTGCACCAAGCCCTCCAAATCCAGATGCAAGCTGGTGGCTGTGAAGAATTCAGCAGGAAGATGGTGGGGCGGTTTGAATACTTGGCATCAGTTCTGCTTAGGTAGCTAGTCTTCTTGGCTCAAGCATCACCTGCTTTATATATTTCTCTTTTAATGTAGTATTTCAGTTAGACTGCTTTGCTCTCTCTTGATTTCTGTTCCCAAAGTGAGTCGAAGTCTGCCAAGGCTAATGGCTGCTGTACCCATAGGTGATTCTGTTTGTAGGACACCACAGCAGTGGGGGGTGGTAGAGCAGTAACTCAGAGGGTGAGATCCAGCCTCGCTCTTTCTCCCCTCTCCCAAGCTGGGCAGTGCAGTAGAGGTGGGTTACAACCACAATGCCAACCATTTTGTCAGTGCAGAGAGCTTTCTGTAGGCTAGGCAGCACCAAGGCGAGGGCAGAGCACAAAGATGCCTCAGTGTGCAGGAGGCATGGGCTGTGCGGGTGCAGGGTTCCAAGTCCCCATCTCCAGGATGTGTAGGAAGACCATGCATGGATATCTTGCTGTGTAGGGAGGTCTGGCTCTTTGCCTAGCAATTGTCTCTACTTTCAGGGAGATGATCACACACCAGGGCAGAAATGCTGAGGCTTGAGCTCATATAGCCCCACGGAAAGGAAGTGCTTTTGTGTGTGGGCAGTGAATTTTCACAGCCGACATCGTTAGGATAAAGGCTTTGTGTGATAGTGCATTACCCACCCGACTTCCAGCAGAACAAAGGCTGGCATTTTAATGGACAACCATTTTTCCTTGGCTGCTCTTCAGTGCTTTTCAGGCTGGGGAATATCATTCAGCAAGTTCAGAGTATTGATGGGACACTTGAAAAAATAAATCTCCATGTATTTGAAGGTTAGAAACAGGGAGGAAACAAGGAGTTAATCTAGAGTAACTAAGCCCAGCCTGAAATAAGTCCAACCCAAAACATCCAGCATGATAACAGACAAAAAGGGTGACTTGCCTAAAGAAGTCCTCTCTCCAGCCCATAACTGAAGAAAAAAGCATTCACTTGACCAGGACACCATTAGAATAATTTCATGGAAAATACAGTCTTCCCATTCACTTGCACACTTTCTTGATATTTTTTTTCTCTTTCATTTTACTATAACTCTGTTAAAAGTTGTGGTGTCCGAAAAAAAACCACATTCCATGGTAACTGTCCAGTCTTCAGATCTGTCTCTGAATTAGCAGCAGTTTTGGTTAGAATGTAGTCCATACACTGTTTTTCTCCAAAGAAGCAAGAATGGTGTTTTTTCTTTTATTTTGTTTTGCCTAACCTGAGTTTATTTGACTTGGTTGACATTTGCAGAGAGCCAGAGTGACCTTTCTGACCTGAAGGATGAATAAACACAAGTAATTTAATGTGAAGCAGTGTGAGTTTTGGTGAGGGTGGTAAAGGTGACGGAGAGTAAAGGTGACAAATATTCCTCTGCACAGTTGAGGAGAGAGAAAACCTCCAACACAGTCCATTCAGTCATGTGTTTTTTGGATAAATTGCCGGCTGGAGATGCCCTACAAGTAGGCAGGGATCAGATGTCTTGGCTGGATTAGACATAAAGCTATAGACTGTTCAAGTGAGACAGGGACTCCTGCCCCACAAAACGACCAAGTTCTGGGTTCAGAGAAGGAGAAGGAACTAGTATATGGAACTAGTAGACGTGTGTCTACAGAGATGAAACTGACAAAATGCAGCTCTAATTAGAAAGAAACATTAATTCAGTAAATGAAATTCTTGTTGACAGTGTTCTGCAGTTTCCTGCTGATGGTGCTTATTTATGGAGTAATAGAAATTTATCCCTGTCGTTAATGAAATACAAACAAATTCCTTAAACCCTTTTAAAGTCTTGTCCTTGCTTAGGTGAGGAAATAGTTGGCATCAGAATGTACTCCTCTGTGCCTGGGTAAACCTAATGTGATAAATGAGCTTGCTGGATAAAGGTTAATTGCCACCTGCAGAGTACTAAGATATTATATTGATGAAACTCTAGATGAGCAAATCTTGAGTAAGCACGGTACAGCAGAACTGAACATTTTACAATATTACTCTGTTCTGGCTTTTTTGTTCACTTCCAATTTAAGGAAGAGACATTTTAGACACTTGAAAGATGCAAGAGAATTCTGCAGTAGTTACCAGTCCATGACACAGTGTTTGCCTATGCAATAGCAATTGTAACACAATGGAAAAACTTTGCAGCTCTATCTTGCTGTACCTGTGTCACTGCAAACAGGCTGCACTAGCCACTAGCTTCACAGTTTCACCATGAGTTAATGCTTCCGCATGTGGCTCAAATAGTAGTATCTTCTCAGTCTTTCACATTACTCCTGCATAATGAAGAGATGTTCCCATGAACAAAGTTTGCTCCAGAAATTCCACTTAGTTTCCACTGTGGGTGTGTCATGCTCATCAGGCCTCGTCCTACAATCCTTATCCTATTGCCACTACAAGTGCTTTAAAACCAGTAATGGCAATTGCAGCTGATCATTCTGCATTTGCTACTTGCTCAGACTGTGGAGAGTGGTGAAAGAAAGCTTGTTATAACAGCAAAAATCATATCCTGTCTCACAGAGAGAACCCTGTAATATACATGGCTCTACCAGTCTAGGTGACTTGATAAACTTTGATATAGAAATTATTTAATTGCATTCCAAAAGAGACGTTTCTGAGAAACTGTTCCAGTTTCTCACAATCAAAAATAACTGCCAACACAGTGCTGTTCAGTAGGCACATAGCTATCACAAGGCTGTGAAATCTCCTTCTGAATCTGGGTCATGCAAGATGTAAATGGTGGTTCAGAGCCCAAATGTTAAGAATACCCAGGGAAGAGGTGCAGCTGGTACATTACAGTCCCAGCACTGCAGCACTTGCTCTGAGTGACAGGACTGCTCTGAGATGTACTCAGAGATCATAAAAAGGATCAGGGCTGTTAAAAGCATTCACCTGCGGGCGTTCGCAATCCTCAGTGCCATCCAGTCAACCTCCAGTGTTCTCCAGAAAACATGGCTCTGTGTTAGAAAGACATATAATAATTCTGCTAATACAGATGATGAAATTTCTGCAGTTTTGCTGTCTTGCTGTCCATCAGAAGATATATTCTTTCTCTTTAGAGGGGTGCTGCCCACCACTGCCAAGGTTTCTGTGTCCCATCCTCCTTTGGATGTTGCTGCACAGCTCCCAGATGTGAGTGGGGTCCACAGGCTCTTCATCTTGGACCACAGTGGAAGCTGGCTGGGGGCTGATGTGGACCCAGATGTATGAGAAGCAGATGGGCATAGACTGGGAGAAAACTCTCCCTAGCAGCATCTATGCACCATTGCATACCAAGGCAACAGTACATCATCCTTGCATCAGCAAAAGAACCAGCTCCTTCAGGACTTGATTCACCTGGACTTTGTGGTCTGGTTCTGAGCAACAAAGCAAGAGAAGCACAGGAATATTCCTGACTGGTACTTTTCTCTCTGCATTAGGTGTATCACAGAGCCAACACAGAAATAATTCGCTTTGCTGCATAGGTCAAAAGCACCCATGTGCATTACCAGCTATCCAATGTGCACTTTGTTGGTGTGATTTCAGATTCTCTGCAGCTTTCCAGTTTTTCCCTGTGCTGTTGTCAGACGCATATGAAGCAGCATCTAACAGTTGCTGCGTTCTCTCCACCATTATGTTTGTTAGAAAGAAAACATGTTTTCTATCCTATCGGATGCGTGGTCTTGGCTTTAAAATGTGTAAGTGTACTTCAGATTAATTAGAGCCTCTTACAACTCTAGCTGGGAATCACTTGTACTTCCTGAGGTGGTCTGCTGAAGACGAATTTAGCACAAGCTCTGGTACAATCAGTCAGCTTCATCTAACATTTTGAAATATGATAATTAGCTTGAACAAATTAAACTCACATATCTAAATCCTAGCCTAGATTTGGCCTTGGCCTTATGCTGCTCAGAAAGGGCTTGATCCAAGCTGGTGAACTTGGGCAGAACAATAATTGTAACCAGCTTTATGGTATGGGGGAGAACATACAGCCCCTTTTGTTCAGGGCACACTGCCAAGTAGCAGGCCTGGCCCACAGGCAGTTTAACTGCAGCAATACTGACAGCGTGATATGTAAAAACAGAGCAAATAATATCTACAAATTTATTAAGGCAAGTCTTGCAATGTGTTCAGAAAAATGTCTACGTATGCAATAAGCCTTGTCCATTTTTTCTGTACACACAGTCCTACTCTTACTCCACAAACTGATCAAAATGGGACTAAGGATAATTGGATCATTACATACATGCAGGATTAGTATCCTTTGATTCTGCCTATACCGCAACAAACTACATAAAAGATAATAGAGTTAGGATGGCTAAGTCCAAGGTTGTTCCTCATATCGTGCTGTCAATTTCATGTTGCTGGTTTATATGACTGTGTATGAGGAAGCTCTGCAAGTCCTCCTACCAGTTCACTGATGTTCAAATGCCTGGTCCCACCAGTGATAGACTTGAAGAGCAGGATTTAAAATAAAAGAAGGAAGACTAAACTGCGATCAAATCTGGTAATATATTGTTTGGGATCCTCTGGGAGTTTTTGTCTCCTTCCAGCACATCTCTAATCTCATTATTTTTTACAATTTTGTCTCTCATCCCTGCTTGTTGGAGATCAGCATGTGTTAACTTATTCCTGCTGCAAATCTGAATCGTGGCTTTGAAGACTGCTGATTGTGAGACAGAAGAAACATTTTTTCCCATTATGTCTTGAAATCATGGATTTCTAATTTGAAGTAGGATCATCGCAAACCCAAAACCAGGAGGTAGTGCTAGGAAAACTCTGGAGATTTTCTGTGTCCCAGTTGTCTCTCACAGGTAAACAGACTCCTCTTGCCTGACTTTATGCCTTGGATCATACTGCAGAGGGAAAAAAATAAAGGTTGCTCCCCTCAGGTCTGATAGATACTTTTCCTCATGGGGGCTAAAGGGA
Source organism: Amazona ochrocephala (assembly GCA_039720435.1). Lineage (NCBI taxonomy): Eukaryota > Metazoa > Chordata > Aves > Psittaciformes > Psittacidae > Amazona > Amazona ochrocephala. The sequence continues at coordinate 41,734,037 of CM077909.1, read as the reverse complement.
ATTGAAGAAGGGAAATACGCTGTGGTTCGTGTGACTGTTTTGCGCAAGGGGAGAGGAACTTGCTTGTGAAGCAGGAATAAGAGTAAATGGCACCCTCCAAAATGGTAAAATCCTTATTTAACTGGCAAAAGACTGTCCAGAACCTAGTCTTGTTGAGCAGAGTTTGTATGTGCTTCAGCAATGGTTAGGCCTGGCACAGGAAAACCAGCTGTAGAGATAGCAGTAGTGCATCACACCTCTCTAAGTTCCTTGTCTGTTCCATATCTGTCCAGCCTAGACAGGTCCTTAATTACCTTAATTATTTTGTCACTTCATGCTTGAATGGGAGACATTCAAGGCAAAGTGGTTTGTACCCAACAAGTTCTGTCAAATAAGTTCTTGGGTATTACATTACAGATCTAGTCCTGCAACGCATTCCCCTCAGCACAGTGACAACAAGCAGACACCCCATCTAACTCCATCCGGGATTTATATATCTGGCCATGCTTTGGAATGACAATATGACTTGGAAAAGATACATACATATACATACGTGCATGTCCCACAAACATGCATGATAAGCACAGCTCCAGACAAACTCTGGATCACTCTAAGTGAAGTCTTTTGCCCACTTATCTTCCTTTTCACCATCCTTTCTGGTGTATTCAAGCTGTCAGAAAGTGCTTCCTTTGGCACATCTGACAATCACAAGCTTTTATCAATAGCTATGCTTAGTGGTCACCAGTAGGAATACACTGGAGAATGAAGTGCAGTACAAAGTAGAAGTGAAAGATCAGCTCCTCAGAAGGTCTCCTTTCTAGTTAAGTGTTGCTCCTGAAAAGCTTAAGAGCTCAGGCATTTTGAAAATCTCTTTACCTCATTGGAAGATCCGACAGGGACCAAATTTCTGTCTTGCTTCCCTAACCAAATCCCGTCCTTTTACTAAGTCTGGAAATAAAGTGCAACGCAATGGAATTTATTAACATGAGAGAGAGAGGTATCTTGATTTACATGAAACTCAATGTACAGAAGACTTTCCAAGAGGTAGAAGTACAAACCCGTTACTGACCAGTTTTGAAAACCTGACAGTATAGCTTATGGTCCCAATGCACTGATTTGCTGGTGCAGACCATACTGGGGAAAAAAAGAGGTCTTGTCTGACAGATGAAGTGAAGCACCAGACAAGAGAGCTTACTTAGCCCTACTGTTGCCCAGTACATTTTTAGGAGGTAGAGCTGTCACTGTCATCATGTGGTTGTTATTACAATACCAACCCACCTATTATACAGGAGAAACTTGTCATTAGGACAGACTAAGGCATTTTAAAAAGGGTAATTATTGTCTGATTTTTACAGCGGAGTAAACTGAGACAAACCGAACCAAATTGCCCAAGGTAAATCAGAAGTCTAGTGACAGAATCTAAATCAGACATTGGGCTGACTGGTGTGTCAGCTCCAGGCTAATCATGTATTTATAAAGCCTTTATAATTTCCTAATCTAAATGTATCCACGCTAGAGGGTGCTGCCCTGCTTTTCTAAAGTAACTCCCTGTACTTTATTTATTTAAGCAAGCACTGAACTCAAGAAAGACTTCTTTATGCCTGACACTGAGAGTCTAAAGAGCTGTTCTTTGGTCACTGCATATAGGCATGCACATCTCTTTTGAAGAATGAAGCTTGTAAGGAGGAAAAGAAACTCTTTTAGAGTTTTTAATTGCAATTTAATTGAAATTTGCATGTTCCCAGGAAACACTGTGCACATACATAACAATATATGTAGACAAGCTCTTTTTTTTCATAAAGCCAATAAAAAAATTACGAAGAAAAATAGAGAATTTTATCAGAGGTGGTGGAACAGAGTTTCTAGGTGCTTGTTAAAAACAGTTTCAGTCAAAAAGTTAACAGTCAAAATTTTATGGTGAATGGTCTTGTTCAACATCTTTGTGGGTGACATGGACAGTGGAATTGAGTGTGCCCTCAGCAAGTTTGCCGATGACACCAAGCTGTGTGGCTCTGTTGATACATTGGTGAGGAAGAATGCCATCCAGAGGGACCTTGACATGCTTGTGAGGTGGGCTGATGCCAACCTGATGAAGTTTAACCATGCCAAGTGCAAGGTCCTACACCTGGGTCGGAGCAATGCCAGGCACAGCTCCAGGTTGGGCAAAGAAGAGATTCAGAGCAGCCCTGCAGAGAAGGACTTGGGGGTGTTGATCGATGAAAAAATGAACATGAGCCGGCAGTGTGCGCTGGCAGCCCAGAAAGCCAACCGTATCCTGGGCTGCATCAAAAGGAGCGTGACCAGCAGGTCGAGGGAGGTGCTCCTGCCCCTCTACTCTGCTCTTGTGAGACCTCACTTGGAGTATTGTGTGCAGTTCTGGTGTCCTCAACATAAAAAGGACATGGAACTGTTGGAACAAGTCCAGAGGAGGGCCACGAGGACGATCAGGGGACTGGAGCACCTCCTGTATGAATATAGGCTGAGAAAGTTGGGGCTGTTCAGGCTGGAGAAGAGAAGGCTGCGTGGAGACCTCATAGCAGCCTTCCAATACCTGAAGGAGGCCTACAGGGATGTTGGGGAGGGACTCTTCATGAGGGACTGTAGTGATAGGACAAGGTGTAACGGGTTCAAACTTAAACAGGGGAAGTTTAGATTGGATCTGAGGAAGAAATTCTTTACTGTAAGGGTGGTGAGGCCCTGGAATGGGTTGCCCAGGGAAGCTGTGAATGCTTCATCCCTGGCGGCGTTCAAGGTGGGGTTGGACATAGCCTTGGATGGCATGGTTTAGTGTGAGGTGTCTGTGCCCATGGCAGGGGGGTTGGAACTCGATGATCTTGAGGTCCTTTCCAACCCTAACTATTCTATGATTCTATGATTCTATATAGATATGATAGATAGTGCTATGCAACTCAAATTTACCAGAAACACTCCAACAGACTTTCAAAAGTATGTGTACAGATTTTATAAAAAAGCCTTGATTTTCTGGAAAGTTTAAGAAAATCAACTTTAGTTAAATTAACAAAACTCTCTTAATCTGAAAATGATGTAGGGTGAATTTGTATAGCTCAGGGAGTACAAGCACAGGCTAGCTGTGACATGAGGAGGAATAACATTTCTAATCAGTTGAGGGATTGGATGACATTCTGTTCCCTCTTACAATGGCATGAATCCAGAGAAATGTTGCTGAGGTTGCCGGTGGCATTAATTTCAGATTATAGCATCAGCGTCATGCTACCAAAAGGGTGAGTTTCTGTCGCTAATGAGAAACATGCGTACACATGTGTGCCCAGATGTGCATATGTACACATACAGAGAACGTGAACATCAGCACATTTCAACTACATTCTTTGGAATGACTTTTTTGGCCTGAGAGTGAGAAACCAATTTTGCTGTTGGGAGTGTAAGAGCCCAGAGTAGCTATTATAGAAGGAGTTAAAGGACAGTTTTCTCAATGGGCAACTTGACAGGTCCTAAATCAAATACCAGTGAGAGAATCCATACCATGTGGAATTGAAATAAATTGTTTTGCATTTTTTCCCATAAGATATCTACTTTGAGCTCCAATTATTTTATGCTAGCTTTAGCCAAATTAGTGCGCCTATTATATTTTTAGATATCTGAGAGCAGGTACTTGTGAGAATAAAGGCATTACCTGCACGCAGTTCCAAGAAATCCACAATTCTGAGCTGCTCTCACCAAACCATGTCTTCTCTCTGATCTTAGGTCCATAACGTGTGCTGGCATATTCTCTAAAAACCTATATTCAGCAGTGTGATTTACATAACATCTTTCATGAAGACTCTGGGAATACTGGATTATTCTGGGGGTAAATTTATGATTGAGATCAAAAGGAAGGTTGTCAATAATTCAATTAAGCTGCTACCAGTCACTTTTCGATATATTCCACTGTAGTCACCGCTATGTCCTTTCAAAATGACTGCATGGCAGTGGAACTTGTTATGTGTGAACCTGAAAAGGCAATATGGTTGGAAAATGGTATGCATTGGTTAGTGCTGAAAGAAACATCTCCCTGCTTCCCTCAGAAATCCAACTTCTAGAATTGGAGGGGAGAGACTCGCAAATTAAAAAGCTCTCTCCACAGCAGTCACCTTTCTTGACTGCATCCATTCTGGAACAACACAGTTTCTCTGTTGCATTTGTATCTCTCTTCAACTTCAAACCTGTGTGGCGCCTCTGGTTTCCTGACACTGGGAGGAGACCCACTCCTGCTGCTCCATGGCACACTTTGCTGCAGCAAAAGCTCTACCCTCATACATAGACTGCTTGTGGTGTTTTATAGCTGCCATGGAAACAATGGCAATATGATAGCTTTATCAGAAACCCTGAAAAGTTCTTCTGAAATTCAGAGCAGGTTGTCTGTACATGGGAGGTAATTTCAGGTGCATGGAATAAGATGCCATCTGCTGTTGTCCTCTAGCTTTGCCTGTCTGATGGGTGGGTGCTCAATGGATCATAATGACCCTCTACCTTGCTGAGTTCCTGTTCAGCAGTCACTCCAGAAAACATAGTCTGAATGCTTTTTCCACTGGTGTACGCTGCACACACCACGGCTCAGAGTGCAAGGCTGGTAAGGGCTCCCGTGGAGCAGAGGCATCCAGCATGAGGAAGTCAGGCAAGCTGATCTCCCTGCAAAAAACCTGGGCAAGGCAGGTCACAGTGACCTGTTCCTAAGCCCTGCCCTGTGGGCACCATTGAGTTTGGGAGGTAGAGCATGTCTGGACAGGACACTGAGGTGCCCGAGCTGTTTCATCATCTTTGCACAATGAACGATATACTTCAACCTACAGAATACAGGTAAAGCCAGCCAGAGGCAAAACATGCTGCATAATTGTGTTCCAGCAGCATAAAATGCATTGGATGCCCATTTATCACTGTGGCCTCTTTACATTCCCCTCTAGCTCACAGGATATTCATTCACTTATGTCAGAGGATATTGCAGAGCCACTGTTTTAAAATCCAGGTGTGTGAACTATCAGTTGTGATTTACATGTAAAGCATTGTTGTTGGCTGAAGAAGATAATACTGGCATTTCACTGCATTTGCTGCAGCTGGGCAACTCTGCATGTTGTGAGCCTTGTGAGAGAGATGATAAGGTCCTGGGAGAATTGCTTCATGCTGGAGGAGTCTGAGGGCCAATGCTTTTGTTGCTGCTTTCCTCCCTACTGGCACTTGCCAGATGTTGCCTAAGGGCCAGGCTAGCCTGAGATCCAGCCTGCCAGCAGTGCAATATACTGGTATCTGGCACAGAAGCGATGAGAAGATGGCTGTGTATTTCCACTCTCCTGTAGTGGGATGCAGATGTCAGAGCCACAGCCTTGTTGCCTCTACCATTATTGTAAAAGTATAATTGAACATGAGAAGATCAGGCAGAGAGCGCAAATCCCCAAGGAAACACTTTCTATTTTATTCTGAGGAACCTTTAATTGTTATTAGACAGCTGCAATTCCTTTGAAAGTCTCCAGTAACTTTTGTGTGAATGTCAGTAGGAAATCCCATTTTAAAGTCAAGTAAACATTCATGTTCCTCTCTGGCTCTTCAATTCATCTGATTTTCGTGCTGCTCTGAGTTTGCTTTATGTTTTTCTGTGGGACACAGAAAGAAGAATGCTTTTTCCTTTTTTGACCTTAAATAACTTCTATCTTCAGACAAGGTGCTTTAACCGGTACCCAGGCCATGCCACATTTACTTTCCCTGTGACAGATGCTCTTCTTGTATTTATTCTTTACCACATTATTTGTAGGGAGTGAAGAATCAGCATCTTAACTAGAAGAGTCATAGAATCATAGAATCATAAAATCATAGAATCATAGAAGCATAGAATCATAGAATCAAGTAGGTTGGAAAAGACCTTTAAGATCATCAAGTCCAACCATTACCCCGGAACTGCCAAGGCCACCACTAAACCATGTCACTGAGGGCCTCATCTGCACAGTTTCTGAACACCTCCAGGGATGGTCATTCCACTACTTCCCTGTGCAGCCTGTTCCAATGTCTGAGCACCCTTTTGGTGAAGAAATTATTCTTAAATCCAATCTAAACCTCCCCTGGAGCAGCTTGAGGCTGTTACCTCTTGTCATATCGCTTGTTACCTGGGAGAAGAGATAGACCCTGACCTCCCTACAACCTCCTTTCAGGTAGTTGTAGAGAGCTATGAGGTCCCCCCTGAGCCTTCTCTTCTCCAGACTAAACCCCTCCAGTTCCCCCAGCTGTTCCTCATAAGACTTGTTCTCCAGACCCTGCACCAGCTCCATTCTCTGGACTGTTCTCTGGACCTGCTCCAGCCCCTCAACGTCTCTCTTGTAGTGAGGGGCCCAGAGCTGAACACAGGATTCAAGGTGCAGTCTCACCAGCTCTGAGTGCAGGGGGAAGATCACTGCCCTGGCCCTGCTGGCCACACTATTGCTGATATGGGCCAAGATGCCATTGATCTTCTTGGCTGCCTGGGCACAAGCTGCTCACGTTCAGCCATCAATCAGCACCCTCAGGTTCTCTTCTGCCAATCAGCTTTCCAGACACTCTTCCCCAAGCCTGGAGCGTTGCATGGGGTTGTTGTGGCCCAAGTACAGGACCCAGCACTTTGCCTTGTTGAACCTCATACAAGTGGCCACAGCCCATGGATCCAGCCTGGTCCAGATCCCTCTGCAGAGCCTTCCTATCCTTTTACCCCAGAGGAATAGGCTCACTTGTGGTCTGGGGGAGAGCATGGCGCAGGGTGGGATCTCACTTGTGTGTTCTCAGGCTGTCTTTCAAGCCAAATGTCCCAGAACTGCATGCTTAAGCAGGCATAAAATGCACACTTCCTCTCCCACATTGTTTGAATTACGATCCACTGTGGTGCCTCTCTTCTTGAAGGCTTGTCTGCAGAGCATAGCCACCCGACAGAGCAGCTAGCTGCTGACATTGGACCTTTAACCTGGGGAGAAGCGATGTCTGGTGATGCTTGTATTTCAAAACATGGTGGATCACGTGGGTGGGCTGTTTTATTTGCACGTGGCTCTATTTGTGTTTTCTCGTGTTAAATACCTAGGAAACTGCATAGATGTATGTATATAAATTGCATGACATGTTGCCAAGAGAACACTAGAGCTAAAAAGTTGAGTACTTGGGAGTTAGGTAATGCCAAAAACACTCAAACTCCCTCGTGCGCGCACATTATGAAATAGTCTCAAGTTATAGGATCACGTTACTCCTGTTTCCACAGGACAGACAATACTAGGTGCTGTAAACTGGATGAAAGCTCCATTCCATGTCTATCCTGGCACTGTGACAGGAATTAGGGGCTAAAACTCAAAGCACCAAACAATGAGGAAAACGGTAGGGCTTGGAAACAGGTGTAATCAGGAAAATCATTTGGTTAAGATGCTGTACCTTCGAAGTGTGCATCAGGGCTTCCCATAAGCATCCTGATGGCAGGTTGTTTCTCTTTCCATATTATTCCGGTGTGCTTTAGTCTGCCCTGGGGACTTTATGCTGAAAATTGTAATTGTGACAAGCAAAAAGATTCACCAGCATGGAAGGGAAGGGAAAAGACTTGGAGAGACAAAACGTGTTGTGCTTTCTGCTTCACGCTGGTGCTCCAGAGGTGTGGGAAAGGGAAGGGATTTCGTAATACTAAATAGCAAGAGTTATGTGACAAGTCAGCAGTTCTACCAGGCTTCTCTTCCACCCTGGTGTGGAGTATCGAACTCCATACACTTTGCAAGGTTCTTATTATTAATTCCAGGGAGCACAGTAAACCTACAGTCCCCAGGCATGTGTAGCAGTCTTCTACATAGTAACACCTTGTTGTTATAGTAAAGAAAAACTCTTTATCTAAAAAAAGAGGAAAAAAGAAGACAAAAATGAAAGCAGGAAAAAAGACTGTAAACATAGACCAAAAGTATCTTCACTTTGCTGAAACTTCATTCATAACTGTAAGAATGTGTTTATTAATATTGAGTTAACCTCAAACAAACACCAAGGACTGAGGTAAAATGGGCGTCAACTAGAAAAATAGTATAGGAACAGGATAGATGAAAAGTGTCCTCAAGGTCAGCTTTTGGACATCTGTTGTTCATAACATGTGTCTATATATAAATATAAAATTACTTGGATAAGGGTGTTGAAAACCTAGGCAATATCCAGCTCTGGTTTCCGTTTGTTCACTCTGGAGTAATTCCACAGACTTTAATGGAGAAGGTCCAGATTTACTCTGGTTAAAAATGGAGAGCAGAATCTGATGGGAGAGCTCCAAGTTTACAGATGATGCAGAAACAGGAGGATGAACAAATAACAAGAAACAGTGTAGCCATATTCCAAGGGATTTGGATTATACTGAGATTTGGAGCCGGCAGATGGCAAATGCAGTCCATTGTCAAAATGATGAAATAATGAGGCTGAATTCAAGGAGGCAATCTAGAGAATAACTGCTACGTACAGCAAAGGTCTCATCATAACTAGAAAAGAGATTATGGAAAAATGGAAAAATGGTTGAAGCACTCAGCCTGTTGCACAGCTACAGCAAATAAAAAGATCTGTGAGATACTGTGGTTAAGTGCTGAAGTAGGAGTAGAGAATATTAAGGAAGGTGCACAATAGTCATACTAAGGCACTTGGTAGGCAATTGTCTCCAGTTTTTATGACCAGTGTGCAGGAAAGCTATCCAATCATTTTCCTTGCTCTGAGAAGGCTTAATACTGATCTGAGCAATGCAAGTTAGGATAAAGGATGCCTTGGTGTGGCCTTGTCTCTGTCCTTTCTTCCTGTGCAACTGCTGGATTCCAGTTGATCAGATGGAGATGGAGAGCATCTCAGTGATGCACAAGCAATGTACAAGCCCGCAGGAGAGGCTGCAAACCCTGAAGTTTCCTCAGAGAATAGTCTTAGTTCAACAGTTTGCCTTTCTTAATTTCATGATTCTACTCTTTATAGTAACTAGACCTGCCAGGATCACTTTGGAGCCAAAATGCTGGTGTGTTGAAATCACACCTTCTGTGGTGATACCATTGATTTTGACTGGATGAGCAACAGTGTGGTTGAAGGTTTGATTTTCATTTCAGCTTTGTTCTTCCAAGATCAACCTCCCTGGTAAAACAGCTCCTGCATGTTTCAGTGCACATGACTTTTCTAATTTGGCTATGATTTTTTCTCTCTCCTTGGAAGTTTCCTGTGTGAGGGCAGTCCTGGGCCATACAAGACACTGTTAGTTATATCTTCCCCAGCCCTTTCCTAGACAGCAGTCACCTTATTCTCACTTTGGCAAGCAGGTGAGCAGGGCTGAACACTGCACCACCTGTACAACCCTCCAGCAAGGCCAGGGGGTAGCTTTGATCCCAACAAAAGAGTTGGCGGGGAAGAGTGCATGAGATCATATTGTACACAGTGACACTTGCGGATCAGCTGGAGTGTGCCAGCCATGTGTCTAAACCCTAACATTATATAGAGAGATCTCTTTGCTCTCACAGTGCTGACGTCCTCTCTGGCAAAAATTTCCCTGCCAACCCTTCTCAAAAATCACAGCAGACATCCAGCATTCAAAACTGCAGAAAGATCTGAAAGTTAGTCCTGAAAAAAACAGACGACCCAAAACCCAAGCATCGAAAAGACTTTTTTAACCCTAAAAAAGAAGCAGGGGGTGGAAAGGAAGGCCAGAGAAATTCTATGAACTCATTTAAAGATGCCCCTATTGCAATTACTTCCGTGTGAAAATGCATGGGTATGATGTGAGCCAGTGCAAAACCAAATGGGAGAGATTTCTATCAGAAAAGTCAACGATCAAGCAGTTTAACAGTCAGCATATCATAGATTTAAAGGTCAGTAGGGACCATTAGCTCATTTAGGCCAAAATCCAGTAAAGCACACAGGCTGTAGGACTTCGTCCAATTACCTCTGCATCGAACCTATAGCTTTTATATTCCTATAGCACATCTTACTCTAAAGAAGTATGTTCCACTAGACAGAGGCACTCACCACTGAGAGCATGTGCTTTCCTGGCCATTTGGATGTGTAAATGCTGGAAATGCAGCAATTCACAGCCGGCCACTCCACATCGAGTCTGAAGCATAAAACAGGAATGTGCAAACCACAGAACTTCAGGATCCACAGACTAGTGAAGGCTGAGGGAACAGGGCACAATTGGGAGGTGACTGTATTTTTCATGGTTGGCACTGGAATGAGTCACCTGTGCACATAATTGAGTTTCCAGGAAGACAACATCAGAGTAATGAATTACAAGTGGTAATTTTGCTTTTACAGTGGTATTTTCAGATCTTTGACAAGTCCCATATCTTTGCCCATTTCAGACAAAAATGCTTATCAGACAGCAAACAAGTTTCTAAAGGAAGAACAGACTACTCTTCTAATTATCTCTTCTATTTAGCGAGGTTTCTTCCAATATTTCCATGTTTAAGAAAAGCTATGGTCATGCTTTCCAATTTAAAGAGTTTTTGTCAATCTGGAAACTCAACTAAGAAATAGATACATCTTAAAAATGTCTTTTGAAACAGAGATGGGCATAATTTGCTGCAACTTTTTTCTTTCGTCTGCAAGGCAGTCAAGAACAATGTTATATTTCACAAGAAAATTACTCTTTAATGAGAAGTTATTTTTAGTGGTTAATTCTTTCTAAGCAAAGTGGTGCTTTAATTTCCTTCATATATTTTTTTTTTTTTAAGGAAGAATGAATAGGAAAATTTATGAATACTTTTATATATTAAAAAAAGTCAGTTTCCCTTCCTTGGGAATATGCTGAATGTCTCATCTGGGTTGCAGGAGCAGGACTGTATTACACAGGCATTCATACCCAGCTATAGAAAAAATGTACTTGGTCCAGGGATCACACTGAGATCATGCAAAGCCCATACACAGATTATAAGTTTGTCTGCATGTCTCCATCCTCACCTATGAACTCCCTGTGAATATACTTGAGCAGAGCTATTTGTCTCTTAACTGTATGTATGTAAAACCTGCCTAAGCCCTATCATCTCTTCTTTAACACACCACTCTGCTGTCAAGAACTTCCTGCTGCTGAGTTTGGGCCCTCCTGGTCTGACAGAATTTTCTGAAGTGTTTTGTGGCTAAGAAATCACCAGCTGCTGCATGATAACATTCTCTAGGCTCTGTACCAGCTCTAGTGGTAAGATCAGAAAAAAATGTGGAATAGGAGGTGAAATGGGCGAGCACACAGTAGGGAGTTCAGAGGGAGGCTGACACTCAGGGAAGAGGTTCAGGATGCAGAAAGGAGTGGAGAAATGAGTGGTGGAGGAAAAGGGTGACCAACAACGTGAAACAGCTGGACACACAGATGTGCCCAAACAGAAAACCCAATCCCCCTCTGCCCTGTGCTCCTAGAGAATAATGGTCCTGAGTCAACAGCCTCAGCAATCAGCAGCCTCAGCACTCAGAACACATTTGGGCTGTGCCTTCAGAAGAGCAATGAGTATGGATGGGGGGAGAAGCAGATGTAGCTTGGTCTCCCACCTCAGGCTGAGACCACTGCTTCAAGGAGAACTTTGCAAATGTTATCCCATGAGCAACAGAAGGGGTTTCTACTTGCTGAAGCACCTGCATTGCCCATCAGTCACAGTTTGGTACCTCCCTCTGGCAACATGTTCTGGAGCACCCCTTTTCCAATGAGTTCATGTATTTCCCCAGTCATTCTCCAGAGGCTGTAGGTCTTCTGTGGCTCTTTGCTTATGGGAGCAGTGAGTTGAATTAGCTGACACCTTTCATGCCTGCTAAGTTTCAGCACTAACTGTAGCTCCTGCAGTCATTCAACGTGTACATCCTCTCTGTACTTTCCTCTTGGAAGTCGAGACTGGCATCACTAGGCTCTGCTCTCCCAAGCCAGCCTTCTTGTTTACATCAGAGTAGCAAATCTACTAAGGAGGTCAATTAATTGAATTGCGTCTGTGGCCAGTTTGATGCATCAAACTAAATTCTTAATAAAGAATAATAGAAGATGGTGCTGGCCACAGAAATTATTTGGTTTCCAGGAAACAGCCTGTGACTGGGAAACCAATATGCTCAGTGCTGAGTGCCAAATTGCCAACACACAATCCTCCTGTTTCCTCCTGCAGGCAGCTAGCAATAGGCCTCTGGTGAGCTCGGCAACAGGAGGAGCTGCCGTGAGCTCCCCTACCTTGTCAGATTTCCAGTAATGTGTCAGAGCAGTTGACCCCTGGATGACTCAGCCACGTCTCAGAGGGGAAATGCCTGGCAGGAAGATCATGCTGGTGGAGAGGTTTTAACAGCTGGGAGAAGAAGCACTGTCACTGCAGCAGAAGAGGAAAGGAAGAGGGGGAAGAACAAGTAAGACAGCATGAACTTGCCTACTCAGAGACCAGCAGGTGAAGCTCAGGAGACAAGGGATGCCCCTGTTGATGGTGTACTAGGGTTTTCACAAGTCAAGGCTATCACAAAAGCCAGGGGGATCAAGCTCTGGATAAGCTACTCTGTAAGATGAGAAGTGTTGTATCCTTACTCACATGTTTTCTTATGAAATCTGGTTAGACTATGATTTCAAAAATCATTAGCCAGGTTCACCAGTCAGCTGTCTGCTTTGCTGTTGCTCCAGGGTCTGAGACAAGATATCAAAGTGCCTTGTCTGAGGAGAGTGTGTGTATGCTGCTTTATGCAGCCAGAGCAGCAACAAAGGAGATGAAACATGCCAGGGACTCCAACTCCTTAATGCCTTCTCCAGGGTGGAACATGTGATTTAACAGAGATAAACAGCCGGCACCATGAGGAGAAGTACTGCCATTATGGACAGGTCGTTCATGAACCACTGCAGCTACGGAGCCTATGTTCCCATGGCTTCATGTCCCATAGCTAAATCATAACCTCCCTCCTCCCCCCGCCCCGTCACTGAAGTCTTCTGCACCACTCATTTGACACAGTATCCCCAACACTTTCCCATCTTTTATACAGATATCCTCTATCTTCAGCTGTCTCTGTGGCCCTTTCATGTACTTGAGCATTTGGCTTGCAAAACCAACTTGAGAGATGAGCAGAGACCAGAACAATGACTATCCCAGTTGTGAGCAGTGGAACACACTCAGCAAACACACAGGCTTTGCATTACATGTGTGTATCCCTTTCCAAATGTCTCAGTCCTCTGGGCCACCTCTGGTGCCATTTGGACACAGCTTGGCTTGCTGAAACTCTCACAGACTTAACAAAGATCCTAGCCAAAGACATCATTAGGTCCAGACCCCCTGAGAAAGAAAACAGAAGTCCCAGACTCTCTTGAGAGGAGAAGTACCATGTCACTGTCAGTGGTCATCTTTACAAAGAATAAGCCATGGTGGTTTAAACATCTGTGATATCTATTGCTTACACACACTCTCTCTTTCATATCTCAAACTCAGGTGGGAGGAAATTCTCCTATCCTGAAATATAAGTCACTTAGATACGGGTACTGATAGCCGAATCCTGCAAAGGCAACAATCATAGCAAAACCTCTCTCTGAATGTTTGGATTTCACTAAGCCAAGAAAATGTCCTATGATCTCCCTGTAGTTGGTGTGAGGTTTTCTAATGTCCCTGAGTACAAAACCAGGAGTCCTTAACCATGGTGCAGCTGTGCTGCAAGCAAGGGTCTTCCACCCACCCAACTGGCACTGACTGAGCATCCAAGACCTGTCTCTTTCTCTGGGCATTTAGTACCCATCAGATAGTCTGTATACTACTTTTGGGGCGGAGCTTTGGTCTGATCCAGACTTGGACCAAGGACATTGAGAATACAAAAAAGAAAAAGCCATTTCCTTAATCCTGGCAATTTACTTCTTCAGGAATTAATGATAAAGAGTTCAAAAAAGACTTATACCTATGTTCAATCTTACGACCAGGAATAACTGCACTGAGTTTAGTGGGACTATTCACAAGATTCAGCTTATAAATGTATATAACTTTGAAGGATCAGTACCTCAAACTGCGTAATCATAGAATCATAGAATAGTTAGGGTTGGAAAGGACCTCAAGTTCATCGACTTCCAACCCCTCTGCCATGGGCAGGGACACCTCACACTAAACCATGCTACCGAAGGCTCTATCCAGTCTGGCCTTGAACACCGCCAGCGATGGAGCATACACAACTTCCATGGGCAATCCATTCCAGTGCCTCACCACCCTTACAGGAAAAGAATTTCCTCCTTATATCCAATTAAACTTCCCCTGTTTAAGTTTGAACCCATTACACCTTGTCCTATCACCACAGTCCCTCACAAAGAGTCCCTCCCCAGCATTCCTATAGGCCCCCTTCAGATATTGTAAGGCTGCTATGAGGTCTCCACGCAGCCTTCTCTTCTCCAGCCTGAACAGCCCCAATTTTCTCAGACTTTCTTCATACGGGAGGTGATCCAGTCCCCTGATCATCCTCGTGGCCCTCCTCTGCACTTGTTCTAACAGTTCCATGTCCTTTTTATGTTGAGGACACCAGAACTGCACACAATACTCCAAGTGAGGTCTCATGAGAGCAGAGTAAAGGGGCAGGATCACCTCCCTTGACCTGCTGGTCATGCTCCTTTTGATGCAGCCCAGGATACGGTTGGCTTTCTGAGCTGCCATTGCACACTGCCGGCTCATGTTCATTTTTTCATCGATCAACACCCCCAAGTCCTTCTCCTCAGGGCTGCTCTGAATCTCTTCTCTGCCCAACCTGGAGCTGTGCCTGGGATTGCTCCGACCCATGTGTAGGACTTTGCACTTAGCATGGTTAAACTTCATCAGGTTGGCATCAGCCCACCTCACAAGTGTGTCAAGGTCCCTCTGGATGGCATTCCTTCCCTCCAGCATATCAACCGAACCACACAGCTTGGTGTCATCGGCAAACTTGCTGAGGGCGCACTCAATCCCACTGTCCATGTCACCCACAAAGATGTAGAACATGACCGGTCCCAACACTGATCCCTGGGGGACACCACTCGTTACTGGTCTCCAGCTGTACATTGAGCCACTGAGCACTACTCTTTGCATGCGGCCATCCAACCAGTTCTTTATCCACCGAGTGGTCCACCTATCAAATTGATGTCTCTCCAACTTAGAGAGAAGGATGTCATGGGAGACAGTGTCAAAGGCTTTACACAAGTCCAGGTAGATGACATCAACTGCTCTGCCCCTGTCCATCAGTTCCGTAGCCCCTTCATAGAAGGTCACCAGACTGGTCAGGCAGGATTTCCCCTTAGTGAAGCCATGCTGGCTGTCACCAAGCACCTTGTTGGTTTTCATGTGCCTTAGCATGCCTTCCAGGAGAATCCGCTCCAAGATTTTGCCAGGCACAGAGGTGAGACTGACTGGTCTGTAATTCCCTGGGTCATCCATTTTTCCCTTCTTAAAAATGGGGGTTATATTTCCCTTTTTCCAGTCATCGGGAACTTCACCTGACTGCACCAGAGGTGCATTATACATATGTCATAAATCTGTGCGTCTGTCTTCCTCATCCCAGATACATAAACCTAAGTGTCATTGTCCACTCAGTCAAGCAAATTTTGCATTTCATTGTGCAGAAGTAAGTTCAGAAAATATAAAACGCTATCTAAATCCTCTTGATCTTCTCCAGGGTTTCCCCTGTGACAGACTCCATGCTTCTGAAAAGTTTGTAGTTCAGTCCTAAATATTACTTCTGTCACTCTTCTGGGATGAAACATTTCCCTTTACCTTTCCCTTCAGACATGCCATACAGAGTTGGTGGCCCATAAAGACTACTTCTCTCTTCACAGTGTTTGAAGGCTCTCCTTCCTATTTGAAATTCCTATTTTCTCCCATAGCTGAAAGAGAGAAACCATTGTTGCTCTGCAGGCATTTGAGCCTCCACTGCCACACCTAAACCGTACGCTGCTCAGCACAAGCAGCAATAAACTGGTACCCAGAAGCATCATGTTCACCAGAGATTCATCCCTGTGTCTCATGCTTGTTGTTCATGTGAGAGCACAGTGGCTGTGGTTCTCCCTTACTCAGTTTCTTTGACTCTCAGTGTCAGAGACTGTCCGGCAGAGCACTCAGCCCCATGCATGCTTATTCTGCTATGTAATGAAGTTTTTCCCTTGTATTTTAATGTGTTGGAATATCACAAGTCTAGTTGTATTTCCTTGTATTTCTTCCCAGCAACAGATTGTGTAACAGAAAGCTGCATTAATACTGCAGTGCTTCATAATGCTCTGACCTCGGTTTTTGCAGAGCAGAATTGTCTGGGTTATCACGCTAATGTAATATAATGCAGGGACTTCAGAAATGCTCCAAAGATAGAAACTGATGGCCAGTCTAGTCCAAGGACTGCCTACAGCAGTGGCTAGCAACCAAATGTTTTGGGGGAAGCAATAAAATATGCATTATATTCCTTTCATTGTAAGACTCTTAGGCACAGGGAACTCCTGTCCCAAACCCAGCTGCAGATCAGTTTATTCTCCAAACAACAAAGCTAAGTACCCCACAGAAGTGTTATCCCGAGCAGTGTAATTACAAATGCAGATTGTTTCCATGTAAGGCATCTAATCCCTTTTTGGAAGTCTTACTGACAAATCTGCTTCTCTGCATGGCAGCCCAGATTTAATTAGGCTTTGTGCAAGGGGAATTCCCCATCAGCCTATGGCTGCCTGCCTCTTAATTCCATCACCTGCCGTCCTCTCCCAGGGCGCGCAGAAAAACACCCAGGGTGCATGGCTTGCTGTCTCCCTTGCAAGATGAGGCTCTAGGATTTCATCCTGGGGCTGTACCCTCACCACCCATTCCTTATTGGATCTGTGTCCCAGGATGCTATACAGCACCTCTTTCAAACTCCCCACCACGCCTTTCCATAGTTCCAGAAGAACATAGACTGTTCAGAGATTCCATGCCTTCTGCTCTCCCAGGGCCAACTTTCCTGGGCATTTCTTTGTCACTTAGGTCTTTCCCTGAGTTCCTTGCTGAGAAAAACAGACCTGGAATGGGACCTTAGCAGGAACTGAGGAGATGCCTGTCACACAAGAAGTCTCAAGGAGATGTTTCTTGCTGGAATGAAGTCACCCAGTGGCGTGAGTGGGGAGCATGGCTGAACTTGGCTGCTGGTGTGGCAAGCTGTGCTGGAAAAGGAAGCTGCCCAGGATCTGGAGCTTTCTGAAGACAGGCAACATGAAAGCATAAAGTACTTTTTGATGAGCCTTGCTTTTGACATTTTCTTGCAAACGTGACCCTCGTCTGCACTCTCACTCTGCTTCAAAATTAATTTTGAAAATATAATGAAAATAATTGTATCAAAATGCAACATCTCAGTAAATGCTGCAATTCTTCACTTCAGCATTATCATTTTGCCCATCACAATGCCATGCAAGTGTGCCAAATTCATCATACCAAAAGCTCCAGCTTGGCAGAAATAAAACTCTTCAATAATTTTCATCAAAACTGGCATCTTCCTTTGGAATGTTTCAATCTAATCATAAGGGCATTTTCTGTCAACCAGCTGTTCAGTCAGAACATTTTCAACCGGCTCCAATCAGACGTTTAGCTAGTAGCTTCCAAACACACCCAAGAGACTTTGGCACTTAAGGCCCAGTGCGAGGTTGAGGAGTTTCTTGCTTCTAGAACACTTGATGCTGGTTTGTGTTGTCACATTTCTTGCACTTAACATTCAGTAAGACCAATAGATGACAACAGAGAAGCAGAAAGCAGTCCAGAATTTGAGTGGAAGGGTCTAAATATCACCAAGGACCAAAGCTGGGGTGGAACTCCGTCTGAAGCAGAGCTGGCTGCTGTAACAAATAGAATTGGCAACATGCACAAAGGGGCACAAAGGAAGAAAATGAAACTCTGGGGAGAACAGTGAGTCAAAGACGGATTGTAGGTACTGGTAGTTAGGCAGTCTAGGGAAGTCCCATCACACTGAGCTGTTTTGCTGGTCAGGAAACTTCACAAAAATGTGTTAGAATGAGAAAACCACCCCCAGCTGCCAAGACTTTGCCAAAGGCCAGTGTTATCAAGCAACCTAATTATAAACTGACGTACTCAGTGCCATGGACCCAGAGCAAGGAACCTGAGATCATGCACCTTGGGCAGTTTAAAGCATTTCTTCTCATCTTGCTCTATTCCTGTACTCTTGCTATCTTGTTTCTTTTTCCTTTTCCCCATCTTGATGATTGTGACTTTCAGAACTGAGAACTAAATGTATTCAAAACACGTAGCTAATTACATGTGAGACCTTTGACAGCTTTAATCAACATATTGAATTTAAATATATGCTGCCATTCCCCTGTGGATTAGTAACACTTTTAAAACTGCCTTGGAATCAATATTTTGCATCAGTGACTAAAGAAAATTAGCAGTGGGCTGGGGCTGAAATTGAAACCTGCAGCTCTTCTTGTCATGTCTGCACAGCTCCATCCCTCTAGGAGATTGTGCCATCTGCTGTGTTGTGATCAAGACACAAAATTGAGTTGAGGAGCTTTTGGGGATAGAAGCTCTTCAGTTCAGGCTTTTACCAAGATTAGGAACAGGCCTTACAATTCAATAATCACTGTGAACTATAAGTACTAAACCTTTCATGCAAGCTCTTTCCCACATCAGAGCTGCTCAGAGGGTTTGCACACTCTCCCAGACTCCATCTCTCCAAAATGAAGTCTTGCCACTTAAGGTATCTTTGTGGTGGCTGCCAAGGTGAACTGAAAGTAGCACCTGAAATAAACTTCCCCAATGTGACCTTTCTGCAGGACGCTGGTCACAGAGTCCAGGCCCCCAAAGCATCTTAATTCTCAGTCAGTTAGATGCTGTGCATGTCCCTGGCATGCCTACATCCTCTATGATCTGCTGCAAGCCATGTGTAGCGGGTAGGTTAGTGCACACTGCTCTGCAGGAAGATGCATTGCTTTCAATGAAAAGAGAATCCACCACTTGGCTTCCAGCAATTACTCTATCTGCTAAACATTTCCATCATATTTTCAATTTGCAGCTCCTGAATTTAGGATTATATTTTTCTTAATATTCTCTGTCTAGTACCTTATCTTCCTGTTTCGTTATTTTCAAACCGCTTTTTGTAAGACTAAAATTTACATATTCCTGAGCATTTTCCCATGCAAAAGCTGATTCCAGTTCAACAAATTTTAATCTTCCAACTGTTCTTAGTCCTTCTACATGGTCCCTTGTCAGTGTGTTAGCAACAACAGGATGAAACCCACTGTTTTTAAAGTGATCACTCTCCCATCCTCCTCTTCTCAAGATGCTTGAAGCCTATTTCTTCAAGGCAGCATTTTCAGACTTTGCACCACTTACATATCTGTTTTCTGAGGTCTTCACTTTCCGATTTTATGCTACCTCTCTTTGCCTTTCCAGCATCCTCCCCACATCAGTGGCATCAACCTGAAAAAAGCTTGGGCATGGTGTTAACACAGCTATAGCCATCAGTCCATAACTTCTGGTCCCTGCTTCTTGTTCACAGGAGCAGATTAATACAGGAGGACTGTATTAACCCTTTCAGCTGCAGCATCTCACTCAAAATTCACATTAAGTTACCCTGCCAGAGGCACTGCTTTCCAGAACTGTCTACCCATCACCATAACAGACTGCTTCTACCTAATTTCTACTGTTAGCTAAATACAAAGGCACACACAGTGGGAAATACACAGTTTAGCAATTCGCATTTCCTTGAGGAACCCTTCCTTAACAATCCATTATTCTATACATCCCTGTTTCAGCTGAAAATTTCATCAGCAATGATTTTCATGTTTCCTTCCAGATTATTGATTAAAATATTGAACAGCTCTTGGACTGAAATCCATTCTCAGGGATACAACTAAAATCATTTGCATTCACAGACTGGTCCAGTTGAACAATTACACTTTGAGATCTATTTTTTGGTCCATTTTTAATCCATTTAACCATATTGATTCTTAGACCATGCTTATTTTAAGGAAAGGGTACTTTGGAACAAAATGGAAATCTTATTCATTTGAGAAAGTGCATTCATTCTGGTCCTTGCAGCCCAGGGAATTAATGTCAACTTCAGACCTCACAACATAGCATTTATTTGTGTTTTTCTACTATTTCCTACCACAGTTGCTTGCTGTCCAAGCAATGAGAACTATAAAAAGTACTGTTATTTCAGAGATGCTGTGCATTATGGTCTTCCTCACCGCCCTTTTTTACGTAAGGACTTGACTTCTTAGCGGTAGTAGTTGCTAATTACCGCTAGGGGCCAGCGTTTTGTACCTGGTGCCCAGAGTTACTGCTGAAAGTTTCAGGACTCTTCCCAAACACCACTTTGTTTCAAAGAGAAGCAGGAAGGAAAATCTGTTACTCCCTAGTTCGATGTGTTAAGAGATCATCCAGGCTTCCTTTACTGGCAGAATCATTATGAATGCAAAGTATGAAAGAGAGAATCTCCCCCACTTTGTCCTTATGGAAATGGCAGGCTGGTGGACCTCTTACAAACAAATTATTTGTCTTTAACTGCACCTTAATCTATGTATGCTGTTCATGCAGGCAGAATCTACTTTGCTGTGCTGTGGAAAAGTCCTTTTCAGATACATGGCTAGTGAAACTGATCCTTTCAAGTGTGCAGAGGACACAGGGAAGGCTACCCAGTTCTGAAGAAACGTTATCTGAAGAAGCCTGTAAGACTCCACGTACACAGAGTCTATGTGTGTAGGTTTTGTAGTGCTCACAGCAAGATAAACCAGAACACTGAGCCAGCAGTACAATGGAGAGTCTGTCCTGACTCCCACAGAGAAACCAAACGCACATGGAAGCCAACAAGCCTGTCTAAACTGAAGAATAAATTAATGCAGTCACTCCAAACAATAGTAATAAGGGAATTTCTTTCTTCTCTCCAGGAAAGTCTGCAAGGCATAGAAGCACAGGAGATGTTCCTGTTCATGGCACATTTGTCACTGCTTGCCAGGTGAATAGATCGCTGCTCAGCTACCATGCACAGATCACTTACCCCGGAGACCAACCTGGAAAAACTCAGTGAGAAAGAGGAGTTTATCATGACATTTCTTGGGCGTTTCAGGTCAGTCCAATTCAGCTTTAGCAGTGCAGTGCAGCTGAGAAAAGAATAAATCTACTAGCCTGCTAACCAAAAAAAGTGAGAAATGAGACCCGCATGGGCACATATATTGCCTTGAATGAAGGATAATTAGGTATCCCAACAGAAAGGAAGATGCAGGCTATCACAGTGCCTGCATATAAATGGCATGTGTATAAATATCTGCTTAGGATATTGGAGAAGACTACACGGAGGCTTGCTTGGCAGATGCTGTAAAGGTAGTAAATCCCTCCATGTGTCTAGACAGGCTCTTAGTGCTGGGAAGAGGTGATAGTAATGGACAGTCAGTTATGTTTGTAAAAGGGATGGGTAAAAAGGAAGATTGTATACAAATCTAATTTATGATTTGAGACAATATTGTCTTTGGAAGTCCTTCCAGGAGCATGTTCAGGGCCAGCCAGAGATCAGAAGAACTATGGCCTTAATATATAGCAGAGTAAGCATAGTGAAGGTGTGAGGGGGAAACGTTCAGTTTCATCAAGAACCCTCAATGGACTGATTCCTGGAGTGGAAAGCTTCAGGTAATCCAGCAGGCTTCAGGTAATGGAAGCCGGCTGCACCTAAGACAGTCAAATAACAACTTAGAAAATAAAAAAGAAAAAAAAACCGAAACAATGGAGTACAGCAAAACACACTGGATGGATGGCTCTGTAAGGGTGAATTGAAAGAAAGCGCACCTGCAAAAAAGGGGTACAGTCACCCATGGAAAAGAAAAGGAAAAGAGCAATTTGAAGATACAACAATTCTCATTTAAGCAGAGCACAGCCAATGGGAAATCAAATTCTAATCTTACATACATACATATATACATAAAAATGTAAGTACATCATGGCAAATATTGGACATCTTAGAAATAATATGTGGGAACCAATGACACAATTTTAAATGAAACTACCAATAAACTGGCGGTAGCAAAAACTTGGTGGAAGAGCGATAATTAACAGAGCACTGAAATGTCACATCAGGTGACTTCTTGGCCCTGAGCAATGTTCAAGGCCTGGTTCAAAAGAGAAAAGCTGACGTGATTAAACAGCAAGGTAAAACATGCTACCATGAGGAGGAAAACAAGTTCCAAGTGATACCAGATGAGGACAATAGTTATCCGTCTGGTTTGTCAGAGTTATAAACAGGCAGGTCAAAAAAAACATGGAGAAACAACTTACCAAGGGCATATCTTTCTTCCCCATTCACCAGGAGCAGGATGCTCTTCACAGGCTGTGTAAAAGGAGTGGGTGGTCGCAGAGGTCAAGGTGAAAAGATAAAACCGTAGCAGAAAACTAAATACATTCCTCACATCTGTGTTCACTTGAAAGGAGATCTCTAAGGTTCACAGTTCACTTTCTCTTGGGATATGCTGGAGGATCTGTGTCTGAATAAACCTACAGAGCAACTTTTTAAAACAAAGAGTAGAAAAGTCACCATGTACGATGATATTCATCAAACATTTCAAAAGGAGCCCAAGTATAAAATTCCCACATCAGTTACTCTGGTGTGAGAGCTATCACTTAGAACAACCCCAGTGCAGGAACAGTGGGTGGCCAATAGCATGTCAGTTTTGAAAGAGCTGTGGAGAGGAGTGTCGTGGGCAGTGACGGTGAGTAATTCTGATATCCACACTAAGAAATGCAAGATAGAATTTATGGGTACCACAAATATGATCAAGAAGAGTTATGGACTCACTGAATGGTTTGAGTTGGAAGGAATCTTCAAGATCATCCATCCCCAACCCCCCCACCCATGGGAAAAGGCACCTTCCACTAGACCAGGCTGCTCAAACCCCCTTCCAACCTGGCCATGAACAATGCCAGGGATAAGACAGCCACAACTTCTCTGGGCAAGCTGTGCCAGTGTCTCACCACCTGCACAGGAAATAAAACCTTCTTCCTAGTATCTCATCTAAGTGTCCCTGCATAAACATAGTGAGTTGACAAGTTATACCCATTATGGAAGAGTTGATGGAGTCCTCAGGTTTTGCAGAAGGAAGTCATGTTTCATCAGTCTATGAAGGTCATTTTAAGGAGCCATTGAACATGTTTGTGAGGAAGATACAGTTGTTAGGTATGTGTGGGTTTCTAAAAAACCTTTTGAAAGACGATTCCCTAAGGTTTTTTGAGAAGCTAAGCTCCAATGGGCTAAAAGAGAAAGGTATTGCATATGTAAAGAAAAGCTTAAAATAAAGGGAGCAGTGAGTGAATGCAAAGTTAGAATTTTACAATGAAGACAGGCTTCTGACAGTTCTAAACAGAAGTGTATGTTGCACAGCCTGTTAACAAATGATTGGTAGGAAGGATAGCTGCCTAATGAGAAAACCTATTCAGGTAAGAAAACAAAGTTGGGGTAGTAGAAAACCCTCATGTTGCAGAGAGGCTGCCTGCACTATTCAGTCCCACTGACTATTACTCACTTCTAGTGATCCATCTGGGTGCTACTTATATAGATAGCAGTAGCCCGGAGAACATAAGGAAGGACTACAGAGCTCTGGGAGAGGTGGTTAAGGGCTCTGGAGCTCAGATTGTCTTTTCATCTATTCTCCAGGATACATGGCAGGACCTTAAAAAGGCTAGGAGGATTGTCCAGGTTAATAAATGGTTAGAAGGATGGTGCTATAGTCAGGGGTTTGGGTACCTTGAACATGGGACTCAATATAGTAGGCCAGGTCTACTGGGGGCTGGTGGAGCTGCTCTGACAAAGAAAGGGAAGAGTGGATTTGGCAGGAGGCTTGCCAGACTGGTCAAGGGTGCTTTAAACTAGATGTGCTGGGGGAGGGGGGCATCATTCCATCCCAACACACCCAGTCACTTGCCAGCACCTATAATAAACATACAGAGCAATGTAGGGGTGTTCCAGCTGCTCCAGCCAATGAGCCGGCTTCAATTGGAGCTTGACTCAAATGCCTCTACACAAACGCCTGTAGCATGGGGAACAAACAAGAGGAATTAGAGATGTGTGCATGTCTATGGGGGTATGATATCATAGGCATCACAGAAAAATGGTGGGATGGCTCCTATGACTGGTGTGTTGGAATGGAAGGTTACCGGCTCTTTAGGAAAGATGGACCCGGTAGACGGGGAGGGGGAGTTGCTATTTATGTTAGGGATAGGCTGGAGAGTATGGAACTCTGTCTGGGGACAGGTGAGCAGTCGACAGAGAGTTTGTGGGTCAGGGTTAAAGGGAGAACAGCGATGGGTGATATTATTGTGGGGATCTGTTACAGACCGCCTGACCAAGGGGAGTTGGTGGACGAAGCACTCTATAGACAGATAGGAACAGCTTCACGCTCGCAGGCCCGTGTTCTTATGGGAGACTTCAACCACCCTGATATCTGTTGGAGGGATGGTACGGCCCAGCACAAGCAATCCAGGAAGTTCCTCTATTGTGTGGAAGACAACTTCCTTCTGCAAGTAGTAGAGGAGCCAACAAGGAGAGGTGCCATGCTTGACCTCGTCCTCACCAACAGGGAAGGGCTGGTTGGAAATGTGATGCTCCAGGGCAGCCTTGATTGCAGCGATCATGAGATGGTCGAATTCGAGATCCTCAGGACAGTGAGAAGAGTGTGCAGCAAGCTCACTGCCCTGGACTTCAAGAGAGCAGATTTTGGCCTCTTCAGGAACCTGCTCAGTAAGGTTCCATGGGATACAGCCCTAGAGGGCAGGAGGGCCCAAGGCTGTTGGTTGATATTCAAGGATCACCTGCTGCAAGCTCAGGAGCGATACATTCCTACTAGAAGGAAGTGCTGCAAGAGGGCCAGGAGACCTCCTTGGATGGATAAAGAGTTGCTGAGGAAAATTAGAAGGAAAAAAGAGGCTTATAAAAGGTGGAAGCAAGGACAGGTAGCCTGGGGAGAATGCAGGGATGTTGTCCGGGAAGCTAGGGATCAGGTTAGGAAAGCTAAGGCCCACTTAGAATTAAACTTGGCTAGGGATGTTAAGGATAACAGGAAGGGATTTTATAGGTACACTGCAAATAAAAGACAGACTAGGGACAACGTGGGCCCTCTCCAGAAGCTATCGGGAGAACTGGCTACCCTGGATTTGGAGAAGACTGAGGTTCTTAATGACTTCTTTGCCTCAGTCTTCACCGGCAAATGCTCTGACCACACCACCCAAGTGCTGGAAGGCAGACACAGGGACTGTGAGAATGAAGACCCTGGGGCCACTGTAGGAGAGGATCTGGTTCGAGACCATCTTAGGAACCTGAACGTATACACGTCCATGGGACCGGATGAAATCCATCCGTGGGTCCTGAAGGAGCTGGCAAATGAAGTTGCTAAGCCACTGTCCATCATATTTGAAAAATCATGGCAGTCAGGTGAAGTTCCCGATGACTGGAAAAAGGGAAATATAACCCCCATTTTCAAGAACGGGAAAATGGATGAGCCAGGGAATTACAGACCAGTCAGTCTCACCTCTGTGCCTGGCAAAATCTTGGAGCGAATTCTCCTGGAAGACATGCTGCTGGCACATGAAAACCAACAAGGTGCTTGGTGACAGCCAGCATGGCTTCACTAAGGGGAAATCCTGCCTGACCAATCTGGTGGCCTTCTATGATGGGGCTACGGAACTGATGGACAGGGGTAGCGCAGTTGATGTCATTTACCTGGACTTGTGCAAAGTGTTTGACACTGTCTCCCATGACATCCTTCTCTCTAAGTTGGAGAGACATCAATTTGATAGGTGGACCACTCGGTGGATAAAGAACTGTCTGGATGGCCGCATGCAAAGAGTTGTGGTCAATGCCTCAATGTCCAGCTGGAGACCAGTAATGAGCGGTGTCCCTCAGGAATCGGTGTTGGGACCAGTCTTGTTCAACATCTTTGTGGGTGACATAGACAGTGGGATTGAGCGCGCCCTCAGCAAGTTCGCCGATGACACCAAGCTGTGTGGTTCGGTTGATACATTGGAGGGAAGGAATGCCATCCAGAGGGACCTTGACACACTTGTGAGGTGGGCTGATGCCAACCTGATGAAGTTTAACCATGCCAAGTGCAAGGCCCTGCACCTGGATTGGAGCAATCCCAGGCACAGCTCCAGGTTGGGCAGAGAAGAGATTCAGAGCAGCCCTGAGGAGAAGGACTTGGGGGTGTTGATCGATGAAAAAATGAACATGAGCCGGCAGTGTGCAATGGCAGCTCAGAAAGCCAACCGTATCCTGGGCTGCATCAAAAGGAGCATGACCAGCAGGTCAAGGGAGGTGATCCTGCCCCTTTACTCTGCTCTCATGAGACCTCACTTGGAGTATTGTGTGCAGTTCTGGTGCCCTCAACATAAAAAGGACATGGAACTGTTAGAACAAGTGCAGAGGAGGGCCACGAGGATGATCAGGGGACTGGATCACCTCCCGTATGAAGAAAGTCTGAGAAAATTGGGGCTGTTCAGGCTGGAGAAGAGAAGGCTGCGTGGAGACCTCATAGCAGCCTTACAATATCTGAAGGGGGCCTATAGGAATGCTGGGGAGGGACTCTTTGTGAGGGACTGTGGTGATAGGACAAGGTGTAATGGGTTCAAACTTAAACAGGGGAAGTTTAATTGGATATAAGGAGGAAATTCTTTTCCTGTAAGGGTGGTGAGGCACTGGAATGGATTGCCCATGGAAGTTGTGTATGCTCCATCGCTGGCGGTGTTCAAGGCCAGACTGGATAGAGCCTTCGGTAGCATGGTTTAGTGTGAGGTGTCTGTGCCCATGGCAGGGGGGTTGGAACTAGATGATCTTAAGGTCCTTTCCAATCCGAACTATTCCATGATTCTATGATTCTAACATAATGTAAGAAAAGGTTCTGGATGAAACTCTGTCCTATTTTATACAAAGCATTCCCAGTTTGGAAACAGCAGTGTCAACACTGTATAGAAATTGTGAATTCCACAGTTTCACTAAAAACTAGATTTTTATATTACTGTGGGTCGATATGCAAAACCCTTAGTTTATTGAACAGTAAAAATACGAATAGTAAGTAATGTTAAAAATTAGTAGATGGGAAGACAACAGAACAGACTGTATTACTATGTTAATCTATACATGCCTAGGATATTCACATCTGGAGCACGAGCTCTAATTCATTTGTCACAGAAAAATTTTGTGCAGACAGAGGAGCACCATGGGGATGTCTGGTGTGCGGAGAGACTGCAGCAGCCTTCAGAGTGATTAAACATAATTGGGACACTTCTTCCTGAGAAGAGGTGGAAGGGGAGAAATATGCTGGTGTTCATGCCAACAATGAAGTGTGACATCCAAACCCCAGGGAGCCTGTTTTGAAGTGCTGCAACAGTGGGAATGGACCACATGACAGGGAGATGCATCTGGGATTCCTGAGGTGCCGGAAATGACTTTGAATTTTAAGTTTGTGTTTTCTTGTTGCTGCAGAAGTTGAAGTTATTTGGCTCAATATGGAGAACAGGGATGAGGGCGAAGAAAGGTGAGTGAAAGAGGTTTCTGAGGGACCTATCTCCAGCTGCTGAGGACATGCTGTTCCGTGAAGGCCAGCATGCACCATTGTAGGGACACACTCATTCTTCAGAAAACACACTTCTGAGACTGACACAGTCTTTAGCAGTTCTCTTATAAATTTCTGTTTCTGCTAACCAAGTACCAGGACTGGCATATAAAAGCCTTGAAGAGGGTGTGCTGAACTGGCAGATCTCACACTCAGTATCTTCTGTATAGCAGCATATGGAAATGGCTCCTCCCTGTGCCAGATGCTGTACGAACATGGAAGAGAAAGGCAGTCTTCTATTGTTCTACAGCAACTTTCCATTCTTGTGGGTATTAAGCAGGCCAACTGGAGGCCAAGGTGCTAAGCATGAGATTGATGTTAAGGAAGGGTACAGTGACAGCGAAGGAAAATATTTTCTATCTATCTGAAAATCACAGGATTTTTAGTTTAGCAAATGTTAAACAATAAAGGATGCTAATGCAGCCCACTTTTTTCTTTCTTTTACATCTATTCTTCTACCCTTTTTCTATTATTTTTGAATAGTCCAAGACCACTGAATGATCTTTTCTTTTTGTAGCTCATCCATATCTTCCAAACGCTTCAATATCACCTGTCTTCCACATCATCCATCTCTGAGATGTCATGTCTATGCTACCAACACTTCCAGGGACAGTGACTCCACCACTGCCCTGTGCAGCCTGTTCCAATGCCTGAGCACCCTTTTGGTGAAGAAATTTTTCCTAATATCCAATCTAAACCTCCCCTGGCTTAGCTTGAATCTGTTACGTCTTGTCCTATGGCTTGTTACCTGGAACAAGAGACCAGCCGCCTAAAGAGACTTCAGCATATTACCTCTGGATCTTCCATCTTCGCACTCCTCAGTTTCTAATTTCTCTAACCAGACATCTTCATCTCTGCACTCCTTTCCCATCACAAAAACACCACACTGATTATATGAATCAGTTCAGGTTTTGAAAGTAGAAGCAGCATTTCTATCTGTGATTTAATGTGTGTGTGAAAAATCCATAACATGAAATAGGAAGGATCTTCTTTCTCATAATGTGAGCAAAAACATAAGTGCAAAGGTAAGGACAGAAAGAAGTTGTAGGAGAGTAGGGAATTCTTTAAAATTCTGAAGTTCTAGAATAGAACCCTTAAACATGAAATCCACCAACTTGCTCAAAACAACTTTGTTCTAGTACAGTTTGGGGCTAGTGATGTTTGTGGGGCTGGTTTCATTGCAGGGCACAGAAAAGGGGCCTTTCTGAGCCTTGTATAAACCTGGAAGGTTGTCATTGCTAGGTTGGAGCTGATCTGAATTTAAACTGATGATAATTTTTAGTAGGTTGACCATCATCACTGAAAGACTTGGTCTAACTTTAAATAGTTGAGCCTTGTACTTTGCTCACTCCAGAAAATGAAGGGCGGCAGCATACAAACTGTGCCAGGGAAGGTTTAATCTGCAATATGATCTTGGGGCTGTTCAGCCTAGAGAAGAGAAGGCTGTGTGGAGACCTCATAGCAGCCTTCCAGTATCTGAAGGGGGCCTATAGGGATGCTGGGGAGCGACTCTTTGTGAGGGACTGTAGTGAGAGGACAAGGGGTAATGGGTTCAAACTTAAACAGGGGAAGTTTAGATTGGATATGAGGAAGAAATTCTTTACTGTAAGGGTGGCGAGGCACTGGAATGGGTTGCCCATGGGAGTTGTGAATGCTCCATTGCTGGTGGTGTTCAAGGCCGGACTGGACAAAGCCTTGGGTGGCATGGTTTAGTGTGAGGTGTCCCTGCCCATGGCAGGGGGGTTGGAACTAGATGATCTTAAGGTCCTTTCCAACCCGAACTATTCTATGATTCTATGATTCTATGCTTCTATGCTGCTCAGCGTAGAGAAGTCCAAGATACTGTATGAGGAAGTCCAAGGTACTACATGTGAGTACTGCACAAAAACAGGATGGGAAAATCCTGCCTCAAGATCAGCTCTGCAGAAGAGATCTGTAGCTAAATGCAGGTTGTGCTGCAAAGACGGACACCCTAGTAAACATTAATTCACTTTAGAAATGAGTCCTCAAGACTGGAGGTCTTAAAAAGCTGCTTAGATTGGCACCTGGTAAGGTACACAGGACTACAGCTACCCTTGCTCTGGGATATCTGGTGACCTTGCTGGGTGGGCCTACTGTATGACCACGGTCTCTGTGGGCCCAGACTTACTGATATGATAAATTCTTAGAGCATGATCACAACTCCTAAGTCTCAGGATAAAAATTGATGGAAAACTCCTCATTTGGAGCCTTGGGTTTCTGTTTTCTGAGCGTTTACATACTGAAGGTGGTATAATGAGTAAGGACTAGGCTGGAATTAATACTGTTTCACTTCTCCACAACCATAAACATACTGAAAAAAAGAAGGTATCAGAGGAAACCCGGAGAGATAAGAGCCATTTTCCCTGGACTCTAGTTGTTTTCATCAGGCCATGTAAAACTAACTATGCAGTGTGGGTGTTTTTCTCTTAACTTTGCTTCTCTTCTGAGCTGTGATCCCTGCAAATACAGGAGCTCACTTTCCCTCTCGTGAAAGCCAAAACTGTAATTCCTCTCTTGGGACCACAATGCCCAACATCTTCAGTCTCCCCACACTCCTATGTTTATAGGCAGCACCTCATCCAGCCTGTGATCTCCCTTGCCATAGGTGGAGAAAGAGTTTGGGAGGCAGAGGTTTCCAAGAAAGAAATGTAAAACAAAATTATGGGGTCAAGTATGTGATGCTCTGCAGAGGACAAAAGAAAGGGAAGTCATGGGACAAAGTAAGTTTTCTCACTGTGCTTTTCTTTACTGTTGAACATGTGAGATTGGCCATGTCCCTTGTAAACAAGTTACACAAAGTTAGAGCTCAAGTTTCTGTGAAACCTGTTCTCATAAATGACTTTCAGGCATTTTATTTAACAGATAACACTAAATTCAGGGATTCTGGATCTTCATTTTTCCAGACAGACTGATGGAGTAAACTGCCATCTACGAACAAATATACCAGATAAATATGAATGTTACCACCTTCTGTGATAACCTAGATTGCATTTGCCACATATCATGTTTCTGGAATCAAGAAAGAACCTAATTGCACCATTGCAAGGACAGGTGGATTCTGTGCAAGCTGGAACTATCAACTAAAATAGCTTCCAAATATTTTTAATTGGGGATACAGGTATCGATGAGAGAGTCTCCAAGCATTCTGATGGAAGTTGCAGCATGGCATGATCCGTGCTTGTTTTCCTAACAACCCACAGATCGGCTATCTCAGATCACAGACTGGCTTGAGGAAACTCCTGAGAAGTGGTTGAGTTTCAGATCACTGCTGGCTATGGACAAATTCCATTGGAGAGTGATGAGAAAGCATTTCAGCTTGACAGGCAATGCAGCAAAGTGTCATACACAAAGGATCAATTGTGGTTCAATTTCAGCTTTGATGGAGAGCAGGACTTAAATTTCACGTAATTTAATTCCTATAGAGGTCTAGATGACTTAGCTGCTCTTCAATGACACTCTGAGAGCAGCCAGAGCGGAGAAAGTTGTGTGCCCTGAAGATTCGTGTCTTTAGTATGCTACTGCTCAAATTCCCAAGAGGAAAATGAAGCACAGGCTGTGATATTGGTAGTACTTCGTAATTCCTTTCTGGGTTGAAATATGTTTTTTTTGGCTGTTGTCCCA
Organism: Amazona ochrocephala; assembly: GCA_039720435.1. Taxonomy (NCBI): domain Eukaryota; kingdom Metazoa; phylum Chordata; class Aves; order Psittaciformes; family Psittacidae; genus Amazona; species Amazona ochrocephala. The sequence continues at coordinate 41,702,923 of CM077909.1, read as the reverse complement.
AATGCCTCCTTCAAGGTGACACCTCCTCTGCCCACCAAGAGAGCTGCAGATGCCTCTTTGGTGTTGGGACCTTGAAGGCAGAAGAAACAGTTGGGTTTTTGCATTTGTTCACTCAGAGGAGTAATGAGTTAGAGGAAAATGAGATTTTTCCACTTGCTTTTCTCATTTCAGAGCAGTGAATAAGGAGAGGTGGGCATTTAATTCACCTCAGAAAATTTATTAAACTAGCAGAAGCACCAATGAAGACAATTTTTTCATAACTCCAGCTCACTCTCCAGAGAAGATTTTATAGAGTTTCACTGTAAGCAGCACTGCTATTGTTTCCCACTTTGTCCCATTCACTGTTTTGACCCTTCAACTGGTTCTTAACCTCTGTCTGGACAACAGTCATAAGTTAATAAAGCAGCCCACAGGCAGAAGAAAACACCTGGTGAACTCAAGTAACGGTTCCTTTTACAGTGGGTCTTGTACCCAAGTTTCAGCTTCCACAAAATTTGTGGAAATTTGATCCTCTGAGATACTGGTGAATGCCTTCAATGACTATTATAGGACAGAGTGGCTGATGGCAAGCAGACAGCATATTTATTTATCCTGATTCCTAGTGAAAATCAGACCAGGCTTTTTTCATTGAGAAAGAAATTCTTTCCTGAAAGATCAATTTTCTGATATTGATGGATTTTGACAAGTGAAAATATTTAAGAAAAGGAAAGAAATTAGAAAAACTAAATTTTAGTGCCCTCAAAGGGCTCACATCCACATTCTGACAAATGCCCTGAGTATGGATGGTGAATGCAAAAATTTCTGACTAGGGGTTTCTATTTTTATTCTCACCCACATTCCATTATGGTTGGAGCAAATCAATTTTCTGACCCACTCTACAAATAACCTCTCTTTTCTGCTGTCATCTTCTTTTGCATTCCAAGGTACAAAAATAGCTAGAAGTCTGCAGAGCTCCCAGCAGCAAGAATGTGTTACTTCTTAGTACTTGATTATTGCAATGGTGAGCTGAATAGAAAGAGCCCTCCTCCAGGTGACATTTGTCATTGTCAGCTCCTGACAGGCACAAAGCATTGAAAAGAGGACAGCCACCTGGCTCCTGATGAGAACAGGCTCCCTGATGCTCCCGGGGTCCAGTCAAGATGCCATCTCTTCGTGAGTGATGGCTCCTTTACTATGTATTCACTTGTAATTCAGGAAAACTGATACTGGATGGGCAGACCGTGATAGATACGCTAGAAAACCACTTGCAGTACAGAAAATAGAGTTCCTTTCCAGAGGAAATGGTTTTCTCTAGCACCACCTGAGCTCCTTAGATGACTTCAAGGCATTAACAACCTGCAAATCCCAGAGTACACCTTTTTCTTTGCAAATCTATACCACACACTCTTGCAATACCCATGCTCCTAGAACAGGGCAGGAAGTCTGCCTGCCCAAGGCACTGACTCTTTGCTTTTCTCCCTGAGAAAGTCATAGACCTGTTCCTATCTGGGTATATTGCTATTAATAATATTTTGCCTGGGGACTGAAATCTATCTCTGAAAAGAGCATGTACACTGCCATTTCTGATAGCAAATGTCAAACAACTCAGTGCTTCTTTTGTAATATCCTCTAGGGTGGAAGTGGGTTTTAACAGACATGACAAATGCATTGCACACCTTAATTTCAGGACTGTCATTCAGACAGACAAGCAATAGACAGGAAATGAGAAGAAAGCTTCCCTTTTGTATTCCCAGTGGGCACATTGTTCTGCATAGCATGCTTCTGTGCCAGCTAGTTTATGCTGCAGGCTTGATCTGGTACTGTGGAACAGCTCACACTTTCTCTTTGGTGTAAGGAAATCAACGAACTCACGGTGCAATGATAATGAATGTCACAAGTTCAGACTGAAGAGCTATGACAGCAGATGAGGCATGAGGAAGACAATAGTAGGGCTTATACCCTTTAACAGAGAGGCAGCTGGACAGTATATCTCTTCCATTATGTGATCTCCACCTGATGTTTTAATAAGTTTTTCTGGGACCTTGATGAGTCAAAGGAGTACCAATCTCCATTAACTTTGGCAACTTACTGGTATGCCCAAGAAGTAACTAATGAAAACAATTGCCTGCCAAACAAATTCTTCATATGCCAAGGTTTAAAATGTGTTACAACCTCTCTCAGTTTCCTCCTGTCCCCATTGCAAAACAAAAGAGGAGTCAGTGGTCCCCGGCATAGGACGTGAAGAAGATGTGATAGTAAAACTCATAAAGACAGCAGCATCTGCAGAGAGTGCCTGCGTCTGCAGAGGTACACTGGAATGGTGGAAGCCTTTTCTTGCTTTCCCTGAGTTTCTACCAGTATCTTCAGTCTCCAGTTTGCAAGTGCAGTGTGGTGTACCAGAGAAAGCTTCCCCATAACTGCAGAGCATCAGACACAGGAGGCCTTCAGGACCAAAATGTCTGTGGATGCTGGTTTTGTTTCAAGCTCATCTGAATTACATCTAACACCCATTGCCACGTTCCTGGCCAGAGCCAGATCTCTGTCGCACTTGGCTGTCCAAAGGGCTCTTAGTGCACCAGATATGAAGCATGGTTTCCTCTAGCTGCTGAAATGGCAACACAATTCCTGTGTAGCTCCTTGTGCCAGTCCTTCAAAGCATGTCCGGCAACAAGTGAGCTCATATAACTTGAAAATCAGGATGAAATACCTCATCAATTTGAAATCCATTCTTCTAGGGTGCTTGTCTGGATTTTTTTTTTTTAACTTTGTTTTTTTAAATGATTGACCTCAGACAAACCAGTGGATAAATTATATTTTTTCCTATGTCAACTGTTTGTTATCAGAGGAAATGTCCTCACAGTCAGGACTTGCTGCTTTTTGTGTTTTATCTGTGCAGCAAATTCCATTATGTGAAATTTAATGCCAAAGCTCTAAGATCTGCATTCCTGGGGAATGACTGTTTGGGGGCATTGTCTTTGAATCAGGAGCAAACACAAGCTGATAAAACACTTGTTGGATTATTTAGTCATGCCATCTTTTGCTGGATAGCTAACGCACACATACAAATCACCACAGGCAAAAATATTTCCTAAGTGGAACATTGATGATTCCTGAAAGATACAGCAATGGTCTTAGGCAAGTAAGCAACCCTACTAGTGATTAAGCTGTTCCTGACATACATAACAGCCTGAACAAGATCTCCCTCTGCCCCCTCACAGTGACGAATCTTGTTTGTGCCTATCTGGCCATGTTGTGCAGCAACGCACATAGGGAAAGAAAACATCACCCTATTTCATCTTCTTAAAAACATAACTGTTGCTGGTTCTTCATTGCTTTGCACCACATAATTTAATAGCAGCTAGAGGAAGCATAAGTGTCTTCTCATCTGTAGAAAGAGGGGCAGAGTAAGCAGGGCCAGGGGTCTGACACCATTGTCAAACCTTCTAAGAAGACTGCCATTTTATTATGGAGGCACTGTGTTGCTTGTCCCCCTCAGCTGCAAGCCTGGCATGCTTCTCCAACTGGAGACACTTCTATGGCACACCAGTGACCAGAGATGAAGGACTTGTCTCTTTCCCCACTTCTGCCTTCTGTATCCTGTTATTTTCAGGATATAAAAGAATACATAGTACTAAGTATCAAAATTACCACTAAGCTGGTAGTGAGTCTCTGTCAAGACCCTCTTAACAGCACTGCTGCTCGTAACAGATGTGAAGGTTTTGTTGAAGCTCCTTTAATTGAAGGTTGAAAATCATCTAAACTGCTAGGTTGCAGAGTACATGTCATGCATATGGATCCGAAGCTGAAGGATGAATAATGCCCAAATAACAAGAAGTGTTAAGTTTATTCAGACCCATGTATTTGGCCACTATGGTTTTTGGAGAAAGATGGTAAGTGGATGCAAGGTGCAATGCTGTCTAATAATTGTAGAAACACTAAAGCAGCACAGTGGATGATCCCAGACCTAATGGTGTTCGGGTTGCCTGAGGGATGCCTACATGGTCTAGATATAATTTTGAGACCATGAGCAGGCTATTGGTTAAATTGAACCAGCCATTAATCAATTAACTAAACCCTGTGCCCAGCAGCAGCAGAAAGACTTCTTCCAGATAGGGGATAAACCACCTTACGCTTCTCAATTCAAGTCGAGCTAAGCACAGTTTTCTCCTACAGCCTCTCTCACTCAGGTACATGTGAGCACAGCCAGCCAGAGCAAACTGCCTGTTGGTTTCTTTCACAAAGAATTCATACTTTCATAGACTGCCTTCTCAGAGCTGACAACGCTAAACCTGATTAATGTGAGAGGAGACAGAAAACCACAGGTTACAACAACATGTTAGTCTGCAATACCTACTAATGGACTACTCTTTCCTGATGGCCCCAGTTTTCACTGAACAACAGCTCAAGCGTTATCACTGGCTGAGGACATCTTTGCAGGGTGGAGTGATTGCTTAGCTCTGCAGAAACAACTGAGGGGTATGCTTCTGATTCTCCTTTTCTTCAGACTAGATGCAGAGACTCTTCATAGTAATGCACAGGGAACTTATAGAGCCTAGAAAACAGGATGAGCCTACACCTGTCTAAGCCTGACACAAGCAAGCTGCAGAGGACTAGAGCAGAGCAGGAAGAGCTAACCTCTCTCAGGATCCCCAGTATAAATGCTTCTCCAGCTCCTAAAGAGAGTGCTCCCACCTCTGCCTCCTTCTGCCTCTGAGTATAGCCCTGCACAGAACATCCACAGCCACATGGTAGTGATCACATCATCTGCTGGCGTGTTCTCCCTTTGGTTTTTTGCTGTTCTCAAAGTCTTGCACCTGCGACTCTGCCAGTGCTGTCCTGATGGGCTCCCATGGGAAGTGACTGCCACCAACTCTGCCTGCTTTCCACCTCTTTCCTGCCGTTGCTTTGGGCTGTATTTCGGAGCCTATTATATCTATGCATATAGGTTAACATCCAGTGTCCCGGGTTCAGCAGTAGCAGTTATTTTTCTCCTTAGTAGTTGGTGCAGTGCTGTGTTTTTGAATTTAGTCTGAGAACAGTGCTGATAACACTGATGTTTTCAGTTGTTGCTCAGTAATGCTAACTCCGATCAAGGACTTTTCGGTTTCATGAACTGCCAGTGAGGAGGGGAACGGGAAGCCGGGAGGAAGTAGAGACAGGACACCTGACCCAAACTAGCCAAAGGGGTATTCCATACCACAGCTCATCATGGCCAGTATATAAACTGGGGGCATTTACCCAGAAGGCCCAGATCACTGCTTGGGTCGAGCTGGGTATTGGCTGGTGGGAGGTGAGCAATTGTACTATGCTTCACTGGTGTTTATTGTAAAAGCCTACAGACCCAAGATTCCCAGGCAGTCCTCCATCCAAGTGCTAACTAAGCATTTAAACCTGAGCAAAGGGTGCATTAGTGTGCACAGCATGTGCAGCATCCCATAAGCAGGGAGAAACAGGAGGGAGTCTGTGTGCCTAATGAAAAACTTCATGATTGTTATGGGAAGTATCGTGGGGGATCATCTGCAGCCATGGACGTGAAATCAGAAAGAGGACACTTGTCTCCTTTGCAATGGACATGTGTCCATTGTTCTTCTCCCCACTTGCTACCAGAGTTTTTTCCTTTCTCTTTTCTCTTTCTCTCATTTAATTTTTATTTTTCCCCTAAAGTATCTCCATAGAAACATAGAATAGAATCGTAGAATAGTTAGGATTGGAAATGACCTTAAGATCATCTAGTTTCAACCCTCCTGTTCGTCTAGTTCCACCATTACAGTCAATGCATGCCGTCAGCTACAGACCCTGCTGATAAATGATTGTGCATCTGTCTCAATATGCTTTGTGAACCATGTTCCATTTTGTATGAATGACAAAACCAGAGAGATAATAGTCCTTGGGTAAGGCTTTATCCAGAATCCCCTGTATCCATCTATTAGGATGGCAACGGGTTCAGTTTCAGCTCCTGGGTTCCTCTGCACTGCCTGCAGGGGAGCAGGTGTAGTCTGGGAGGCAGCTGAGGACCACACTGGGGTCCCCTCAGGGGCTTCCACTTTGCAAACAGTCACTTCTGGAAACCTCAGTGCGTAGATCAGGTAGATTTGGGTGCCTGAATGTCTTTAGGAAGTTGTAGTGTGTTGCAACCCTAACTGAGTGTGCTCGGCTGATGGAGTACCAGGCTGATGGCCACAATGCTGAGCAGTATCCTCATGCCCATGATGTAGCAGTAGTTTATGTGGGCTGCTACTGTAAATTCACTAACACAAATCAGCTGTGATTGCTTTTCAACCCTGATCAGTTAAATTTGATAGAAAAATCACTGATCAACCTGACAAAGTACATTAACAGCAATATGTCCACACAACTCTGTTTTTCCCCCTGCTGTGTAGGGACATCAGCTGCCCCCCTGTAAGGAACATCCACAATGGGATGTTTTTGGGAATGTGAGTTTCCAGCTGGAAAAAGTGAGAGCTGCTGGGCAACAGCTACTTCGCCTGATTGAAAGAATACAACTGTTTTGTTGAGCTCTGTTTCCAGTGTTTCTATGATTATGAATTCAGTTGTTCACATTTTGTCATAGGCATTTTCCATGGATTAGGCATTCTGTTTCCACCCTTCCCTTAAAACCATGCTCTGGCTACAGGACACTCCGTCCCTCTGCTGACTTGTTGACTTGCTGATTCTACAGGGTTAACATATTTGAAGGGACATGATAATGAAAAAATTAAGCAGCTCATTCTGCAACAGGTAGGAATCATCTGATGCTTTGTAGGTGTCAGATAAACATAGCAAACAAATGTCAACAGCTCTGTGGTAATGAGACAACCAGGACTTACATCTGCTAAGAAATGCTCAGGGCCAGCTTCTGACACCCTCTGACTCTCCTGACTGTCTTACCTGCGCATATGCTGCTCTAGAGAAGACGCTGGCAGTATCTGCACCCGTGATATATACTGCCAGTGAGATACTGGCAGTATCTGCTCCAGTGGGGAGTGAATGGAATTATTTGAGCCCTGCTGCTGCTAAAGTGCTAATGCTCTGGAAGCCCCAGGAGCCAGCATTGTCTAAAGAATTAGTACAGTAATTAACAGGCTCCCTAAACACCATTTTCCAGAAGTTCAGCTTTAATGATCTCACCTCAAGAGGTCGAACTTTCCTGGCTAGACTAGAGCCAGTAAGGGTTATTTGACCTTTTTGTAGTTTAGCTACAGACTATTATAATCATTATGATTTCAAAAATAGTTTCCCCCATTGCAGCATTACAGCACAGGATATGTCTCTGCGTGCTCCAGAGAATCTGCGCTTTGTTACTAAGGTCAGGCTGGATTTCCAAGGATCCAGAAAAGCACCTGGTTAGCTCCAGGAGTCTAGTTATGCAGGCACTGCCACTGGGACACAGCGCTGGACATCAGGAAGTCTCTGGCTTCAATGAAATGTGCAACTGTGGCTTTCCCAGCCCACACAGGTCTTGCCTCTTTCCTCCACAACACACCTCTCCCTGGCACCAGGGCAGGTCAGGGACCCATTGCAGGGGGGAAATTTTATCCATCTCCCTGCAAATTTTCCAAGTAGCAGAGTGGCAAGGAGGCCATCTCAGGGTTACTGCAGGGTGACCACAGATCTCCTTGATAAGGTGGTGGATGCCAGATGAAGCATGGCCTGTGACCAAGACTTCCTGAAGCCTGCTGCTGTCCCTCCTTTGTCAGCTCCCTGTGTCAAGCAGCAGGCGGGCTGTCACTGTCCTGGGCTCTCCTGGCTGTTGCAAGGAGCACAACAACCCACCGTAGCATTGCAAACTAGGCCTTCTCAGGCAGAAAACTACACAGTCACAGGTCAGATACCGTTTGATTTTGGGTCTTAGACTAAAGATGTTGCCCCTGTGCTGAGCAGGACAGACAGCATGGCTAATGCTCTGGCAGCGCCTGGGGCTGGCTCCTGACTGCTGTCTGAGGGAGTCCTGCAGGCCTTCTCAGGGGTGGTCCCTGTCCCACTGCTGCTCCTTTACTCTTTCACTGGTGGCCATTTATTCCAGACCATAATAGACAGGCATGTCCTGCTCTCTGTTTTGCCCTTCTTGGCCTTATTTCTGTCCCCTCCCTGGATGGGCTGCATAGAATCACAGAATAGTTAGGGTTGGAAAGGACCTTAAGATCATCTAGTTCCAACCCCCCTGCCATGGGCAGGGACACCTCACACTAAACCATGCCATCCAAGGCTATGTCCAACCCCACCTTGAACGCCGCCAGGGATGGAGCATTCACAACTTCCATGGGCAATCCATTCCAGTGCCTCACCACCCTCACAGTAAAGAACTTTCTCCTTATAGCCAATCTAAACTTCCCCTGCTTAAGTTTGAACACGTTACCTCTTGTCCTATCACTACAGTCCCTAATGAAGAGTCCCTCCCCAGCTTCCCTATAGGCCCGCTTCAGATATTGGAAGGCTGCTATGAGGTCTCCACGCAGCCTTCTCTTCTCCAGCTTGAACAGCCTCAACTTTCTCATCCTCTCTACATATGGGAGGTGCTCCAGTCCCCTGATCGTCCTCGTGGCCCTCCTCTGCACTTGTTCCAACAGTTCCATGTCCTTTTGATGTTGAGGACACCAGAACTGCACACAATACTCTAAGTGAAGTCTCACAAGAGCAGAGCAGAGGGGCAGGATCACCTCCTTCTATGTGCTGGTCATGCTCCTTTTGATGCAGCCCAGGATACGGTTGGCTTTCTGGGCTGCGAGCGCACACTGCCGGCTCATGTTCATTTTCTCATCGACCAACACCCCCAAGTCCTTCTCCTCAGGGCTGCTCTTAATCTCTTCCCTGCCCAGCCTGGAGCTGTGCCTGGGATTGCTCTGACCCAGGTGGAGGACTTTGCATTTAGCATGGTTAAACTTCATCAGGTTGGCATCAGCCCACCTCACAAGCGTGTCAAGGTCCCTCTGGATGGCATTCCTTCCCTCCAGCATATCAACCAAAACACACAGCTTGGTGTCATCGGCAAACTTGCTGAGGGCGCACTCAATCCCACTGTCCATGTCACCCACAAAGATGTAGAACATGACCGGTCCCAACACCGATCCCTGGGGGACACCACTCGTTACTGGTCTCCAGCTGGACATTGAGGAATTGAACTTTGCGTGTGGCCATCCAACCAGTTCTTTATCCACCGAGTGGTCCACCTATCAAATTGATGTCTCTCCAACTTAGAGACAAGGATGTTGTGTGGGACAGTGTTGAACACTTTGCGCAAATCCAGGTAGATGACATCAACTGTTCTATCCTCGTCCATCAGTTCTGTAGCCCCATCACAGAAGGCCACCAGATTGGTCAGGCAGGATTTCCCCTTGGTGAAGCTATGCTGGCTGTCACCAAGCACCTTGTTGGTTTTCATGTGCCTCAGCATGCCTTCCAGGAGAGTCTGCTCCAAGATTTTGCCAGGCACAGAGGTGAGACTGACTGGTCTGTAATTCCCTGGGTCATCCATTTTCCCGTTCTTGAAAATGGGGGTTATATTTCCCTTTTTCCAGTCATTGGAAACTTCACCTGACTGCCATGATTTTTCAAATATGATGGACTAATCATAGAATCATAGAGTAGTTAGGGTTGGAAAGGACCTTAAGATCATCTAGTTCCACCCCCCCTGCCATGGGCAGGGACACCTCCCACTAAACCGTGCCATCCAAGGCTATGTCCAGCCCCACCTTGAACGCCGTCAGGGATGAAGCATTCACAACTTCCGTGGGCAGCCCATTCCAGTGCCTCACCACCCTTACAGTAAAGAATTTCATCCTCGTATCCAATCTAAACATTGCATCAAGCAATGTGCACTGCAGCCTTCAGAGCTGGGGCAACAGCGGAGCTGAACCCAGCCCAGCATTCTGGGCTTTTCCTCCTCACCCATCTCCACAGCCTTCTCTTCCCTGCTCTTTCCTCTCTCTGGTCACATGCCATTCGCCACCTTGCTTCCCCAGGAGGCCCTGCCCCTGTGTTCCACACTGGGGCAGGCTGCAGTGTCCTGCAGGGAGAGGTAAGGAGTCAGCCAGCTTCTCCAGGTGCTGCCCTTCTGTCCCGCTGCTGGGTCCTGCCAGGACAGCTGGTACCCTCAGCCATACAAACAGCACAAGATACTTAGCACAGAGTCTGTCATCTTGTGCCTGAGGGTGAGCGTGAGGAGGGCAGAGGGGAGGGAATACCTCTCTCCACCGCATGCTGCTTAGAGAGAAGCATGGTTTGCTATGATGCCAGAGATCAACCATGTTATTGCTTAATTTGCATTGTGGGCCTCTTGCATGGCTTACATCATAGCATTTCAGCTCAGACCCATATGTTATCAGCTGCTAAAAGGATTACTCTGAAAAATATCTGACACTGTATGTAACTCTCCTAGCTGCTGAAATAGTTTTAACAGATAACACTGTGCTTCTGTTAACACTCCCTTAGACACCTTAAGAATGCTAGTCACATAAATAGATAGATGCTTCTATACCCCTGAAACCAAAGACAATTTTTGGACAGATTCATACTGTCCCAAAGGAATTAAAGAAACAGGTTTGTTGACAAGTAAGAGCAAGATTTTCCTTTCCAATTCTAGTTCAAATATGTCTTCTTCACCTACTTGATCATGTACTCCATCTGATACTCTGGGCTGCACAAAATGGCCAATACGATGCTCTGCATGCAAATACAAGTACAACCCTTCGGTTTGCAAGGTATTCACAGCTCATACCAAAGCAGGTGGACCAAAACCGTCTTGATTTTGTGACCCATTCAGATTCCATTCCCACTGAACCTGATGTTGTGGGGCACAAGATGTCTGCATCTTTCCTGTTTCTTTGCCCTTCTGGTTTGTCAGCATCACAAGAGACCTTTTGGTCTTTGTTTACAGGTTTGTGTCTTGTATCCAGCCTGTACACCTGCCTTTTCACTTCCTGACTGTACATTCTCCATCCCAGGGCCCCATTCGGGTGGTGTCGCCATGTTTTCCTGCTATATGTGTATCCCAGGCATCAGCTCTGGGTATTAGTCTGATTGATCCAAAGGGTGAGCTTGAATTTAGTCCTCTGAGGTTAAAAGGAACCACTCTATTGACAGTCCTGCATAAAATATGACAGCCTGGGAGCCAGATGACCGCATTGTCACCTATAAACCTGTGTCCCTGTTCTGGAAGGGGAGAGAACTGTAGCTAGGCACTGTCAGTCTGCCTTGGATAGACCTGGGTGTGTTCAAGTCTGGAAGAGAATGTTCCCATGCCCTTCAAGTGTCTTACCCTGAAGTCCCTCACAGAGGCAACAAGCTTGGGCAGATGTGGAACAGCACAATCAAGGGGCTATAGCCACTTAATTACCCTAAGGGCCAACCGAAACTATACCCTGATTTTCCTTTTATTTTGTCCACAACTTCTGGAAACCTTTTCCTATTGCATTCATTTAGCCTTCAATGCTCTTAAAATGAAATTGGCTTTGCCTGCTCCCTACCAGGGCTTTTTTTATGCGCAGATTGCCGTGGATAGGATAGACGAACATTAAAGCGAGACCAGAAATCTGATCAAATCTCATGCTTACTCTTGTTGCCTACAGCAACACAGCCTACACATCTGGAAAATAATTTTCTGAGGGGCTGCACTTCAATGCACAAGTTGACTCATAAGTAAATTAATTAACCTTCTTGATTTTACCTTGCTTAGGCTATTTCCAACTTCCACGAGTGTCTTTTATTTCTTTTCCAATCACATAGAAACCAGAATGTAACTCAGCACTATAAACTGAAAAAGAAGACAGATGATGCATTTCAATGCAATTAAGCCTTTCATGTTTTCTTTTTTTTTAAGTGAAGTTTCAAGTGACAAACTGTAAGAATTGCAGGTATGTTTTTAAGAGATGTTTTTAGTCAAAAAGTTGTAACAGTTAGGGAACAAGGCACTTTCAGCATCACTTGGTGCAAAGTAAGGGAGGGAGGCAACAGAATGAAAACGCTGTAGGGTAGCCTGCCCCAGGTTGTGACCTTTTGTGAGTCAGATTGTTAATGGAGATGCAGTTTTTAGTAACTATAGCTACAACTAGTATCAGACACAAATGCTGCTGGGCACCTCCTTGTGAGAAGGGACTGGTTCAGTATGTAGGAAGACAGGAAATTTACACCGTTTACTGTGAAAACAGCAGGGACAGCCAAGGTTCAAGGTGGGCCACTGAAGAATATGTCTACCTTAGTCCATCTTCACCTTTCATAGTGCCTGTTCCTAAATCACACAGGTCGTCTTCAGGTGGAGCACTCCTTTCCTTGCGTCCAGGTTAGAGGACTTCTCTGGTAGCATACACCAGAATAGCTGTAGTGAGATGTCAGTCCACGAGAGCCTATCTGATCCTCTGGGCTGAGGCATGGCACATCCTACGGACTGTGGCAACTGAAAAAGCAACAGAACTGGCAGTGCCAAAGTGCAGCCTGGTAATTCATGGCAATTCTTCCAAGAAGTCCCCAGCACACCTCAAAGACACTGAGCTTACCAATCGCCACTGTCCTGTGGGAGAGCAGGAAAACGCTACCTGATCTGCTGCTAACCCTTCTGCAGAAACTGAATTCTCAGCGCTCTGCAAGTGAAAAGCTACGTCAGCTGGATGAAGCGTGACAAGACCGGAACAATGTCATTATAGGATGGTACCATGGCTACAGCCACCCAGGAGTTAAGCTGTGATCTTGTAGAAGAAGAATTAGATGGGCAAAAGACCAAAAGGCAAAACCTTGTCCCCATTTGGGTATAAGAAACAGAGTTTTGTTTCCGAGTAGTTTGTGGTTTTTTTTTCCCTGGGACCAGGGTGGAATTAGACACACAGTAACCAGGACAAACATCAGACTGAGGATTAGGCTCAGTACTCTACGTGCTGTTTTGGAACACGCGTGTGTTTCTACTGAGAAGTGTGGAAATGTCAATGCAGCAAGGATGTAAGAATGCTCTAATGAGTGTAATTCAGACATCATACAGGCCTGCTAACTGGCACAGAGCCTGGGATTTGTTAGTGGATGACCATGCCCCAGCCAATCAGTTAAGTCACTGTTCCTCCATTCTTAGAGTAAATGTGGAAAGGCTTCAGTTTCTGGAAGCGTACTACTGGTAATTGCAGAAATCAATTGCCATTTTGTTTCTGCCAGGGAGGGTCTCAACTTGCCAAGAGGCAAGCAGACCTCTCCCAGCCGTCCAGCAGACTCCCTTCTGACTGAAAGCACTTTTTCTTTCACATTGATTTTCCTCCAGTCTGCTTGTAAAGGGGTAACTTCCAGTGGGCTCTTTCTAGCCACTGTGCACAGCTGTTTGCAATGGAGATGCAAGTACTGTTTGCTTCTTCAACAACAACCTGTGACCTTATGGAGTAGGATAATTCAGCAGTCCCATTGATTTGTTTCCTACTCTTAGTATTTGCTCTTGAAGACCAGGCAAGTGTTCTTGTTAACTTACAAGACAAGAAAGTTGATTGCTGTGCACAGTGTCTCTTCAATAAGCTTTCTGTGAACTAACCGAAGCTCTTGTCCTGTCCCTGCCCACTGCACTCCAGAAGCAGCATGTAGGTGTGGGTGGAATTGGGACCACTCATAGGCTCAAAGCAGAGCTGCAACTGCCAGCTATTCAACCTGCAGACCTGTGATGCTGTCTCTAACAGGGGTGGACATTCCTAAGTGTTACAGCTATGCTGAATTCTTACTCCCTTTCATTAGCCAGAAATTTATGCCACTCCTTTCTAGTTATGCCTTCTGAACTGTCCCAGCCTTCCTTCTCAAAGGTCCTAAATACTGCTGGTCAACATCTTGCCCTGTTCTACATGGAGACATTCAAGCAGGCTTACAAGGCAGCCCATAGGAAATGGCAGCAGCAGAGACATGCCCTTTGCTTTGAAGCTGGTCATGACCCGTTTCACATACACCCTAAAAGTAATCTTAAGAGCACCAGCCATCATGGAACAAGACAAAACATTATTACTGAGCACTGCAGACAGCTTTGTTGTGTTTCAGCCGCCAACAGGGGCCTTGAGACATTTTTGTCTTGTTTTCTGTTAATGGCACAAGGCTCAGATACGTTTTTGTTCCAGAGTCCTTCCAAGAACTAAGGCATTGTATGGGGTTGGTATTTTATACTCCAAACATGCCATTTGCAGCTGAAATGTTCTGCAAATTAACTGAGAGAGAACCCAAAAGTATGCTGGTGGTAAGAAACTTCCTTTATAACAAGGTTATGTACTATATAGCACTGTGACATTATCGCAATCACTTACAATAATAGCATCAACAATCCTATTTTTAATCCCAGTTGTTGCATTAGCAATGCTGATTGCTATTAGCAAAGCAAATATTCATGACATTTCCAAACCTTTGCAGCTTTGTGAATGAAGGCAGGAGCATTCGTCATCTTTTGAGAAGCTGTAGAATGCTCATCTGCGCAATGAAATTTTGGTGATACTGAGGCTAATCAGGACATGCAGATGAGAGCTAAAATTGCTGTAGAAGGTTTTCTCTCCAGGGAAAGTCATTACTCTTCAAAGACCAAGGAAAGCATCAAAGTTTCTCCTGGGAAGGTGAGGGGTGAAGACTCCATGCATTAAACCCAGTTATCTTCATTTCTATATTAAAAATGTGTAATTTTTTTCTGTGGGGATGCACAAAAGCATTAATGATATTTTAAAATTTTAATTAGTTTACAAATTTAAATTAATTTACAAATCAATGATTTGTAAGTAGTATTCTCTTCCCCCAACTACTTTAAAACTTTTGCTCTTCCCCCAAGTCTCTGCTACAGAATCGAACCTCAGGCATTTATTCTTCTTCCACTTTTGTATTTTCTTCTTTTCATAGTTGCATTTTAATGCAATAGTGGAAAAGGCTGTTCCAAGTGGAGGGGTTCAGCATACTTGACATGGGTCATTTTGTACCTGGACTGCATGAGTCAGCTATCTTGAAGAGAGCAATGGTGGATTATTTTTTAGTCTGAGTACAAGAGTGGGAGTTAGGACCACCACGTTTAGCTATAGAGAGCTAATAATTCCCAGAAATATCAGTTGTTGAAAATCTTCCTATTGTTCACACAGGCATAACCAAGCTATTTTATCAGTGTTGATTACCCCAGCAGAAATCTTGCAATGTCTTGTGGACTCTCAAAGACAGGTCAGACCTTCAGAGTTACTAATTGAATCCTCTGTAAGAGTGTACATTTGGATGATTGCAGTTATGTAATTCAGTCAAAATAAGCATCTTGTGTGGGCAGTGGGTAACATCCAGCAAGTTCTTGCCACATAGGTACAATGCTTATTTATAGGTGGATGGGACAGCTGGCTACAGAACTAGTCACTGGACACTAGTGTCACTGCTTGCATGTACAAGGATGGTTGTGACCTTTTTGTCTCAACCTCAGCCACCAAGCAATAGCACTGCTAAAAGCAGGTGCCATCTTCTGAAAAGTCTGCAGTGCCTTTGCCACCAGAAGCAAGCTGAGGCAGCATGTTTGTAGTGGATGAGAGCATCTGCTGTTGAAGTGCTGTCTGTGCCCCTAGGCTTTGGAGGACTCTCACCCAGCCTACAGGCTGAAAGTTTCCATTGCACTTCATCATCTTAGTTCCCACCCACCACCCCTCCAAGAAATCAGGGAAAACATTTGCTTTTTGGTGCAAGAGATTCCTTGGCTTATAGGTCACAGGATGCCTCTGTTCTGAAGTAATTTTCACTACCATAGCTGCCGTAGCAGGGTATTGACACGGTGTTTGATTTCAGGCCAACATACAAAAAGTCAAGCTGTGCATTTGTTTTCTCCTTGTTCAGGCTGGAAGAAACACTGCTGAGGTTTTGGTCTCCTCACTGGCTTCAGGGAGAAAGCCCTGGATAGCCTCTTCAAGCCAAAAGACTTCCCTGCAAGTCTGGGAGCACTTAACACCCCTGAAAGCAAGTTGCAGCCAAGAATGGCTGACCTTTGAAACCTCCACACATGCCTAGGGCACCATGCACTGCAGCACACTCAGATGGCTGCCTTTTTAGAGCAATGCTCTGAATACTTCTGGAGCTCCCAAGTCAGCCAAGTCTGTGGCTTCTTAACTGCCAGGGATTTTGAACCACTGCTCTGCAGTTCAGCAATATCATATTCCATAGACCGAATGGCACATCTCCAATCACCTTTGTTTGTGATAATAGCATCCCCTTTGTTCTGCTGCCACTCAAAAGATCTTTTCATTTTCTTAAATCTGAAAGACATGGTGCATGTGTGTGGGAAGGTGCCGGGAAACGAACAAACTCAGCCCATTTAGGTCTTCAAAAATCTTTCTAATAAGCATCTTGGAACTATGTGCTGACATTGGGTGATGTGATCCGGCTCAAAGAAGGAGTAGGCATGCTGTTCTGCAGCTGAGAACCTATTGCAGTCACCTACAGACAAAGCTGAGAGGTGTTCTGCTGCTGAGCCAGTAGAGCTCTTCAAGCAAATGAAGTTGTAAGGCAGCAAGCGAAGCTTACTACAAACACCCTGACTGCCATGTCTGAAGTCCTAGAATGGACTAATTAACTAATTATGTGAGGCACAGGAACATACAGGGTAGGCTCTGGACTATATCAGGCATCCAAAAAAATGAAAGTGAAGACTATCCTTTTATCTGAATTTACGGCAGCCTGGACTTCTAATCTGTTACCTGGACTTCAGTGTTCACAATTTCCTATTTAGATTTGGGAAAGCTGTTTGTAACAGGACATGTAACTTCTGCTTGAAGTTGGTACTTTGAAATTAAAATAATATGAGTAAAGTGGAAGAGTTCCTTTCGTTGATATAACCCAGAATGTGTGATTTAGTAATACGACAACTGAGCTGCTGATTATAAAACAGACAGAAAGTAGCTGTGGTCTGCCAGTTGTTATATGGAGTTTTATTATTTTAAGTTTAATTTCGGAATCATTAGCCATCAGACAAATATTGCATGTTTTAGCTGAATATGGTAAGATAGTGTGTGCAAATGCTAAGACATCAGAACTACAGGGCTTTTAAAGTTATTATGAAAATGGTTCATGTATCACTAGGATGACATTATTTTGTTTTATGGAACTTGTACTAGGGGATGATTTTAAAACTGCATATTGAATTGCAGGTTCCTGCATTTATACCGTGGCATTCATGTAAGTGGCCTTTATTTCCTATAGCTTTATGTTACTGTTTTAACAGCCCTTTTAATTCACATTGCTTTATCCAGGAATGATGCTGTAAGTGCCCATATCTGTGTCTCCTCATATACATTTAGCAGATTACTGTCTGTTTCTGTGGAGCTCTGGCTCACCTCCCCCTCAGCTTTGGGGCCTTTAGGGTGCAAAGGTGAAGCAAAAAGATGGGAACCTGGCAAGAGTCAGAACTTGGGATAAGAATCCTTTTGGAAATTCTCTCTGTTTGTGACATATAAGGAACCCAAGACCCACTTGGGTCACTTCAGTGACTCTCTTTCAGCTAAATTTTTCATGGCTATGGTTGTTTCAATGAAATGAGAGACACACCACCGCCCTTGACCCTTGAGTCCCCTCAGTCCTTGCCAGTCCCTTCTCAGCTGTGGCCCCATGAAGGCTCCTCTGCAAGTTGTGGTCCTGCCTTCCAATTGGGGAAGCAAGAAGCATTTGCTTTCCATTTCTTCACAGCTGCACAGGTCAAATACTACCCTCATTTTTAACTCTCTGTGGTGCAAAAGGTGTTTCCTCCTGGATGGAGGCAATTTTGCAGCTGCTGAATGGTCTTGTTGAATCATTTTACCTTTCCTGTCACTGAGTATGCACTGAACATCAGGAAATCGTTACAATGAATTGGAAGACTCTGTGTATCTGTACACACAGCAAACGCATCACCCAATTGTCTGCAGTAATGTGCAGGGTAAGTTAAAATACCTCACACACAATATTTGGCTTCTGAACCATGGTTCCAAATTGGCCATCACCAGAGTAATGACTGTACTCCCTACCAGCTGATGAGCATGTAACCTTGCAAATACTCCCTTGCCACCCTCTGTTGCTGTGATCAGAAGAGCTGGCCTTATTTCATCAAGGCAGGGTTGGACATAGCCTCGGGTGGCATGGTTTAGTGTGAGGTGTCCCTGCCCATGGCAGGGGGGTTGGAACTAGATGATCTTAAGGTCCTTTTGAACCCTAACTATTCTATGATTCTATGTGGTTTCTATGCACTGCTGCCAGGGTTCCTCTCTTCTGAGTTCCCAGAGCAGAGCATCCAGTGCAGGGAAATCTCTCGCTGTCCTCAAGTAGAAGAAACAAAATGGAAACCTGAGCAGCTGCCATTTATGTTAGAAGTTCAGCTTCCAACTAAAGTTGGTGCTAGGTTACCTCCTGAACCTGGAGCCTTAGAGAATGAACTCTAGCTTTCAAGGAGAATTCATTCTGTTCATACTGATGTTTTTTTCTCAAGCTCAGGCAATCTGTGCAGTATCCAAAAAGTGCAGAGTTCTAAATGCCTGCTGGTGGAAAGAGCCATACTGTCCTCAACTCCATCAGCATGGCAGCCTTCCTAGATGTGCATGGGCCTGATCGTGTTCCACCTCTTCCTCACTGTGAGATGTGGAACTTTCCTTACGTCCTTGTCTTGATGGGTGGAAATGTGGGCAACAAGAACGTATCAGTGATTTGTGACAATTGTACTGCTACACTTGGTCAGGACAATAAATTTGCAATCAGTAGAGCTTTTCCAATGAGGGCTACTTTGGAATAACTCCATACCATCAGGTCATAGCATCAGGTAGAAGGAGTGCTCTGGGTTCAGAAATTACCAAGGCTCTGTGTATTTTTTCTGAGTAGTAAAATGAGATTTAGCCCTGAAGGGTTCCCAGTGTAGTTATTAAGGGTCTGTTATTACTAAAGAAGAGTTCTTAGGCACATAACCTGAGCAGGTCCATGTTGCTTTACTTGGGCTACACAGGTTAATCACCAGTGACTAGCTGCAACGTCTTGCAGCATTTGATATGGTTTTCTTCCCATCAGCTGTAGCTGAGACAGAGAGAACTAACTTGGGGAATGCGTCATCCAAATCATGCACTCGTAACAGTGGAGCTGACATAGTAAGAGCATACCCAGCTGTGGGCTGCAGAAATGAGACGGGTTTGATTGCTTTTCCTGCAGTGTTCCCTGAGGCCATCTGCTTCCAGACCTTGTGGAGAAGTGCAGAGGCAGCAGCTGGGCAGAGTGAGACAATAGGATAAAGACAGCATGGAGTGACAATGTTCTTCCATGCACAGCCATTTGGGACACTGAAGGATGTGTTCCCTAAATCACTCTAGTCTGTGCCAAATGTGCTATGAGGTCCTTAGCAATGTTGACTCTGAGTGGTTCTTATGATGCTTAATTGCTACGGAAATCCTCTGTCTTCCTCTCCCACCCAAAAAGGCCAGTGGGGCTGCCTGAGAAGACTGACTTCTCAGAGCAACCCTGAGGTCTGATTGACCCACCAGGTCTTCACTGTCTGTGTTGAAATGGCAGGGAAGAAGGTGACAGAAAACCCACACTTTTCCTTCTGTCCTTTTATTCCTCCCTTCCTCTTTCTCTCTCCCCATCCCTCCATTACTGCATCCCTCCATTTTTTATCCTTCCATCCCTCCATAGCTCCATTCTCCATTCTTCCTTGGTTTGGCATCTCATTCATTACCTATATGTAGGTGGGAAGAATCTGACCTACTCTAGTCGGTCCCACTGACTATTACCCACTCCTGGTAATACATGTGGGTGCTACTGATATAGATAGCAGTAGCCCGGAGACCATAAAGAAGGACTACGGAGCTCTGGGAGAGGTGGTTAGGGGCTCTGGAGCTCAGATTGTCTTTTCGTCAATTCTCCAGGATACAGGGCAGGACCTTAAAAAGGCTAGGAGGATTGGGCAGGTTAATAAATGGTTAGAAGGGTGGTGCTATAGCCAGGGGTTTGGGTACCTTGAACATGGGACTCAATATAGTAGGCCAGGTCTACTGAGGGCTGGTGGAACTGGTCTGACAAAGAAGGGGAAGAGTGAATTTGGTAGGAGGCTTGCCAGACTGGTGAAGGATGCTTTAAACTAGATGTGTTGGGGGAGGGGGGCATCATTCCATCCCAACACACCCAGTCGGTTGGCAGCACCTACAGTAAACGTTCGGAGCAATGTAGAGATATTCCAGCTGCTCCAGCCAATGAGCCGGCTTCAATTGGATCTCGGCTCAAATGCCTCTACACAAATGCCCGTAGTATGGGGAACAAAGAAGAGGAATTAGAGATGTGTGCACATCTACGGGGGTATGATATCATAGGCATCACAGAAACATGGTGGGATGGCACCTATGACTGGTGTGTTGGAATGGAAGGTTACCGGCTCTTTAGGAAAGACAGGCCCAGTAGACGGGGAGGGGGAGTTGCTATTTATGTTAGGGATAGGCTGGAGAGTACGGAACTCTGTCTGGGGACAGGTGAGCAGTCGACAGAGAGTTTGTGGGTCAGGGTTAAAGGGAGAACAGCGATGGGTGACATTATTGTGGGGATCTGTTACAGACCGCCTGACCAAGGGGACTTGCTGGACGAAGCGCTCTATAGACAGATAGGAACAGCCTCACGCTCGCAGGCCCGTGTTCTTATGGGAGACTTCAACCACCCTGATATCTGTTGGAGGGATGGTACGGCCTGGCACAAGCAATCCAGAAGGTTCCTCGACTGTGTGGAAGACAACTTCCTTCTGCAAGTAATAGAGGAGCCGACAAGGAGAGGTGCCATGCTTGACCTTGTCCTCACCAACAGGGAAGGGCTGGTTGGAAATGTGATGCTCCAGGGCAGCCTTGATTGCAGCGATCATGAGATGGTTGAGTTTGAGATCCTCAGGACAGTGAGAAGGGCGTGCAGCAAGCTCACTGCCCTGGACTTCAAGAGAGCAGATTTTGGCCTCTTCAGGAACCTGCTCAGTAAGGTTCCATGGGATACAGCCCTAGAGGGCAGGGGAGCCCAAGGCTGTTGGTTGATATTCAAGGATCACCTGCTGCAAGCTCAGGAGCGATGCATCCCAACTAGAAGGAAGTTTAGCAGGAGGGCCAGGAAACCTCCTTGGATGGATAGGGACCTGCTGAGCAAAACTCGAAGGAAACAAGAGGCTTATAAAAGGTGGAAGCAAGGTCAGGCAGCCTGGGAAGAATACAGGGATGTTGTCCGGGAAGCTAGGGACCAGGTTAGGAAAGCTAAGGCCCACTTAGAATTAAAATTGGCTAGGGATGTTAAGGATAACAGGAAGGGAATTTATAAGTACATTGCCAATAAAAGACAGGTTAGGGACACTGTGGGCCCTTTCCAGAAGCTATCAGGAGAACTGACTACCCTGGATTTGGAGAAGACTGAGGTTCTTAATGACTTCTTTGCCTCAGTCTTTACCGGCAAATGCTCTGACCACACCACCCAAGTCTTGGAAGGCAGACGCGGGGACGGTGAGGGTGGGGACCCTGGGCCCACTGGTGGGGAGGATCTTGTTCAGGACCACCTTAGGAACCTGAATGTATACAAGTCCATGGGACCGGATGAAATCCATTTGTGGGTCCTGAAGGAGCTGGCAAATGAAGTTGCTAAGCCACTGTCCATCATATTTGAAAAATCATGGCAGTCAGGTGAAGTTCCCGATGACTGGAAAAAGGGAAATATAACCCCCATTTTCAAGAACGGGAAAATGGATGAGCCAGGGAATTACAGACCAGTCAGTCTCACCTCTGTGCCTGGCAAAATCTTGGAGCGGATTCTCCTGGAACTCATGCTAAGGCACATGAAAACCAACAAGGTGCTTGGTGACAGCCAGCATGGCTTCACTAAGGGGAAATCCTGCCTGACCAATCTGGTGGCCTTCTATGAAGGGGCTGCAGAACTGATGGACAGGGGCAGAGCAGTTGATGTCATCTACCTGGACTTGTGCAAAGCCTTTGACACTGTCTCACATGACATCCTTGTCTCTAAGTTGGAGAGACATCAATTTGATAGGTGGACCACTCGGTGGATAAAGAACTGGCTGGATGGCCGCACGCAAGGAGTAGTGCTCAGTGGCTCAATGTCCAGCTGGAGACCAGTAACGAGTGGTTTCCCACAGGGATCGGTGTTGGGACCCGTCTTGTTCAACATCTTTGTTGGTGACATGGACAGTGGGATTGAGTGCACGCTCAGCAAGTTTGCCGATGAATCAAGCTGTGTGGTTCGGTTGATAAGTTGGGGGAAGGAATGCCATCCAGAGGGACCTTGACACGCTTGTGAGGTGGTGTGGAGAGCTATTTGGCTGTGAACGGGCATGTGAGCAATCCAGACAACTGCTTGACAATTGTGGGGTAGTGACCCACAGGCACTGAGGCCTCGCCTGGGGGTTACTAAAGTTCATGTACGTGCAGAAGTCTTGAGAAAGTTAGCACGGAAAGCTACTGAGAGAGATGTGCAGGAGGGAACTGATAACTGTAACCTTGAAACATATGCTGTAATAGTTAACCAATCATTAAACTCTTGCTAGCACTCGGCTAAGTGAAGTTAACCAATCAAGTGTTAACGAATGTTCTACTGTTCTGAAACTTTCCTATAAAAGGCACTATTGCGCACAATAAATTGTTCAGCATTTGATCACATTGATCAGTATTGCATTGTTCCTTAATTCCCTGCAAGGTGGGCTGATGCCAACCTGATGAAGTTTAACCATGCTAAGTGCAAGGTCCTACACCTGGGTCGGAGCAATGCCAGGCACAGCTCCAGGTTGGGCAGAGAAGAGATTCAGAGCAGCCCTGAGGAGAAGGACTTGGGGGTGTTGATCGATGAAAAAATGAACATGAGCTGGCAGTGTGCGCTTGCAGCCCAGAAAGCCAACCGTATCCTGGGCTGCATCAAAAGGAGTGTGACCAGCAGGTCGAGGAAGGTGCTCCTGCCCCTTTACTCTGCTCTTGTGAGACCTCACTTGGAGTCTTGTGTGCAGTTCTGGTGTCCTCAACATAAAAAGGACATGAAACTGTTAGAACAAGTGCAGAGGAGGGCCACGAGGACGATCAGGGGACTGGAGCACCTCCTGTATGAAGATAGGCTGTGAAAGTTGGGGCTGTTCAGCCTGGAGAAGAGAAGGCTGCGTGGAGACCTCATAGCAGCCTTCCAATACCTGAAGGAGGCCTATAGGGAAGCTGGGGAGGGACTCTTCATTAGGGACTGTGGTGAGAGGACAAGGAGTAACAGGTCCAAACTTAAGCAGGGGAAGTTTAGATTGGATCTGAGGAAGAAATTCTTTACTGTGAGGGTGGTGAGGCCCTGGAATGGGTTGCCTAAGGAAGCTGTGAATGCTTCATCGCTGGCGGTGTTCAAGGTGGGGTTGGACATAGCCTTGGATGGCATGGTTTAGTGTGAGGTGTCCCTGCCCATGGCAGGGGGGTTGGAACTCGATGATCTTGAGCTCCTTTCCAACCCTAACTATTCTATGATTCTATGATTCTATATCATGTTTCCACCAGACCCAGGAACAAATGGGTGTAAACCACATTCAGGATTCTTTCACTGCATTCCTCGCTCGTTTGCTCACTCCTGGCTTCCCTCTTCTTTTACACATTAGTATATTGTATATACTGTAATGTAAGGACAGCTAGATCAGATATTTGCCATTCTCTCTCTCCAAGAGTGGCAAATAGGTGGAAAGGGTTAAGAGCAGGGCAAGTATATGCAATATTTCCATGCTATACAACCTCCACACCTGATGTGGTTTCCATGGATTTAAGAATTCTCATTGAATTCTGTCCAAGAACTGGCCCCTGCTTGAACCTATGGAAACTTTTACAATTCACAAATTCTTGCAGCAAGTAGATCTCCAAGTTCACTATACCTCACATGAAGTGTCACATGTTTCTGAATATGGTGCCCAGTGGTTTTGACTAAGAACTCAGTTTCTTATGTTGGAAGATGTACTGAAGAGCCACTCCTTTCCTACCCTCTACAAGAAAATTACGCGTCCATAGACCTTTGTGATATTACCCCTCAGCTCTCCTTTCTTCCAGACTAACAAAACCCAACTTAGTGATCCATGTTGTTCTCCAAGCCCTCTCCAATTATACTTTTTCTAGTTTGAGACAAGAAGACCAGGACCACTCATTGTATTGAAGATCTGCACAAATCATGAATTTATACAGTGGCATGGTGATGTCATCTAATAATTACTAGTATCTGATTTGCTTTATTGACTGTAAATGAGCAGTGAGGTGACATTTTTGTAGTACAGGCTCCCACAGCTTCAAGACTGTGTCATTTCTGTGTCCCCCCTTTCCCCTCCACTTTGAGTAGTAATAGTCAGGGTAAATGTAATAATTCTAATTTAAGAAACTAAGAATGTTGTACCTGCCAGAGACCTCCACAGGGAAGAGAAAACTCAGGAAACAATGGCCCACAAAGACAGAACAAGATCTTTACAACAACATTGGGATCCAGGAGGATGGTGGCTAGTGACCTGACTCAGTCTGCTAAGCAGCTGGGCCAGTAGAACACATAAACAATTTAATCCAGCACCTCTTTTACTGCAAATGAATAACAAAACCTTAATAAATCAACAATTACTTATTGCTGTATTTGGGATAATAAATTCTTTAGTTTATCAGTAGCTTGTGGCTTCCATAGCATGTTCTTTGAACAGTTTGCCTTTCAGTTACATCCCCTTTCTCTCCTGAACAATAAATTAGCATTCATTTTTCTTTTAAAGGAAAAGAGGGGAAAAAGAGGATATATTACATTTTTTTTCCAAAGCAAAAAGAAAAATGCAACATATTTTTGACATATATCTTAAAATAATATGAGAATAACTTTCTCCGCGTGTTAGATGCCTATGCATAAATAATAAAGTACGTTATGTTATTTACAGTGTTACACAATAAACTAAGAGAGTCTCATTTAACACACAATTCATAAAGACAGTAAGTGATGAAAACATCCAAGTATGTACAAGATGTATTTACAATAGGATAGAGAATTACAAATTATGATAATTGGCCATGTTCTTTGTCTGCCCTTCTCTGCAGCATTTCATAGGTGCTTTTTTTGTTTCTTACTAGAAGTAAGTCCCAGCTGATGTTAAGTAGCCACACTGCAGGGCCAAAAAGTATTCAACAGGCTGAGAAGTGTGTCCTTTGAGAAGAAACAAATTTACTATCCTGGATGCTCAGGAACTTCTTGCAATGTGTGTGAGAAGCAGGGAGATGCAGTGTTGTTGTTTTGGAGGACTTGAAAGAGAAGGAGCTTTCCTGTTTCCCTGATAAAGGCAGTGATTGATTGATCACTTAAATCTGGGAAGTCTTGGGGATGGCTCAAATGAGAAAGGAGTAGCTGGGCCAAGAGGAGGGAGTAGTTTTTTCTCTGTTACATGAGAACTTCTGAGGAGCTGTGATGATTTACATCAGCTGAATAGGCAGGCTGTACAGGTAGTGCACAACATATTCCAGCCCTACACCCTGACAGAAACCTTTTATTCTGGAATAATTCTTGCTTATAAACACATAAGCAAGAGAAACTCACAGCTCAAGTTAAATGGAAAGAAATCAGGACAATCTGAACAACTCCACCACCACTGGAATATTTTGCCCACCTCTTCAATGTCTCCTTCAAAATATCTCCTTGCCACGACTTTCACCCAGAAGTTGGCAAGGGTTACACAGGGATAATGTCTCAGGGGTGCTGGGACTGCCTAGCTCAGAGGTCTGGGTAGTGAAGCAAATACCCCTAAAAGGGGAGCTGGCCCTTCCCATAGGCACTTGCTGGCTCTGGTCCATGCTGCTGCATCTTCCGGCCCCTTGTCAAGAAGGAGCTGACTGCAGCCTGCCAGCTGAACCTCTGGCCATGTAGACTCGCTAACTCTGGGATGTGGACTTCACTGACACAGAGAACCCTCACAGTATGCTGAAAGCAAGTCCAGAGGTGAGGGGCCGCATCCTGCTTCTACTTCTGTGAGCGCCAGGCCAGGGCAACTCCCATAATTCACTGTTGCATGAACTGTGCTGTAAGGCTGGGCTCTCCCCAAAGACCTAAGGGCTTAGGCAGCCATATCCCCAATTGTATTTTCTTGTTCTTAGGTCCATGTGAAGTCCCCAGCCTAATTTCATGCTTATCTGATATCTGATAACACACTACTATATGTACTGGGGAGAAGGAGCAACGACTGCATGCCATTTTGACTTTGAGGCACTGCAACATACAAGAGGTGTAACATTTTTCTCTAGACCTACAATGAATATATCTCACACGTACAACTCCCAAGCATGCAATTGCTCCTTCATTTTATACTGGCCCTCCATAATAATAGTGTTAGTAGTCAAATAATTTACTCCATTCCAAGACAAGTTCCCTCTCCATCCTGATTAAGCTGTCTGGGCTATCACAGACACTTTAATGAGAGCCGGCCTTGTGAGTTATCTATACTGGAGGAGATTACAAAAGACCTGTGTTATAATCTCTGTTCTGCCACTAAAATGGGTGATTTTGGGGCAAATCTCTTGTTCCTCCACCATCTTTTTCCTGTCTTGTCTGTCCTGTAAGATCGTTGCAGCATCAAAGACCTTACTTAAAGGACAGATTTTCAAGTGTATCTCTGGAAACTCATCAGTGCACATCCTTTGAAAACTTGTCTGTATCAGGAAAGCCCACCTGGCCCTCTGTACTACTAAATTGCTGGGGAGGTGGATGTTCTGCTGCATGGGATTGAAGATAGCCATGACTAAGGGGATGAAAATGACTGTGTGGTATCTTGAATTCGTGGAGAGCTTTTGTCTGCAAAGGCAAAGTGTGTTTAAGTACATGCCAGCTAGGGAAAAAAAAAATGACAAAGGGGACTTAAATCCAGACTGTATGTGTTCGATAAACTTCACCATCTCCCATAGACTTCTCAAATAAGCGGTTGTGGTATATCAGCCACCATGTATCCCAAGGCTATGCTAGTTTCCCAGCCTTTTGCTTTCATCACCAACATCCTAGTGTACAACTTTGTCATTATGTTCTTCCTATACCAAGGGTTTTTTGTTCTCTTTCGGCTGAATCAGGGGGTCAGACAGACTCATCCATTACTAATGTAATGTGGTTTATTCACACAGTGAGTGACTCACTGATTTTCATTATCCTGATAAACAGCTCCATTTACTAGACTTTGCTTCTAGGTCTCAAATTAGTAGGTCACCTTGTTAAGAAAAACTCTTCAGTGCATGCTTAACTTTATGCATGCACTGGATACATCAATGGGAGTCTAACACATGCTGAAGATAACTTTTGCTGTGATTAGCATAAGCATATGCTTGAACAATTTACTGAGTCGGGACTTTAATTCCTCGGGTTTATATCTCACAAAATTTTCTTGACTTATTTCTCTTCATTTAACTGGGACCAAGATGTGGCCCAAAGGATAAGTGGAGTTTGGCTGAAATTCTTTTTCTCTTGACATGGCTCTTATTTAGAGTCCAGTAATACCTGTAAAACATATGTTCTCATTTTCAGAATCCCCGGAGTCTAGGGAAAACATTTGTTTTCCACATCAGTCCTGAGTCTATGCTGTGCCAACTGAACACACAACAAAAATCAAAAGAAGAGAGGAGGCAGAGTGACCCTCACTAAACTGATAGGAATTCTCTGCAAAAGAGGCCATTTGCTTCAGAACAAATGCAGCCACTCCAGCACTGACAGCATCTTTGTTCATTACTAGTCAAAGACTTCAAGACCATCACTGGCTATGTAAACACTGATATCAAATAGCCATGCACACTACAGCTGTAACCTACATAGTGCGTTTGCCTTCATAAATAGGCTTTCCATCAGCCTTGCCTCTCTCACCCCAAATAATGGAGCCAATAAAGGCGAGTAGAGATTAAGTTCATGCTTCTGCTGTGTCCTTCCTACTTGCCTATACCCTTTACCATTCAGCAAATCATTTCTTCCCTGAAAGTAATTTCTCTGTCCAAAAGTAACCCTTGCTCCAGCAGAAACTCTAACAAGGTATTGCTAGAAGCTTGTCAGTGCTCAGTTTGAGAAGAAAGGAGAGAAAATTAAAGGTAAACAAAAAGATAAATCTCCTATTAGAAACAAACATTAAGAAAAGAGGTGAAAACTGATTGCACTTTTATTAGTGGCATTTGATTTCTAGCTATATCTCTTCCTTGCTTGGTTACAGATAACTGCTATTATATTTGCCCCATTAACCTAAATGAATATTTTTTCTTTTTTTTTGCTTTTTTTCCTTTTTTTTTTTTTTTAATAGAGTATTGGGTTCAAAGCCTCAGCTAACCTAAGCCAATTTTCTAAGGGATAACTAGAACAATTAATATCTGGAAAATAATGAAATGGCAGCTCCTAGTGATTACAAGCTGACCTCTGATTAATAATATATTTGGTTTAAAATCACAGTATTACTTTCTTTCTATAAGTAACATTATTTAATGCAGGTTGGTGCTTTTTTTTTTTTTTTTTTTTGTTATCTTGCTGTAATTAATAGTAGCATGCTGTTGGATCTACTATTATTCCAGTGCTCAAAGAAGCAAACCTTTTGGCTGGCAGAGAGCAGACAAAACTCATCTCATATACGGAAAGCAAATAAAACTTCTTACAGAAGAAAATATTTTTTTTGTTATTTTTCTCAGCTTTTTTTTTCTGGTTTTTTTTCCTTCTTTTTTTTTTTTTTCTTTTTTTCTCCCGCGTGTGTGTGTGTTTTTCTGGTGGGGTGGATAAGGTGGTAGTGCCATTACAGGGCTTTTTGATCTGGGGATTCTACAGCAAGCGACCAGAGGGACTTCTGCGACTCTTGCAAATCATACATCCAGTCATTATAATGCAGTGCACAAAAAAGCCAGGACAACTGAGGGCTAGAAGGTTTTGCAAAATACTATGGGACAGCCATCGTTGTAACTGTACAAAACTTGCTTTTAACGTAACATAACATAAAGGCACCATTGATATCTTCCCCATTTTTGAAATACTGTAAAAAATTGCTACATATGGCACATAACACATTTGTACATAGGTATATTTAATTTATAAAAGTTTTTTTTTCCCTCTCCTGTTTTCTATCAGCGGAATTGCTAAAATAAAATAAATTGTTTAATTTAAAGGTGGAATACTTCATTATATAAAATAAAGTTTTACATGTGAATCTATGTGGTTTATGTTTTATACAGCAATAGGGTCTTGGTTAGCTATCACACTGGACAACCTTGTTTGCAACTCTTCTGGTGTGGAGAAACGGTTAGCCGGGTTAGTCCTGCTTTCAGCCATTCGGTAGGCAGGAGTTGGCTCCAGAGTGGTTGCCACGGCATTCGGTATGCTCAGGAACGGTGTATCCTCGCCTATTCTTTCATCTTCGGTTTCAGTCTCGGAGCTGCTGCTGTCAGAGCTTGTGTCGGAGTCTGCTTCCACCCTGCTGGAAATGTGGCCATTTGGCTTTGTTCTTTTGATCCTTCGGCTGTTGGCGAGTTTCTTTGGAGGCTCCTGTGCTGGTTCATACTCCTGTGTGGTCTCATACTCCTCATCTTCCACTATCTGCAGAGGACTTGGTGGCAGGCTGTTGCTCTCATGAGCAGCATTGTGGTGGAAGGAGTTGAACTGCTGAAGGTGTTGGTCATACTTCTCATGTAGCTGCAGTGGGGTCACCAGGAGCAGCGGTCGCTCTTCTTCTATGAGGGGGCTCACTGCCACTGAAGGGATGGAGACGGTCAAGCTGGAAGCCGGTGGTGACATTTTGGAGGGGCGTGACTTGGGAGAAGTTGGAGTGTGGAATTCGATGGGTGACATGCGAGCTGGTGTGGTCATAGCTGAGACATACCTGAAGAAAAGAGATGGGGAAAGGTTGCGAGCATGGGAGTGGTGGTGGCATGTGAACACGTGCTCACGTGGTCTGGGAAGCAAAAGGCAGGGTTCCTTTAAGATCCCCAGCATCCTCACACAAAGGTACAGGGAAACTTTCCTGTCGCTATTAATCCTATAAAACTGATGACTTCTGGGACTGTAGGCAAAGATGTTTGAGAGCAGGAGGAGCACAGCAAAGCTCCAGGTCTGTTTGCCTCAGAAGAGCCATGGAGATGCTATAAATTATTTGCCAGAAAAATTTCCTGGAGTGAATCCAGGAATAGGATTCAGAGACTGGGGGGCTGCCAGAAACAAACTGCATTTGCAAGTATTTTCTCAACAGGAAAACGGCTTCAGCACTTCTGGCAGAATTTGATCAGAACCTAGGGCGCACACAGACAGAAAGAGGGAGAGAAGGGAAGAGAACTGAGGGACAGCCCTCCTGTGGCTTCACCCGCTCCTGGCAAAAAAAACTATCTCAGGCTAAGGAGTAGAGCAAAGTCTAGACAAAATCTAGAGGCAGATTCTGCTGATTTTAATTACTAGGGGTCGTTGGAGTAGGATCTGCAGCACTCTCCCAGCAGCTTTGTGCTGCTCCACTCTTTAGGTGCTAGTTATCCTGGCTGGTAGGTCTATCTGCAAAGAAACGTGGAGGGTTATTTGTCCTTATCTGGCAACAATTGCTGACAGAGAGGACTGTCTGGCCTATTGTTCATGACTACTCTTCAAAATTTGCTCCTCTTCCTTCATTGTTTCTGAGGGAGCGGTAGTGTCCAAAACTAGGTTCAGAAACAAAGCTTAGGTGCCAGTACAGAGCTTGTCCCAAAGGATGAGGACAAAAAATATAAGACTCTCATCTGGTTTGAATCAGCAGAGCTCCATGAAATGCTATGAGGCTGTGTGGATTCATGCCAGATGAGGATCTGCCTGAAATCTCACAATCAAAAGCACACTGCCCAGTATGACATTTTGTATAGTTTGGCTTTGCTTTTTGTTCTTATCCTAAGTTCACCTGCCTGAATTTCATCTGTGTCTAAATTTAAAGTCTTTATAAGCTCCATCTCCTACACAGGCCCACTGAGACAAGTTATATGACTTTGATTGATAGTTATTTGGTTTTTCATCAGTGATTTATTTATCTGAGTCTGAAATTACAAAAATGAATCGAAATCCAACTTTCTTATCCAATCTATGACTTAGTTGCACATATTACATTTGATGAAAACTGAGTTACTGGATAAAAGAGAAACAGGGACGAATCCTGAACTACAGTGTAGTATACTAAATTGGTTTCAGTTGAGGCACACTGATTTACATCAACTGAGGAACAGGAGAAACTGGAGTTATGCATGGGAATTAATCAAGTTGGTTGCTAGTGAGAGCAGAGAGCAATTAATGTCTCTGCATTGGATGAATGATGTCATTCTGTATTTTCTTTCCATAAGTGAGCTTATCATCCCTTTCACTTTTTTAGGCACTGTCTGAAAAACTGAGGCCTCCCTGCTTCCCCAATTGGTGCAGTGTTGGATGTACATCTTCTTGTCCCACAGGATTTTAGCTATACTCATTCAGTTAATGCACTAAGTCAGTTGAGTGTGTCCAGCGCGCTGTGCATAGTTCCACCAGTGTCAAGTCAATCATACTAAGGTACGGTGCATTCTTGTATTTCTGGTGTATCCCCCACATCATAATGGAGCAGTGTAACAAGCTGCTGTCCATAAGCTGAGGCACAGAAGCCAAACACATGCAGGTGTAGCCCATCCAGAAAGGAAAGTTAAAAGGTGATAAATTTATCCGGCTTCATGTCCAACAAGTGGTAAACCATGCTTTCTCAGTGAAAGGGGATCAGAGTGCGTCCATGGCTAGCCAACAAGCATTACCTAGTTGAATGCTGCCAACTTCATTATGTAGTTCAGCCTTTCATGCAGAGGATGGTGGTTTTTTATCTTCTCTCCTGTAAAATGGCTAAGGACTTCCTAAAATGTAGGTACTTGGGGTCTTCTGCTTGTCTAAACAGGTGTCAGGGCATAGGATCCAACAAGATAGGGTAATGCGAAGAAACACCTTGTAATGTCTATTTTATTTCAAAATTGTGAAGTTGCTGGAGGACTGGGAGGTGAAGGGAGCACAGCTTTGGTATACCAATTCACAGCACAACAACATTTGATGGCTTCAGGAAGTAACTTGCTGGCTCGTACATTCCTTTATGTTTCAGAATGATTTTTAGTTGCAAATAACTCTAGTTTTCCCCCTTATATACACACATGTACACGAAATCCATCTCATAAATAATCTGATATGTGTTTCCTGCTTGCTAGAAATAGATGAGGCCTAATTTAATGCCCAGGAAAGTATCTTCTGCATTCCAAATTCATGGTCATTTCAGGCACATTTCAGGCTAGGCCATCAATGACTAGTGAATTATCACAGAAATGTTGCTGCCCTTCACTAGTAGCATAATCTTCAAGAAACGTTACTGTTGATAAAATGCCTTCTTTCTCCTTATCAAAATGGAAAGGCACATGCTTCTTTTCCCATCCTGAAGTCTAAACAGCTCATATAAGAATGAGGCTGTGGCTGTCCCAGGCATTGTGAAAAGACAGTGTGAATGATCTTCACTTCTCACGCAGATATCCAAATATACTAAGCCGTAATACTCACTGTCAGTGGGCGTGTGGCTGCAAATCCTGTACAGCTCCCGGGTGGGACACAATGCGGTATTTACTGTTATAGGTCCTCATCCAGCAAACCACTTAAGCACATGCTGAGTAATCTCGCTGACTTCAATGGGGCTACTTGCATGATTTGAAATTAATCTTGTTGAAGTGCCCTACTGGATTGGGGCCACCGCTGTTTGTATCACGTGAGCCACATATCTTGAAATTAAATTCCATGATAAATAATGGATAACTTTGTTGTGAGGAGAGAGCTAGTTTACTGTCCTTAGTGGTCCTACAGGCCTTACTCAGAGAGCCCTCAGCCATGGAGACTTATCCAGCTGCAAAGCAGTTGCCTGTGTAGCAGCAGAGGAAGTACCACAGAAATGGCTTTTGCTGTACTTGCACGTTATTTCTTCCGGAAACACAATTTGTCTCCTACACAACTTGGACTCCCTGGGGATTGCCTGGATGCATTTTTGACACCATGGACATCCCATGAGATCAAATCCTTTGTGATTTTACTGTGCTCAGAAAATTGGCCAATAACCCTTTGTTTTCCTTTCCTTCTGCCTCTGATTGCTGGGAAAAAAGCCATTTTTGAATGTCTTGTTTCTTCTCAGTTTCTTCTTTTACTACTCTGGTGCCATCTTGTACTCTAGAGACAAAATCCTAGCCCAAGCCCTAGCCAAAGCTGAGAAGACTTTTTCAGTGAAACTTTTCTCAGGTCTGACACACTTCAAGGCAGACCATAGGTACTGATGAAGCAGCCTTTTCAGAGAAAGAATTTGTTGGAAAACTCCTGGCCTGTTTTATTTCTAACTATCCTGATTTAATAACAACCTGGGCTCTCCCGGCTTGCAGTTTGCTTTGTGTGCTTTTATTTACTAAAGTGTCGAGGGGAATTTTTGAAGGAGATAACAGGTATAGCAGCTGGAATCCCCCAGAAAGTAGGTGGTGGCAGAATTCCCATACTGCTTAGGTATCCTTGATGCTCTTCTCCTATGGATCAATACATTGCTTTCTCCCCACTTTTTGTATCTCACAAAATCTCGCAGTTTTCTGACTGGCTTCTTCTAAGAAACTATTAAGCAAAGACCCGTTTCTACTTTATAATAGAAATTTCTGCCAAATGACTTCAGTGGAGCTTTTCCAAATGTGACCTGCTGGCTGTTAGGAGTAAACACAGCAAAAGGAAGAAGGGAAGAAATGTTTTTGGTAGGCTTGAAATGACTACCAAGATTTCCACGTTTAAAAATGAGAAGGTACATGAACAGCTTCGTTGCTGGGTTTCCTCCTGTGCTCCCAAGCTTTGCAACCATCTGGGAACACCGACCTTGCCACCTGAAAGCAATGAAGCAGTGTGTCCTACCTTTCACTGTGAGGAGAGTCTCGGTAGGAGTCAGGGGTCTCTCTTGCATGCCGGAGGAAGCTGTTTCCTTCCCGTGGCCCACCAATGCCACTGAGGCGGCCCCGGGGTCCCAGTGGGCTGGCATGCCTGCTGTTCTCCATGGATGAGCTGATGAGCACAGAGTGGCTTTCAGAGAGGATGCTTTCGGTGTGGCCATTGCTCCAGCTGGAGAGCAGCAACCAGGAAAGGAGAAGAAGGGAGGGGAGCGTGAGAGATGCTTTGGTGGCAAATGCAGATAAACAAAAGTTTAAGCAGGGGAAGGAAAGGGCTCTGTTGGGTTGTGCAGCATAACCTTTGGGTTGCTAACCGGGACTGCAGAGTTTTATGAATTGTACAAATCCATATGCATAAACATGATTTTGCACATGTGGATAAAAGAAGAGGGAAGGAAAGCTTTCCAGTCACCAGGACTGTCACTGATTTGGCAAATTGCATATGCTAAAATTCACTGTATCAGTATTGGAATGCCATTCAGTCAATAAAACTCTGTAAATTCATGGAGAGGCAATTAGTTAGGTGACATGACATCAAATATTGTTAGTCTCAGAATGAAAACACTGTAAAGGGAGCATGGATTTTTCTGTGTGGTTGTTTTGTTCTGTTCTGCTTTGTTCTTTTTTGTTATTTTTTTCCCCCAATATCTTTTCTGTCTGCAATAGAAACAGATCAGATATTGCAGGTGCTGTTTGCCTTCCCCTTCAGTACCTGTGACTGGATGTCTGGGTGACTGTCACGGAGTGATGTGTCGTTGAGGTGTAGTGGCTTGTAGAAAATGAGGTCTCTGTTTCTCGCTCAATGACCTGCTCGCTGGAGATTACATTTTTTGAAACGTACTGCTGAAAAAAACCCAAACAAACCTCAGGTTTACAAACTGTAATTCACAGCACATTTGCAGACATAATTTCCAGTCCCTCCCCCAGAAGTCACAGTTTTTCACATGTGCCAAAGGAGAAACTTTGTCAACTTAAATACAGGCAGAAACCACACTGACACATTTGAGCACATTCATGTACACCTCTGCATACATGCCTCATCTAAACCCAGAGTAGGAGGAAATAAATGAGGAAATCAGCAAAGGTCTGCATCCCAGTCTGGCTATAAACAACATATGTGTTTAGCAAAGGAATTAGACCTCCTCATGGATAAAGACCTTTACAACCAGACACAACAAACATACTCTTCCCTGATGGAGAAGACAGCAGTAGTTAGCAGTAGCAATTGTTCATTGCAGGATAAGAATCTTTGCAAGAAAATACTATTTCCAATGTCCATGGATGCAGCACCAAGACAGACCCATTCTCATCAGGGGATGATCTGCAGAAAGAGCCAAAGCCTCCTGAAATGGAGCTGGAAATGTGCAATGCCCAACCAGTACTGTCACTGGTAGGACTCTATTCTCATCAGTGAGGAATCCTCATTTTCCCTCTGTTAATAATCTGACTATAGATTTAGGTCTTTTGAAGGGAAATATTGGAAGCCCAGTTCTTCTGAAAAGGTATCTTGGTCTTCACCAAAGTCAGTCTGAGTGCTGACACTGACTCAGCAGAGCCAGGGCTCATCCCTGTGATACCATGAATGTGTACAGTGACAGTGAAGCACAAGAGTAGGGTGGCAGGAAGACTTCATTCCCTCCAGGCATCAGCCTTCCCTGGGAAAAGGAGAGGAGGCAGCAGCTACAGGTAGCATGAGCCCTGGCCTCTAAGACCGAGGCGCTTGGCCAACAGTTTAGTTGAAGAATAACTCTCTGCTATGCTCTGATAAATGGCTGAGGGATGCTGTTGAAGTAACTGCCCCAGCCCCATCTCCCCAGCTGCTACTGCTGTCCAGATGAACTCTTCATTCAGACTTTTATCCCTGAAATCATAATGTCACATTCCTGATGAGAGGGGGTTCTCCCTACTCACCAACCCTCAGGCCAAGGAAGAGCAAGACGCGTGTGTTTGAAGAAATAAATCTCTGCAGCACTTAGCTCTGCTGTAGAGAGGTTAGTATTTTTTCCTGAGGTGTTTTTCTTGCTTTTGGTGTCCTAGATCTACAGGCACAGCTGCAGCTCTGCAGCATGCCCCAGGAAACCAGCCACCTGCAGAAATGTGTCTCATTTTACTGAACATATTTTGCAAAGTCCCCAGTTGCTTCTGGATGGAGAAAGCTACGAGAATTTGGACACCAGCCTGCAGCAGGTAGAAGTTTAAAGGCTGCTAGGTGAGCTTTGCTGTGTCCCTGGCAGCCTGGGCTGCAAGGTGGGCAGTAAAACTTACATTCACTAGCTGGACATTATCTGGTGGAGGGTTAGGGCGGTGCGGCCCATTGGCCATGTTCGTCACATTGTTCCTTTCTGAGCGCAGGCTCTGCCGAAGGCGGTCATGCAACTTTTTCCTCTGCTTCCTGTACATGAAATACAGAAATGATTTTAATAGGCAAAGGGAAAGCAGCTGCACCTTTCAGCATGTTGATGATGATGATAATAATATAACATTACTGGTTTTGCCAGCACTTTCCCCACCGCTGCAAGATCGCTGAGTCAGGTTTGAGACCGCAGGTCTAATTGCAGCTGGAGCTGTGGGGACCTGCAGAGGGGAAGGATGTGTGGGAACCCTTCCAGGACTCGGCAGGCCACAGAGGGACGGGAAAAAGTGCGAGGAAGAGAGAAGCCATTTCTAAGCTGCATTCAATGTCAGGAAGAGCTCTTTTCTGCACTCAGATGGGAGGGGAGAGAGATTTCAACCCATCCACCATGGCACCCTCACTGCAGCCACGGCCAGGTTTCTGACAGCCCACTGGGTTATGCTTCTGCATTCACCACAGGGAGCTGAGGTGCCTCAGGGCTTGCTTGCAGCTACTGGAAAATGTGGTGCGTGCCACCATGTTTGTGATGCGGGAGCTACATGCTGTTTTGTGGGATTTGTCCCCTACCTCATCACTGCACTCCAAACGCATGAATCTGTTCAAGAAGTGAAAGGCGCAGAGGAAGCCCCCAAAAAATCCAAAGTGAGTTGAGTGTGAGGTATGCCTGAGCCTGCAGTGATCCTGGCATCTCTGGAAGGTTCTGTTACAGCAACATCAGATTAACTCTGGAACCTAATGATTACCAGATGGATGTCAGGGCTGCTAATGCATATAATAAAACTATTCATCAATAACATGTAATAAAGGCATAGTTCCTGGCTGACTTGGATGCTTCTACTGTGCCCCGTCCTCAGCTGCTCCTTCCCAAGTTGCTAGTCCTTCCAGCTCTCCTCAAAAGAACTTTTCAGGACATTATTACAAGCTGTCAGGAACAAAACTTGCAGCACAGTAAAACCTGGCGCTGTGAAGGACATGCAGAACACACTAAATATAAGACAAAATAAATAACTGGGGAAAGAGCTACTCAATTTCAGACTTAATTTATCAATATTCCCCAGCTTTGTCTGATTATACTGGAGAACTTCCACTATCCAGCAACAGAATCCAGGCAAATGAAGGGAGGATGCAGGCTCCAGCACACTGCAGAGTGCACATGACCTTGGCTGTGGGAAGAGCTAAAATACACACAATTCCCTAAGCCATATGAAGAAGTGCAGATATTTTTGGCAGGGTATTACAACGTAAGATACAACTATTTTCAATCCCATTTTGAACTCAAGAGGACTATTCCAAGCTTTCCAAAAATGAGGGAGGAGGGAAAACAATAAATGTTGAAATTTATACCCAGGGAAGCTGAAAGACAAAGAAAACATTACTTGATGCACTGTATTTTGCATATTTTCTCTGTATGTGTGTGCCTGGCTAGTGGAAGACATAATGTCACTCCACATGAACGGTATAAGCAGACACGGCTGCCTTGGACTCAGCAGGACACAGTCCCTGGTCCATGTAGGCTTTATTCTTGGAGGATGACCAAGCATCATCTTACTACACACAGGTGGTTAAGACAGAGGCAGACTGCAGTGCCAGGAGGTATCTGAGACCCAAAGACCAGCCTACTCTGTGAAGCAGCACAGACAAGGTTTTAACTTGATTTCGCATCACCCTTTCATGAGCCCTTGAAGACACTGGGAGCTGAAGACAACCTGAGTTCCCTGAAGTGGTAGAGGAAGTGAGTTCTAGAGAGAATTTGAGTTCATCGTCTATGGGTCTGAGATCTTGGCACTTAGTGCCCAGGAAACTCTCCGTAGGAAGCCACATTACTTCTCACCTTCACTGATCAATGTATTTGCATTTTGCTCATCTCCATGTGTGCTGGTTGTCCTCTAGTGAAAGCACATTAGCTAAAAAAAGAAACTTCAGGAAAGTGGGAAGAAAGAATAATGGAAAACTAATGTGCACTTCACTTGTTCTGAGAAACCTTCCCCTTAATGCACATGACTTGCAAATAAAGCACTTCTGAATTGAGACTTGGTCTCAGAAGATATTGCCTTAGCATTTGACCAGCAGTATCTCCTGCAAGAAGACTAACAATATCTAAGCCATTACACTTTATTTAGTGTGTTGTCCTAACACCATTCCAGGGTTTCCCTGTTCTGTGTGTTTTCCCCTATTTGATGGAAAGAGCATGTGGGGAACATCTCACAGACAGCAGTCTGGCATCACTGCTGCATTTGAAAGGCCATGAACTGGCAGCTCACTTTCACTCTCATCAACTGTATTTGAAAATATTTCACTTTTGGCTGGCAGTGATTACTATGTCTGAGACAAACCATGACAAAGTATTGAGACCCCTGATAGATT
Organism: Amazona ochrocephala; assembly: GCA_039720435.1. Lineage (NCBI taxonomy): Eukaryota > Metazoa > Chordata > Aves > Psittaciformes > Psittacidae > Amazona > Amazona ochrocephala. Next base: position 41,664,376 of record CM077909.1, on the reverse strand, counting down.
TGGCTTTTTATATAGAAAATACATAGCTATTTATAACTCTTTATATACAAAACCATACTTCAGAAATCTGACTAAATGTTTGTTGAAATTCTTGGGGATGTATTAGCTGATTTTGGTGATCTTTGGACCAAGGAAGATATTCTTTAGCTGCTCTGACTTATCTGTTGTCATTTCTAAAAGCAGTAATTGATCTGATTCTATTGTTCTATAAATACTATTTCAGTCGTTCCCTGCTAATCACCGGCACAGGGTTGTGGGTGGGAGCAGTGACTGTGTGCGGCTGGGTTCACCAAACAGGGCAAATAATTCCATTCCTCCCCCGCTTTTAGCACATCCATTATTCGTAGGGCTTTCAAAGAAAACCAAAACCCCAACTGCCAATCAGGCCCTGCAACAGTAAATCAGGTTTGTACAAATGTGGAAGATTTATGATAAGGGTTTTCTCTGTTTTGGTGGGGAGATTTATATGAGCAGCCAGAAGTTTTGGCAGCACAAATCCTGCTGATGTCCAGTATAATTTATGGTCCAGAGTGCCTCATGCATGTTTGAGAGTCACTCTCAGTAATTTACAGAGACTCCCAGAATGCATTAAAGTGCCTACTTTTGCATTGGGAGCACTTTTGAGTTCAGTTCTTTGGCCTTTGGTGTTTAGTAACTTTTAGCACCATTAATCTTGCCTCAAGTACAAACAAACTAGGCTGATATATAAAATTTGCTGCTGGAGACCAACATGATTCCAATGTTATCAGGGCTTGTTCCTTTCCATTTGGGGAAACCAGCTGGAATGGGTGACAGACAAAGAAGTGCAAGTCAGTGAAATTGCTTGAGTCACATTTGAAGGGTGAGAAACCTTTCAGATACCTGTTTTACATTTACACTGATGTTGAACATGTAGACTGGCTCGGACAAGAGCACCCTGGCCACAAGTTTGTCTCCAGATCAGCTCTGGAGAAACCCAGATACAACTTTATGCTCAGAAGAGCCGAAGCTAGAGTCAGCTGGGAAGGCCCTGATCAACAATCACAGATATAAAAAAGAAAAGTTTACTTGGTTTTGCAGTAGGCCACCACACACATGATGCCAACTACTAGAAGAGCAATGCAAATGCCAGTTATGGTCAGCACCCGTTTCTGGTACAGTTCCTCAGCTTCTAGAAAGGGACAAAAACAGAGAAGGTCACAGCATGGAAGATGGCTAGGCAAGGAGCATACGGTCAACAGCTGGCATGCTACAAACCACTTCACAGAGTCACGCAGCCACCACACTTCAGACAAACTCATTATTAATGGCAAGGAGAACAGGACCACACCATAAGCTCTTAACACAATATGGGGATGAGTGATCATCCATACAATTACAGTCAAAAGTAATCTTTTTTTTCATGTCAACGAGAATAATATCTATGAAACAATTTCACAATTAACAAACACTCAGCATTTGCTGGAAATAAAAATGCAATGCACTAAGGTAACAACATGAATTTGCAAATGCTTCAGAAGTTTAACACTGCAAAGACAGCTGGAATGAAGGCCTATTTTATGGGCTTTAAGAGAAATCTGTTTTCTTATTATCTTTTTTGGATTGTTTTCATGTCCAATGTCCCCTGCCCCCATGTCAATTTATATCTCAGCTGTCTTTACACGAGATTTCAAAATATCCTTCTACATTTGAGACATGAGCTTGGCTTGTAATTATATCAGCAATGGAAATGAAGACAGGTTCTGAGGTCTGGACATAGAAATCATACTCTTTCAGCAGTGATTCTCAAAAAACACAGCAGTATCAACAACCAGCAGTGCCTTGTATCAGAGAAATGCCGGGTTTCTACTTGCATCTTTTTGTGTCCAGCAAAGGAACTGCTCTATCTAGAGTGGCAGCTTGCTCGGTGATGACAACTTGTTACCAATCTCATTCATCAGAGATATTTCACTGTTATAAAGATGTTAGTAGCACTGGTAATGTTTGCGTTGGAGCTACCCATGCATTCCAGCCTTGCTCATGCTTGGCAGACAGAATCGTTGCGTGCTGTGCTGGGGAAACTGTACGTAAGGAGAGCTGAGACAGAGGCGCATTCCGTGTTGATGTTTTACAGATGCTTTTAGGACAAAAATAGGTGTCTAGATTTTATCAAGGCTTATTTTTGATGAAGCAGACAGTCTAGAAAGCTTGCCCTGGAGAATCCAGACTGGAGGGTGGCCTTAGGTCAGACTGCAATATTGACCAAGCCGGAATACCAGCAGATGATTAAAAATAAATGAATGAATAAAAGCTGCACAGCTCTGCACTACCTTTGGAATAAATGCCAGGATTATTCCCAGTGGAAGGGACTTATATGAACATAAAAGGTCTGTGGGGCAATTCATGAGGAAGTACAGAGATGCACAACACTCCCTCACATGTGCCATGAGTCTCTAAGTTCAGGCACTTAAATGATGTTCTGCCACAGATGTCACACCAGTGCAGGAGAAAATGCTCCCTACTGAAGAGGAAGCAGTCATTCCTCCAATGAGTTTTGGAGGCTTACCTAGTTTAATTTTAAAGTTGATGTGGCCAAATGGCAAATATTCCATGAAACAAATCACAAAGCAAAAGAAATCTTAATTTCTCTGATACAATGAACCTTATCATGGAACGAATTTGTCCTACAAGCCAAACCCACTGTAAACCAAAACACCCACAACCAGGTCATGAGCACTGTCAGACAAAATTAATAGCATTGATTATTAAAAAGGCTGGGGGGGGGAGATGATGGGGGAAGGGAAGAAGTGAGTTTGGTAAAACTAGTATGCTGCAAAAATGTATTAAAGAAAACAAAAATGTAACTCCAAGAACAGAGAGTCAACAAAGAAAGGGAAGAAAGGGCTGAAACACCAACCAAACCAGGACAAAGAGAAAAAGAGGAAGGTGAAATATAGGGAACGACAAGGTTAAAGGGCTGAGAAGTCGACCGTAGGCCTGGCACAGCATGCTTGATACTGGAAAAAACAGTGAAGAGGTGCTTGGGGACAAAAGAAAAAAGGCTGAAGCAGAGTGTGAAGGGATTTCTCATACAGCATAACTCCTCACCTAGGCTAGTTAGTGGCTATTAATCCCCTTCCCATTTTGCCCCTGCTGAAAGCGCTTATTAGTTAGCCATGGAGATGGTGTATTATAAGGATGTCAAAGGAAATAGGAGAATTGCACTAAGCAATATAGGGGCAAATTTGAAATGCTTTGAATTATTATATATTTTATTTTATTTTTGTCATGCTGTCAGCTGTTAGCTTGTGAAAGCAAAATGAATAAGGACATATCAACCCATTTTTCTTGGAGGGGAAGGGAGAGGAGGAGGAAGATTAACTAGCAGTGGAAATCTTGGTTGACTGTGCTGATTCTGCAAGGTTTACTCCAAGCTGAGGCTGTTGCAAATGAGCCAGGTGGCTGGCTGGTGATGGCTTTGCTAAGGCTTCCAGGGGGCTCAGGCTTGTGCTTGTGTGTTGGATGCTCTTGGGCTGTCACCCACTGCAGGGGTGGGAGGTGCAGGGAGAGAGCAGGGACTGTAGGTCTTGAGGAGCATGGAGGGGTAAATTCCTGGGTCTGCTTTTGTTGCCTTAACTCCTCCTAGCAACCTTTGAAAGAATCCCCATAGGATCTTCTGACATCATCTTGACATGTTGTGCATCAATGGAGTCACCACCACGGCTTCCCTCAAGCTGTGTGGGGAATGGCTGCCGGGGAAGGCACCCAGGTCTGGGCATGTCTTGCTCAGCAAACCAGCAAGCTCTCATGTAAACCTGGCCATGCTCCTTGTAGCTGACAGTGTCTCCCTGCAGGGGACAGCAGTATCTAAGGGTGATGTATCTCTCTAGGATGAGACTTGGCCACCCTGTTCAGGGCCAGAGGAGTTTTATGAAGCAGGGACTGAACTCCCATGGGCACTTGAGGTTATACAGGTCTTGTCCCAGAACTGCCTGACTGGTGTGAACATTTACAGAGCCAGTGAATGATGCCCAGCCAAACAACACGTGCTGCGTTTGCAGTGCTCATTAAACTACCTTGAAAACAAGTAATAGCAGCTTTGGGGGAAAGTCCATAGAGAAATGTATGTGCAGTGAGAATTCAGAAAAGGTTTTAGTCTGTTAAGTGTTAAAAATCAATTGAATGTATTTTTTCCCCCTGCAGAATGCTAGAAAAGCAAACTGACATGAGATTTAAGTCAAGATATTAAATTGCTCTATGTGCAGCCTTTTGAACATGCACATTATGGAATTTCGCACCACCTTAATTCATACATTATTGATGATATACACATTCTTAAATTTGCTGGTTTAAAGTTTTCCTTCTTGTAGGTCTCTAGGGATTTTTAAAAGAATTTCATTCCAAGAGGTGGCTCCACTGATGTAATTTCATGTACAAAGCAGAATTGGCAAGTCATTTTTTTAAACAACTTAAATTTAATTCCTCAAATATTAATGTACCCATGTATCTCCTACTACAGTTTAGCACTTATGAGTGAGAAATAATGAGCTTGTGATTACAACAATAACAACAACGATGATAATATTAATGATAATAATAATAATAATCAGGGTTGTGAGAGATTTCTTACATTTGGACTGTTAATGGGTTTTCCACAGTTCACAGCTTAAGCTCATGACATTTTGTGCGGACATTTTTAATAACATGAACCAAAACTACCTGAAAAGCATCACTGGCTGGTTCATTTCATTTGTCAACAATTTTAGGAGATTACAAACTAAAACTGACTCAAAAGATGCATCATGTGTACACTTGATTACTGAATGTTAGTCAGATAAGTACAGTCTATTAATGAGGATTTATAAGATCTATTTCTATTATAATTAAGATGAAGTGTAATAATAGTATGTGCTGCCAATGTTCTCAGTTGGGTGCAATATGAGTTTGGTATTAGAAATACTGATTATATTTGCTGACTTGAGAATATGGAGTCTAGCTGTAAACCTCTACTTAAGTTTCTAAATAACTTTCAGTTCTCTTCTACTTTCAGACCTAGAAATGAATGTATATGTGCATATCATTAACATGTATGTAAATGCGTCTGATTTACATACCTAGCTGTAGGTTTAGACATAAAATTTTACTTGGAAACCAGAGCTTAAAACTGCAAATTTGCAGATTTTTAAGTGGCTATAACAGCTTATCCATTTGCATAGACTAGTTGGTCATTTTACTTCATGCTTACAGTGTTTCCAAAATCCAGTAACCCTAGAAGAACTTAGCAAAAGCAAATGTCAAAACTAGCCAAAATTACACAGCAGAAAAATGAATGTGCACTATGTTATGGTTACTTTGGTAAATTCTTGAACTCCTTAGGTTTGGAATATCTTATCACTATAACTGCTGATCTCCAGTAACATTTTGACAAGGGTTGTTGTTATAGCTGTATGATCCCTTCTAAAGCATAAAGAAATTGGTTAGAAATTGAAAAGGGGAGGTGGAGAAAAAAAAAATGAAAAGGGATTTATCTCTCAGGCTCTAAAATCTGCAGGCTAAAAGGAATGATTGGTCCATACCCATAAATTCAATCCCAAGGTGCTCTGCCAATGCAGAAAGTTGACAAAAAAAGAAAGAAAAAGGAAAAAGTTTCAGAAAAGAGCAATATACTGTACTCAAAAATAAATCACATGTAAGAGTTACGGGTATTCAGTGTCTGCACATGAAACAGGACAAAGGGGCATGTGGTTACGTGAGTGGTGCTGAAATGTGCCTCTGTAAGCTACATAACCAGACCTTCTGCAAGGGTCACACACCAAAATACGTATGGGGGATCGGAACATTCACAATGCAGGGAAGCAGCAAGAACCATTAACCCTTAAAGATCTTACTGAGGTAAGGGGACTATGGCCTGAGGACGCCATGTGAAACGGCTGTTTTTTTTCAGGTGGGACCATCAGAGCACAGGGTTGCTCAATGAGGGGCAGCACTCCCCTGCAAATGGCTCTTGCATGGGGATCCTTTCCCCTGTGTTCCGGTCCCCTGTATGCAGTTCCCTGTTCTTGTACGTTGCAATCTAGAGGTGTCTGGGTCTGTTTGCTCAGAAGTGGGAGCTCTGCAAACTGAGTGCAGCAGGCCTCTCATTTTTGGAAAAGGAGCCAAGTCCTTTGCCCTTGCCTTCGGGCTGTGCTGCACTGCCTGGACAGAACTACCCTCTGGTCGCTGGATGCACCCTTGGGTTAAGGGGCTGATGCTGTTTACGTAAATCCCATTCCTAAATCAGCATCCCCAGCAGCTGGGGGCGAGAAGGAACACAGGTTTCTGCCTGGCAGGTACCCTAGGAGACCCTTCTGATGGGGCCAAAACCATAACTGTAGTGGCTCTCACTTTCTCTGTAGTTGTGTGCTGTGAATTTTAAATCCAATACTAATTTTCTGACCAAACTCAGTAGCTTGTACACAGAGGGAATGCCAATTCTTTTCTGCCAATCAGTAACATTTTAAGGGTTAAGTTAGTTGGAATCCATCAGGTCTCTTCCTAAAGAGCCAGTATTACATGCCTACATGAACACTGCTAACGATACACATTAGTTGCATAGAAAGCTTAGTTAAGTCTTCAATAAAATGAATGACATGCCCATGCATATATATTGCTGTATTTATGCTTGCTAACAGGTAAAATTCCTAGTATGGGTGCGATTTAATTTTAGGGGTAGTCACTCATATCATGCAGTTTCTATTTCAAGTAATTCAATGGGAAGTTGGTACTTAAAATTGGAATATATTCTGGCCGAAAGCCCTAACAAGAAAACATGCTGAAGAAACATGCATTGCTTATTGAAACCTAGATGTTATGTACCTCTTATTTTTCTGTGGTATTCCTAGCTACATTCCCTAGATCTGTTCACAAGAAAGCAGAAAATCCCAATGCTTCTCATTTTATAAACAGGTTATTATTTTTGATCTTTTAATATTTAAACCAATACGTTGCATAATTTTTTACTAGCAGTGTGGTTTTTATTGAATATTTGTCCAGGTGCTCTAAGAAGAAATGCAAATAATTATTTTTAACAACTCAATTTTCATTCTGGATGTGATTTTTGCGGGGGCAGTATTGGAAGAAAAATTGCTTGGGAAGCATTTTGAGTTTTTTTCCCAGAAAGTAACAGCTGCAATTCATGGTAACATGTTGGGGTCCAGGACCTACAGAACAAGAGTCTGATGCCTGAAAATGTCGGAACAGGTCCTCCAGGACTGTATGATCTGCTCAGGAGTGATGTGCCACAGCTTCTAGGCACCCAAGATTTTGGTGTGGTTACTCTATAGGACTGGGTGGGTAGCCTGAGGACACGGTGCTGTCCACTGGGAGGTGAGCACAGCTGCAGGCTTGTGTGGAGACCTTATACCTGACAAAGGAAGGACCCATTTGGATCAGCTGCAGCAGCACAGAGGTCCAGGGAGACCAATTTCACCTCTAAAGTATCAGCGTGCCATGTTTTTTAAGTTGTTGTTTAATTTTCTCACTAAATATGTTTTGTGGGTAATGAGAAATTCTAAAAAAGTTCATTTTTTATGTAAATTGAATTGAAACTAAGGTCCTCCAAACTATCACAGAGCAAAACTCCTGCATGTCTGCAAATTGTGCTTGACTGGCTGGGATGCTGTGTCTCTTCCTGAGGCTTAGTACCATTTTGCATCCTAAGCCTTGGATCATTTCAGTGTACTTAGGCTGAAAAATCAATTTTGAGCTGTTAAAGGATGTTAAGTCCTATATCTTCTGTAAAAATGTTTTCTTATAACTGATTTGAGTCTCAGAAGCATAACAAACATCCTTTCTTAATTAGAGTGTTCTATCATAGCATTTTTAGCATTTAGTGAGCATTAACTGAGCTGTTTATAGTGAAATACTGTCATCTTTAACCTTGAGCAGAAGATGGACAATGACATTTTTCAACTCTGTCATTTAGGAGTCTTGGTCTTAGCATATAAAGACTACAATTTAGGGTGTTGAAAGTCTTTAGAAAATGAAAATTTCAGGTAAGATTCATTAATTCAATTCATGCCCAAGATAGCTCCTGGCATGCCCCATGAGTTTTCGTATGTTCACAAGATGTATATAACTGTTAACTAGTGAGGTATGCAAGTCAGTTGACCCTTTTGGGTGTCATTCTTGACTGATGTGGGGCATTTAGGAGGACAAAGACTTTACCTATGATTATGCTCTACAGAAGCTTCATCAACTTTCTATCAATCCAAGGCTCCACCAACGTTTCTTATCTCAAAGACCATTCTGCAGTATTGCCGTAAGAGTTCTCATGCATAGCTACATAAAAATTAGTGAATATGTGAACATTCAAATATAGCTAATATATCTGCATGGAACAGATGTATTTTTGCAACACTTTTGGGGACTACCTGCTGGTGTATTATGAACCAGTGGTGGACCATGAGCCTCAAAGTCAAAACCGCTGCAGCAAAAAGCCAGGGTATAGGGTGAAAAACCTTAAAGAAAAGCCTTCGGAAAGCAAGTGAAATTAGATAATGCTGTATAGTTCACATGCACACTTTTGTTTCCTATTGGCACTTAGGCTCTTTAACATCCCAATTTGCTCTGAACTTTGCAAAAGCTGCATCTGCAGAGCTAAATTAGTCACCCTCACCACTTGGTGCAAAATATGAGCTTGGCTTTAAGCCCCAAATGCAATATTTGTCTGAAGACAGCTCTCATTCTAAGTCCCCTTGTTAACTGTATGCTCTGGTTGGTGTTGGCTGTAGTAATAAAAAGTCATATAAATGGTTCCTCAATGATAGTTTTTTATTTATATCTACCCTCACTGGACCCTTTCCAAATGCATCACTTTAGATTTGCAGCAGTTTAAGACACCTGTTTTACTGCAGACACAGGCTAGGCAGAAGAGCCAGAATCTCACAGCTATTGCTGGGACTCTCAGAGTAGTCTAGGGCAGGTAGTGGTAGGCTTTCCTTCTAGTGCATTTCAAGGAGAGCAGTACTGGACTAACTTAAGGACTTGCACATGAGCATGACTTGCAGTGAGGCAAGGGCATCTATGCCTTTTCCATGGATGCAACTTCAGAAAATATCTACTGCCCCAAAATTTCTTTAAAAATCCCAACCGGAGTTAGGAAAATGAAAAACTAACAAGGGAAACCCCACCTAAACCTGTTTTTCTTTTTTCTGTGGGTAGGAAAATGAATTTATAGCTAACACAGAATTCTTCCAGAGTTTTCAGGGCAAACTCAGCAACAACCAACCGATTTTCTGCTTTTACATGACCTCCTTTTAAATGATGCTTCTAAGAAAAACTTAACTGCACTTTTTACCACAATACACAGAAAAGGCCATTTAAATCTAATGTATGGTAAACTTAAACACTGTAACAGCGTAAAAATTTTCAAATCCATAGTTACCAGAGGCATTTTAAAAAAAACTCACACCAATAAAGCCTTTAAAACAGGGCATAAAATACACACTTGAATGCTGGAAGGTCTGATCTCTTGTCAGCACCCTTGAGATTTAGATGGGTAGCTTCCATGATGGGTAGTATGAATTATGTATGGACATTTTTCATCCATCAGTATAAGAGAAAACCTATACATATCTTCAGGCTCCAAAATGTCCAGCACATGCTAAACTGCTTTTTATCCTATATCCTAATGGAAATTAAATTAAGCTAGGCTATAGTGTCTGAAATCTATGATGGCAAGCAATCCATCAAAAAACCAGTTCCTATAATATTGCTTTTAGATCATAGTAGATTCAGATGCCAGAGACAATTAATTATGAATAGTACACATGCATTAAAATGTAAGATCTAAGTGATTTTCTTATATGTTATCTTTGACTTTGCTATAGCCAATAAGATAAAATAAATATTCAGTGTACTTTCTGTTTCCTCCCTGACAAGTAATAATAATTAACCCATCCCTCTGTGATTATGAGACATGTGACTGCAGTGCTGATTCTACCAGCAGTCTGACATAGTGTCCTCTATGGCGGATGCACATCTGTGTTAGTGTGTGTCTGCCTAGTAAATCTCTTTGGCCAATTAATCTGGCTCTGAAGTACTTGATCTCTTGCACCAGTTAGCCACAAATAAGTATGTCAGGCCCCATTGTTTATGCTATCCCTCCCCCTTTTCTTTTTCTTTCTGTGTCTTTTTGCCCTGAAATATGGACAATGAGGAGGATGAACATTTAGATCCTGTTCAGCATGTGCTCATTAGAACCAATGTAGGCACGTCAGTTACCTTTAACTTGTAGGTCTGAGTACAAATTTCACATGCAATCAGAGGATCTTTCAGGATCTTTCCCTTTGCTGGGAGAGTACTGCCTTCTACAAAGATTCATAAACTTTTTGTGGTAAATAGAATGTGAGACTTTCAAAACATCTTTTTTTTTTTTTTTTTTTTTTTTCACTTTTATTGCTTGATGTCAGTGGGGAGTCCATATTACACCATTCAGTGTTAATTTTACAATGTTCCTAAGTCTCTCATTTCCCCATCACCTCAATGTCAAACAATCCAGGACAGTATTGCAATTGCTTTTTGTTATCATTTTCATGCAACAGGCAGAGACAATCAATATTAGGCCGTAGGCAACGAATCTAGTTATAGATTAAAAATAAATAATTGGAGGAAAGATGCAGCGACAAGAAAGCAGCACCGACTGAGCATGCTTCTACTGCGGCACAGACAGAAAGGTAGTGGACGTACTGTAGAAGCTGGCCATTACGTAGTTTTGGCAGCGATCACCAGTAAATTCATTTGGGCACCTGAGAGGAAAAACAAACAAAAAAAATGGTACAGAAAAAACAGAGAAAAGAGAAGAGGTGAATATATGCTAAGAAAGAAGCTCCTTCAGTGTGAACTGATATGACTTGGTGAGTTCACTTTCAGAAACTGAATCTCGGTTTAGCATGTCAAAATGGCTCAAGATGCTGAGAGCAACTCATTTGCTCTGTGGAAATGAAAAGAAATCCGCCCCCCTGAAAAGCCAGCCAAACCAAACCAATCCAGATCAATGTGTGTTTCAAGATGTTTCGAGGCAGAAATTCACCATTCCAAATTCCCAAATTGCTTTTAGGATGCACTTTCCACAAGGCAGCGAGGACACATCACTCATCTCCGTGAGTTTGCTCTTTTAGGGTTGCACTTTACAGCAGTCTCCCAAACAAGAAATCTGCTGGTGTGTGCAATGCAAATGCATCTGTGAACGGATGGAGAGATCAAAAATCACACAAATAAGAAACATTTTGGAGGTCAATAATGCCATGGTGTACAGATTTTACTTTAGAGAATCAGGTCATAAATTAGTGCGTAAAGAGGCCGGTTCCAGCTGAACTGTGAAAACACCAAGTACTATTGATTTTGTTGCTGTAGTTGGGGAAGAAAGCAAAGTTCAGATTATTTTAACATACTTTCTTGGTTTTGGATTTTCATGGGCAGAGTTTCAGTACATCTTGCTCCAGTGAATCCAGGTTGGCACCTAAAGGGCAAAAATGTGATAAGCAAAAGTACACCAAAACCACTGCACTAACAGACTCACATCTGCTGGCCTACAGAGATGAGAGTGCACTAAGTGACCTCCTGGTTAGGTGTTAGAAAAAAAATGATCAGAAAAGGGGCTAGAAAGTGTAAACTTTCCAGAACACAACACTTTGCAAAATTTACAGTAAAAATCCACCAGAGGAAAAAAAATATCAAAATCTAAGAATTCTTTTTGCTCGCCTGTTTTGAAAAAAAGAGAAGAAAAAGAAGAATCAAGACTAGCAAAAAATGTGTATCAGCTCATAGCTTATTCCACCTCATGAAGGCACCAGAGTAAGTTTTTTCTAAATTTGCAAAGCATTGTAAAACAGTAATTTACACTGTTGCTTTCACCAGTCACATAGAATCTATGAAAATACCATGATTTCCCTACTTTTGTAATGACATATTGTGTCTTCCAGTAATTTCCTTTGAAGGAGAATAGTTAAAACAGTAATCTCAGAGAAAAAAAAAAAATCAAAAAAGTGAGGACTAACGCAGATTCCAAGGCAGGAAGTATATCCAATATGGCTGACAGATGAAAAAACAGCCAGTCTAGTCAATAAGGAAGATCAGAAGGCAAAGTTGGTCTCTAAATCTGAAGCCACATTGTTTTCTACCCTTGCAGTTCGTAAGCAATTCTGCAGCAAACTCTAGTGCAGCTTTCCCCTTGGTCACAGTGAAAGAATTTCTCTTCTGTCGTTTCTGCTGCTGGGTGTCAATTCTTCCTGCACCTTTATTCTCCATTTTGGGGCAGAGCTCAGGATCCCAAAGGATTGCTATAGCAATGCAAGCTCCTGTCGTTCAAATATAAGTGTGAATTACTGTCCACCACACTAAACATCTACAGATTTCAATCTTCTTTCCTTCTCCTTCTTCTATCCTCTCTCACTCAGTGTGCAACCTGAAATTACCTGATATGTGCTTTCCTGAATACACCTCACTTGCATTGTGTGTCTTCATGCTCTCCTTGAGTTTGTCATGGTGCAAGAATAATCTCTTCCTTTTCTCCTGCTGCCAATCTGGTGATAGTCTCCTTTTCAAATTGCACCATCATTTACTTGACAGGGGCCAAAGATCTTTCTTATTTGCAAATGCATGTTGCTCAGAGCAGTCTTCCACCTCTTCTGTCCGTCCAAGTTTCATGTGCACTGAAAGCTGTCCTGATTTTTCAAATTCCATTGTTTCACAATTGTTTCTAGCCCTTAAGGTCAGGGATGCTGCCCTTGTACAAGCGGGATTTCCAGGAAATCTCTTTGGCAGAGGACCAGTGTCAGACATGAACACTAGCACCTTGTTCAAGTAAAACATGCAGGAAGTATTTTTGTAAAATTAAGGTCTATTTGGAAGATCTGCAGATGATTCTTTGGAGCTGATTTGCTGTAATATATTTGTTTACAAAGGAAGGGAGTTTATGTTCTTCAGGGACAAGGTCACATCTTTTGGCAAATACTCTGTGGAGAGATCCTAATCTCCACGGATATATTCAGTTGACAAAAACACAACAGATAATTCTGTCATGAAAAGGTGATATTGCTGGACATGATAGAAGACTTTTTGCCTCTCTAAGAGAAGGCAAAATGCCTTTGATAGAAGACATTTTGATTTGTGGTACTGGATAAGAGTAAAAATGTGCTACCCCTGTGATTCCAGTTTTATTTTGCACTATGGTGATGTTGTTTAATACCCATCCCTGGCCAGATGGCATTCACAGCTGTGTTGGCTTTCACTTCACAGGGACCTATACATCTTGTTTGTCAGGCTGAACCCTACACAATCCCAATGACCATGCTGTTGATTGAAAGCCTCAGGCTTTGCTCCTATCACTGGCCAGTGGTGGTTGCTTGCTCCATCTGTGCTTGCTTTCAGATGTTGGTTGCAGCTGTGGAGGTGATGAAAACGACTTGAACACTGTTGTAGACAATGATGAAATCTCTTCCAGACCGAGCAGGGTCAGCCCTGTTGAGATGGTGCTGAAAACAGTTCAGGTGCATTTATACTCACTCTGAAACCATTGTCAGCAAATGGACTACAGCACCTGCCACTGAGAATGGTCCAGGGTGGGCCATCCAAAAGACAGCTGAGATGATGCCTGTCCGCTTATGATTATGTGTGAATGCTGAAGACATGTTGTTGCTCAGATATACAGTGCAACACTGTTTCCAGTGCTGTTTGGTGGATTGTTTACTGTAGACTGTGCTTTTACAAATAGCTTGGGACAGTATGGTTTTCAAAACACCTTGTCTTACTCAGAGTTTCCAGATGTTATTTCTTGTTGAGTCTGTCTTTCCTAGTTCATTACGCATGTACCATTTTCTTTTATGATGCTATCAAAACCGAAAGTGAAGCAACTCAGGCAGCTATAGACATCGGTGCTGTGAAAGCCTTATAATTTCCTTTCTGCCTAAAAAGGACTATTTGGACTATTTATTTATTGCATTAACTGGATGAAACCACAATACTAAAACACATATACTAATATGATTGCTTTTTTCTCTACACACAGTAGTTGCAAAGAGCAGTATTTGCACTGAATGCATGTCATCAAACTGTTTTTTGGCAGGAGAGGAATGGCTGAATGGATGAGGACCTCACATTTCCATTTCCTCCACTGCTTATAAGCAAATACATCATGGGAGAACGTTTTTCTCCACGGGAAGTACAGCGTACTCCCATATTTAGTAATCCATTTCATAGCCTAAGTAAGTCAGAACTATTATTTCCATCCAGCTTGTTGAATGAATCTCTGGAACTTTTGCTAGTATTATGGAAACAAATTTCCTCTTTTTGCTGCTTTTAAGAATGTTCTTTCAATTTCTATTCCGCCAAGGCCTTTACATGATGATGGATATGGAAAATGGCTATATCATTAAAAAGTATGTAATTCACTCTTTTGCTATTAAGAAAAGCAGCATCATCTTTCCATTACAGAGAAGCATTATTTTCATACAGTGAAATTCGGATGTAAAATCATTTCTTCAGTAACACTGAAAGGACTAGAAAGATGATCTCTGCGAGTAAGAAATCAATTAGTCAGACCAGTAAAGCTTTCCTGGTAAGATACTCCAAAATAACACTCTAAAAGCATAATGGATATTACATTCATATAAGTTTTTCTTCAAGTAAGAAGCAAACACTACGAATTCTGGTTTCAATTTTGTATTTATTGAAGAAGCTATTTTTTTTTTTTTGGTCTTCAGGGAACTCAAAGACACATTTTCAACTGAATAGAAAGGACTTAGGAATCTCAGTCTCATAGGAAGCCAGTAATGTCCAAGCTTCGAAAGTCTATGATGTTTCCAAAATGTGACTCATGTTCCTATGAAACTTCTGAAAGCTTTATACAATAGTTTATTTAAGTAATCTCATGCCTTCCTTTTTCATCTTTCGTATTTTGAGATTGTTTTGTTCAGTCTGAGGCCATAATTAAAATACATGGAGAGAACATACATGCTATCATGGGTGTTGCTGTACATACATTACTAAGTCTTCACGTTTCTTGAGTGTTCCAAATGGTTGCCTCTTGAAAGCAGGCAATTTTCTTGAAGTTTTACACCAGCATCCATGACAGCAAAATCTGATCCAGTCTGGATCATAATACTATGTATTTTACAAAACACTCTTCTTTTTTGCATTTTTTAATACATAGCTAGATTTTAATAGAAGATAGATTTAAGACCTCTTTTTTTTAATAGAAAGGGCGTTTACAAAACTTGAGATATCACTTGGAAAATTCCATGATTATTGTGAATCTGAGTCATGTTTTATTGGTTAGGGATAAAACCAATTTAGAATGATATGGCTCATGCTTCAGAAATTTTGTTTTTGCTCTCAACAGATGGACCATATGGAAAAATGTGAACTTGCTACTGAGGCAGAAATATGAAGAGCAAGTACCATATTTCAAGCATTCTGTTTCCACAGGCATGTTCTGGGGGAAGATTTATTTTCTCAGAACAATGAAAGCAATGTGTACTGGTTAGATACTTATTTTAATTAATACTGGAATACTAGAATTAAAAGTAGACATCTGTATTTTTAATGAAATAAGAAGAGAACTGTATTTTGTCTCTTCAGTTTCCCAGGACACCCACTTTCATGTACTCTCACTTACGTTGCTGTATTGTGCCCTGTTTTGCTACGCAACATAAAGTTTCAATTCTGGCAAGTATTAGAGGGCATAGCAAAAGGCCCTGTAAAACGCCAGTGGCCCTGACTGTCTTTGGGATAAGAATCCTTTTCCACTGACTTACTGCAAATGAGATTCACCCTCTCTGATTTTACAGCTCTGATGCTTTTTCCAAATAGGTCTTGGGACACCCAGAGAGAGGCACATCTGCCCAATTTAGGAATTGCCTTTTCTTTCAACTCCAGCCTCAGAATTAAAAGTTATTTCTTGTCTACAAGAGGGGAAAAAGATCCCCACTTCAAGTGTCTCTGAGACATTTAATTAAAAAATTAGCCAATATATAACATCAAAGAACAAACACAGTCAGATCTTTGAGTTAATAAATAAAAAGTCCCCATACCTCTGAATCTGTCAAGACAACATAAATTATTAGCAAGTCAGCGAGATGCTTAGCTCTGCTGCCCTGGAGTTTTCCGGGCAGTGTTTGGATAGGAAGTCAAAACAGGCAGGTAGGCTTTTGTACTGGAGAGTCATAGCAAACTGCTCATCTTGTACTGCTGGCTTACAATGATTATGGAAATTTAACACAAACCTTTCTCTCTCTTTCTCTCTCAAAAAAGAAACCATGCCACCAGAGCCAGTAACTTTTCCATATTCACTTTAGCTAAAAATGATTCTAAAATCAATGAAATATTCATCACTTTCAGCAACAGAGCAATCTGTGAAAAACCAAATCAAAACAAAGCTCACAAAGTGCAGCTAACATCCTTCTACAAAACCAAGGAAACTCACAAGTAAAGCAGAACATTGTGGAGCTTGGGTTTTGTTTGTTTGTTTTATTAAGCATCATAGACCTTTACCTAACTCAGCCACCAGACTCATCTTTACAATTAGTGTTTTTTGACTTTTAATTCCAGAGGAGTTACAGCAGGTGACAGTCTTTGATGACCACTGTCTCTTCTGTGGCTGAAAAGCAGCAATATCCTCACAAAAGTGCCCCCTTTCAACTCAGTCCTGCTAGGTCTCAAATTCATTTCCCATGGTTTAAATGCTAACTTCCCTCTCAAGTCAGAGGGAAGCAGTAACTCACTATGACTAGTTCAGCTCCAGAGGTAATCGCTACCAGGCGGGTATGAATTACAGTGCTGTAGCTCTTCATGGATGTTCTCCAACATAGTGGGCTATTGCAATAGCCCAATACAGCACAGGCAAGGACTTAAGAATGGTGCACAAGCACACCCTTCAAAATAAACTCTCATGACTTCCTGAATCAAGATCCTCACACAAAATATTAACCTCCATCAATTACCATGACATTTATTGTTTTTTTATGTAACTAAACACAACAGCAAAAAGTCCAGTCATGAATCTGGTCTCTTGAGAAAGTGTTTAGTCGCTACAGCACAAAATATAAATCATCAGTTGGTCCGTACAAAGGGTACTTATCCAGTGCAGTTATCCACACACCTTTTTTTGCTATTTGCAGTGTAGTTAGTTTGCAGCATCTGTTTAATTATTTCTAACATGAGGCTCAAGTTGTGCTACTTCATGCCATGTTAACATCAATGTTAACTTGTTGTGGCAGGATCATGCGGGAAGTTTTCCCAGTTAGCCTCTGTTATACCTCATATATAGAACACAGAGGCTGTTCTTGGTAGGTTACTTTCACATCCACATCCTTACAAATGAAGAAATATCTAATGCCACAAGTACAGGAAAAGAGATTGTTCAGGTGCTCCCTTAAAGAAAAAGCATTTCTGGAACCTGGTGGCTCCACCAAAGCAAACAAATAGGTTTTCTTACCTGCATAGATATCTTGGGGGGTTCGGGAGGTCTTTAACCATGTAGCACTCTCCCCCATTTACACAGAAGGCTTTCTGCTTTATGTCACATTTTGTGAGATGACTTGTCCCGGTTGTAGATGTAGAAGTAGCTGGAAAAGAGTGAAAATACAGATCAGAATAGCTTAGCTTTACTTCTTGACTGGAAAATGTACTTTTGCGTGAGGAAAGAATTAAGGTCAAGGAAGATCTGGCAAGTCCTCTGAACTCCCTGTCTGCTGCAACTACAAACACCAGCTACTAAACTCTGTATTTTGTTGATTGACACAGGGAGTGGAGTTTAAATACATGCCTCAGAGATATGCTACCCCACACCCAGCCTGGGAAGAAGGGAGGCTCTCACTAGCACTGGCCATCAAGTGACCTTAAATTTCTTCAACACACATTTGTTTAATTGAAAATGGGTAATTTATGTGAAGTTAGTTATATTATGTTAATTGCATTCAAGTGGTTTTGGGGTGTGAGTCATTACAGGCTGCTGATATAGTGCCCAATAAAATGTGGCCTTGGATGACGCTTCTTCCTGGTAATATCTTGAAGTAGGTGTTTTCCATTGGAGCTTAACCTGAAACCCTGTGCTGGTCCAGTCTCTCAGAGCTGAACCCCTTGATCCAGCCACTGCTTTCTTCCCAGGGGAGAGGGTGATCGGCTGAATGCTGAATACATCTTCCCTTGCTCATAAGAGAGAGCTGTGGCTGTTCTGCCTCTTAGGGAGACGCAGAGGACAAGGAGGCCTGTTGACTCATAGGGAGGCAGAGGACAAGGAGGCTGGAGGCATCATCCTTTCTTGTGTGTGTACAATTGCTACCCTTGTGTTCACAGGAGCCTTTGATCAGTCGGCCAACCTAGCATCTCCTGCACATGGGCTTGAAGTATAAGCAGTTTGGGCTACTAATGCTGCTAGACACCATTAGGTGTCTAAATTGCTATTAAATGGAAGTACCATTGTTAAAAAGTGGAAGCACCACTGCAGAAAACTGCAGTGTTTCTTAGCTTACTCCCTGCTGTTTTTAAGGAATACCTGGAGAAGGCAGGAGCATGTTTTAGTTAAGCAAACCCAGGAGGCTGCCACGGTAGGATGGGAAATCTCAGCATTAGGATTTGCCCAAGCAGTCTGTCAAGGAAATACTCTGAGCACAGGGAGCAGTACAGTAGGAGAAACAGTGCTGAAAAAGTCACCCCTATAGTCATTGCTGGTAACTACTAGAGTATGGTGAATCTATCTGAGGTTGCCCTAAACTAGCTAACTGCCACGATGATTTATGGGGAGACAGCTCCTCAATGCTCCTCTGTGCTTGCAAAACTACCTCTGTGAGTTGAGTTAAAACCAAGTCAGACACGTTCAGGTTGGACAGAGTCTTGGGTGACATGGTTCAGTGTGAGGTGTCCCTGCCAATGGCAGGGGGGTTGGAATTAGATGATCTAAAGGTCCTTTCCAACCCTAACTATTCTATGATTCTATGTACCAGCTAGGCTTCAACTGCAGCCTCAAATGAAAATCTCTGGTTGCCCCTAGTTTGGGTAAGTTTTGCTCTAGATGAGGGTAGGCATGATTGAAGCCTGTACACCAGTCAGTACCCAGCTCAGTACCCATGCCACTGATGGGCTATGTGATATCTGGCAAGTCATTTGTGTTATTAGTTTAATTTGATGTTACCTGACTAAAATTGAATTGTTCAGTTGTAAGGTGCTCTCCACCGATCAGAGAAAGCAAGTAAGTCCGTCTCCCTACATTGACTGCAAAGCGAGTTTAAACTCTTGAGAATAAAACCCTAATTTTTAAATGGCTAAAACTAACTGAAGTGGCTACCTCTAATCTGTAAAAAGTGAGGAAAGATTCCTTCATGGTTTCTGTTTAGCCATCTCCAGACATACAGAAGTAACAAATTTTCTTACAGTGCTGAACAAATCCCAGTATTTTTGCTTCTGAAAGACAGCTTCTATCCTGAGTTGAAACAATGCTTTTATCTATTGACTGATTCCAGTGGAGTTGGCTAGAAAGCTGCAAGCACCTACACAAAATTTGTCTGATAGTCAAAGTCTTGTCTAACATGAAGGCACCCAAGGGGCATGTTTGTAGTAGGCAATGTGTGATGTTCTACCATTTGCTGCACACATTGAATCCAAAGAAAAGAGGTTTGGTTTCTTTTTTTTTTTTTTTTTTTTTTTTCCCAGCAGATTGGCTATCAAGAAATACCACTTACACATTTCAAGTTCTTTTTTTCTGAGAATTAGAATGAAGCAGTCCCTGTCATACTTGGTTTTCAAGTGTTTCCCATCACCGTCCAAGTAAAATTGCATTTTTAGCACTCAGCACTGGGGAGAATGGGCCACCTTGGCTGGCATTATTTTTGGAGTGGCTTTGCCTATATTGTATCCCTTCCTTCCTTTGCCATTAATTACCAACACAGCAGCTTCTTTCTCTTTCTTCCAATGATGCCTTGCTTGCATGGGACGCCCTTCTCTGATAGGTCAGGAAAAGCCCTTCCATGACCTCTGAAACTCAGGCTCCCTCCTGCTTCTCACTGCTGCACCCACCCACGGTGTCACATCTATCCAGATCCTGATCTTGACTGGGGCCTCTAAGTGCTAATGAAAATGCAAACACAGAGTACTAATTCCTCGTAGTAACACATTCCTTTCTCCTGGCCCCTCAAAGCATGATTTATAACCTCTCGGATCAGGATAAATTTATGCGTTGTCTAGAGGCAGGAAAAGGGGTCATGTTTTAAGAGTAGTCTGACACTCTTTTGGCCAGCACTGGTTCAAACAGGACTTTGCACTCAGTGTTGACAAAAGACTGGCCAACAGACTGCCATCAGCTCAGTGGCGAAGGGTCATCTATGCTTGATGTCAATGGATTGACCACCACCCTTAACATGAACCATAGGATGGGGAGATTTGCCCTGTGGAAGGGCCTTTCATTCTTCCTGGCTTTAAAGGATCCTAGGTTACTAGTCCAAAGGAGATGCCTTAACGTGACAGGCTATAGCATACCAAGACATAAGATGCAATAAATGTGGGTGAGTGAATCACATCTACACAGTAATGTGAATTTTTAAGTCCTCATGAATCTCAAGAGGTAACTCACTATTAAGCTTACCCCTGCTGATAGCCTATCCACCATTGTGCATTTTACCTTACTAGAAGACTTCAACCTGCAAGTGAGACAGGCACTCTGAGGATGTCCTCTAGCTCAGAAAGCTAATGCATTAATTTGGAATTTAAAAAAAAAAAAAGAATATTGTCTGTGATGTTACTGACAAAAAAAAATATTTTACTACTCCGCTGGCTAATGGAATGTTCTAAATTGAATTATGAAGGTAGATAGCAACAAGTGGGCTTGTAGCTATCTATAATTGTTTTTATCATCTTGCTTACTGCTTTTTCTTTAAGCAGCAGCTCAATCAAAAGCAGATCACAGTGGAGTTTCACAGTAACAGTTATTTCCCAGCTGATGCAAGCGAGCTTTGGAAAGCAGCAATTGGTCTGAACTGATTACAAGAGATGGGAATAATCTGCAGCTCTCAGAGCAATCTCATGGTACAAGGGCTTTCCACATATTTGTGAGGAGTGCCTCTACCCACATTTTTGGCATCGCAGAGTCAAAACTGTTGTATAAATCTTGAATGAGCATTTTCTCTGCTTTACTTATTCACTGGCACTGTAATCCCAGTCTGCCTGAGCTTGGTAACTCCATGGGGTGAGAGAAGGAAAGAAGTCTCCAGTGAGTTAATTTTGATCTTAATTTTTCTTTGCACAGGATGCATACTTTTCATGGCATATGGCCAGTATTCTGTGTATGCACTGTACATCTATTTTGCAAATTAAATACAAGAAACACTAACTATGGTTTTGAGTTTCACTTAAACCCACATAACGGAAGAAATGTGGTGTTTGGGAGCAGGTGTTCATCAGAGCTCATTTCATACAGTCCATAACTAGCCCTAAAACACTCCCTTTCCATACATCTCTAGCAGACATGGACTTGGAGGATGTATAGTGGGAATGACCGGCAGCGGTGAGGTAAAGCACAGCTGTAGACCATGTAGCTGTGAGGTGTTCTTTACTCACCTAGTCATAATTTATACCTCCTTTCTTTTATGTAATGTGTTTTTTTCAACTATACAAGCACGAGGTAGAAAATCTGTTTTTCTCCGAAGTTCTACACTAAACCCCTGGGTTAGTGAAAGGACCAAATTACATACTGTAATGAAATTGGAAAATATCATGCATGAGATAACATCTGAAAACACTGCATGCTCTACCTTTTCTTTTCTTTCCTTCCCTGAATGCAGAAAACACCACACTCAGAAAAACAACTGCAGCCAGTATGAACACAGTCACCACTAATGTGTATATTCACATGGTACTGAAAAACAATGAGATCTGCTTCGCTCTATGGAAACCATTTAAAGCCATTACAGTAAGAAAACTAGAAGCTATTTTGCCTTTCAAGAACTACTCTCTAAAAAACGAATTACTGCTGTAAAACTACCTTAGGAACATTTTGTGTTAAGTAGACAAAACTTCATGTAATTCTGAGCTTACCTGTGGAATTTCTGACCCTTTTTTGTCCTGAAAAATGCATTGTCTTTCTCTCTCTTGCTTTCCAAAACCCCCTCTGAAGTTCAGCAGCTGCAGCAGCAGGTCTTCCAGGCCCTGCACTGGTGAGGCAGTCTGCTGAGAGGAGCCCTAAGGGTCCTCTGAGTACAGACCGAGAGGAAAGGGCTTTGCAACCTAAACAGAATAGTATCCATGCCTCTTTGACTTAAGTTTCTGCAAAGCTGGTGTAAAATCAGAGGATATACTCAAAGTCGCGCAAGGGGACTACTGAGATGTCTATGACTAAATGGAGACAAAGTCAAGTTGCAGCTGCAGCACAAAGGAAGTTCCTTCTTACTGAAAGGCCACGTATGGGATGTAAATACGCCAGCTAATTGACTGCAGGAAAAGCCCCTTCCAGTCTCCTTTTGTGAACAACTAGAGTACATTAATGGGGAAGAACAGAACAAGCACTTCTGCTTATCAATGTTTTCTGAGATTAAAGCTTAAGCAAAGACTACTGGCAGCTCATGGCAAAGGAAGAGGAAGAGACCTGCATGGAATGAAGGAGAGACGGAGAGAAGGAGCAGAGAGATCAGACGTAAGTGAGCTTTGGAGTGACAAAGTGTGTGCCACCAGAAGTCAGCTTTACTAACTCACATTCCCTCCCTTAAATCTCATTTATTTTTTTAAAAACAGAATCCAGTTCCCTCTTGACTTGCTGATAGTCAGTTTAAAGTTGTCCAGCCTTGATCTGCAGAGGAGATTGATTCCCCATGTACCGCTGTCTGTAGCACTTAATCCTTCTGTGTCTCAGTTAAATCATCTACGTTTTCTTCCCTCTGAGTACTGAGGCTCTTCAACATACTTCAACTTCCCTGATGAGCCTGATTGATTGATTTGCAAAGTATTTGTGATTGAAGAAAACCTTGGCATTTCTCTACTACACTGAAGAAAAACTGCTGACTCCAGCGTAACAGTGTGCAGCAAAAGCTATATGGGTAACTTCAGGAAGGACAGAAAGCAAAACCTGAGAGCAATCAAAACCTAATCCCTTTCTGAACAGACAAGAATTTCCGTATTACCTGGTGTGTAGAAGGATGTGTTTCATGCCCTTCATATTTAATGGTTTCAGAGCTGAAACTGCATCCATGCAGCTTTGAACACACTATGTTTTAAAACACTATGAACACCAACATGTGAACATCACAGAAAAAAAGAAATAAATCCAAATCTCTATAGGAGGAATTTATGACCTATTTCATGGGGCTGCTTAGAATTTTTCACATTGCTTTGGTGATGTAATACCTTAAACTGGCTGTTCAGTCTAGTTACAAAAGTTTTTAAGCTTCTGTCTTCACAAATAACATGCAGTGCAGCACATTCCTGGGACTTTCACAGAGGATTGTTTAAGGAGCCTGCTGTTCCGCTAGCAGCTGGATTTAAGTGCATGCAAGTTACTAGATTTACTCTCTGGCCCTAAGACAGTGCTTTCTCGCTTTGGCACTATCTCTATGAAGATCAGAGCCAGCAAGAAGGAAACAGGAAATCACTGGGCCTGCAAGATAGAAACTTCAGGAAAGATTGAGAGCACATAAACTCTTGCTGAACCAAGGCAGTGAGAGTTCCCCCTATGACACAGACTGAGTGGCAGCTTCCCCTCACTCATCCAACCTTAGCAAAGCAAAACACAGCCAAAAAAAAAAAAAAAAAAAAAAAAAAAAAAAAGAAAGAAAAAGAAAAACAGAAGACAGACGCTTCAGCTCACTGCTCCACCCGATCGCTTCCTCCCTGATAGGCCAACAGACTGACCCAGTTGGCAGGCGCGCGACTTCAGGACCTGCACAGCATCTGGCTCACCACAGCGGGTCAAGAGGTGACACATGCTAAAGATGGCCTGACCGGGAACAATTTTTATTTGCTTCATTTAACTTTGAGATTGGAGGAAAGATTGGCAGAGACACACACAGCTCATGGGTTGTTAGTGAGGAAATGCAATTACTGCTTGACAACACTAGAGTTTTTGGAAAAAAGGGGTAACATGGGTTGTGGAAGAGTGCAAGGGTACATGAAGAGACCTGGGTGAAGCTGGGTTTTGAGACAAGGCATACTTTCCGATTGCCATGAACGATGTCAGCTTTCACTCCAGGGTGATGTGGTAAGTGTCTGCAAAAGGTCTGCAAGAGCCTTTGGAAAACATTCCCCACCTGGTGAGGGGAGATCTGAATGGCAAGACACAAGGCAGTGACAGGCCAGAAGGTCCCAAGAGGAAAAATGTATATGTGGTGGGGAAGGGCAGTGAAAAAAAGAAAGAAAGGAAGTGCAAAGGAAATATACGTTGACAGAACCAGTGCGGGAAAAATATGTCTAAGCCCAGGAATGTTACACTGACACTCAGATAGGCAAGTGCCTTTACTACTGGGGGACTCTCAACCAACCTTGAAAATGCCAGGAATGGGTGTGAGGGTCTGAAAACTTATAAGCCTTAGATTAAAGCAGACAGCAGATAAGGAGATGAATGCAACTGCCATGATACTGTGAACTTTATCCAGTGTGGAGTCCTTTGCTGCACTGGACAACACCCCACTATGCAGAAAAACCTGAGTGGCCAAGTAAACTGTAGAAAAGGAATTCCTGGCTCACCTTGCTTAAGAGGCTTCACCCTGCTCTTTTCTGTGCTCACTTTGCGGCAAGGGAAGGTCAATAACTCATTGAGCTGGAAATTCCTAACAGGGACAGAGCCCATGCATAACAACTAGTAATACATTTGGCAAGATGTGCTCCATCACAAGAGACCTTACTCTCATGTATCTCACAGCTCCTCCACAGAGCTCTGAAAGGTCTCTTCAGGCTGGGGAAGGACCATCAGTGCAGATACAGAGCAGATCCTCAAAACTATAAAGGAGACTTATAAGAGGATCACGTGGTACCATCAAGTTTCCCTTGATGGTTACGTAGTGATACTGGCATAACCATTTCCTTATCACATTGAGGACTGAAATACCTCCATCCTATTATAACATAGTAAAAATCTGATCTTGTTCGTCTTTCCTCTGAAGGATTTTTCTTTTTAATACCAAGTATCCAATTATACACCTGCAGATAAGTGCAAATCTCCGGTTGTTTAGTGCTATCTTCTCACAGAGATGCAGGGATAATAAAGACTATTCAGCAGCTTGTCTAAGGAAACATGCAAGCTTTCTATTAGAAATGATGTTTCACATAAAGTCAGGAACCCTACTTCAGGAAAGCATTTCAGGAAGAACACACTTAAAACTGAGCATATAAGCCCATAGAAATTCAAGATAGCTCTCTAGACCTGCTTAATTTATAGTCACATTCACTTCCGTGTTTTCCCTTGTTGTCTTAAAAAAGTTTTTCTGAAGTAAAATGATTTCAACACAGCGCCTTAAGTGTTTAGCCTTGTCGAAAGCAAAGCTTGCCTACTGGAATACCCCATGTTAAATAAGCTTGCAAAAGGAAGCTGTCTGCAACTTTTCCTTGAAAAATTCAGTATGTCCAGTCCAGGATTCCTAGGCATGAATTAATCTATTCCTATTGTATGCTCTGCAGTGAAAAACATTTACTAGTTTACTAATTCCACAATGAAACAAGCTTCAGTGATTTTGAGGTACCTTGTCAAAGTCAAAAAGGGCATGTCCCCTTCCTCTGGCCTTATCCCCAAAGCACAGAAGGCTGCCTGTTGCTTTCCCAGTGGCCTTCTGCTTCATGGGGGTGGCCATGAGAAAAAGCCACTGGAAACCTGAGGCATGAAAAGATTGTGCTAGCCCTGAGGCAATTACAGCTCAATCTCTTTAACCAGCTTGAGGTCCCTGGGTGGTGAGGAAAAGAATAGCAGAGATTGGCTCTTCCTATGTAATGGTAGCTCTTGTGACACCCCTTGAAACACAGGCTAGTATGGAAATACATATCCGTTTCTGAGTTAAAGATATGGCAAAGGCAAATTCTCTCAGAAAACAGAGGATTGCTCACAGCTTGCCAAGTATCTCCTTGATATCTATGACAAGAAAGCATTACAAGAGAGGACCCCCAATAACACTGGCAGGTGTGGGAGATAAGTAAAAAACAAGAATGCTTATCGAAGACAAGCTTCCTTCCTAATGCACGGAAGGTCGAATTTATTTGTCAGTTTATTTGGATAATTGTATTCCAGCAGAGATTACCAAGACCTTCTATTTTTAGTTTTTTTTTAATAGCCGCTTTACAAGTCAAAGTAAGTTTTCAGACACCATGCGTAGAAATGAAGAAAGACTTAGTCTCTCCCTGTTAAAATTTATTCCTTACACTTGAAATGGACCGTTCCCCCTGAAAAAAAGGTATGAGAAACTGTTAGATGCAGGTGCTGGGCTCTGCTGGAGGATCTAGCCTTCTGGACTATTTTTGCATTGCTCATTGAGACCAAGGAGAAAAAAATCTTCTCTGGGAGGGTGCACAGGCAAATGTCCATGCTGCTATACACCAGCACAGCTACGGCGCCCATCTTTTCTGAAAAACACAGTTACTCTTTGTTCTGGCACTTTATTTTATTTACCTGGTAACCTTATTTTATTCAGCTGTTATTTCTTCAGTGAAGTTATATTTTAATGTGCTGATACGGTAACTGTCATTTAATCAGTACCTGTTCTCAAGAAACATCAGAGAGGACTATGCAGTAAGCATCTTACTGTGCCAGACAGTTTTTGAATGTTTATGAGAAGTTTGCATTTTTTTTCACTTTAGAAGTAGTACATTAAAATAAGCATAAGGTTATTGTTCTAGCCTCCAAAACAAGTCTGGTAAAAAAAATACAACCATGTAGAAAAATAAAATGTGTTCATGCTGAGAGTAAATGGCACATTTCCTCCAGCAGTTAATTTCTACAGTCTGGTTATAAATCTGTCAAAAATCAGATTTATAATGAAATGCTAACAGATTCCAAGCAATTGCTGTGTTAATGGAGTCACTGTTGTACTCATGTATTTGTGCAGACACAGACCTGCAAGAAGGATGGATCCATAGGAATGAGAAAAGGGTTCAACAGCCTGAGCAGGGTTTGTTTACTTGTAAGAGGCAGTCTTAGTGTGAAGGAGAACATGCGGCCCAGATGAGCATCGCGCTTCCTGTAGAAAACCAAGATTTTTGTCCAGCTGAGGGAGATGTGTCAACAGTGCATGTACAGTCGCATGGGGGAAAACTTGTGACCAAAAAAAAAGCTCTGTTTACACATAGCATCTGCCTTTCTAACGTAAACCACTTTTGCTAAAGCAGTGCTATCCTTGACCCTCGCTCTTTAGCTTAGAAGGGGCTCTTTGCTGGTATTTATTATTTCTGTTTCCGGAAACAGAGCTGGGATGACTTTGTGTACCAAGATCAAGGAGAATATCAGCCAGAGATGCTGTTCACAGAGAGTATAAAGGGCAAGCAACAGAAGAGGTGGGAACACACGAAAATGTCAAGAAACTTTTCATGTTGACAGCCAAGGTTTTTTGTAGGTTATTCCACGAAAGAGAATGTTCCAAGCAAAATGAAGACAAGTGGCTTACAGAGATCTCCTTCAATCAGCGGGCAACATTTCAAGTGACTGTTTGAAGAACTGTTTCACGGAAAGCACCACCCAATTGCTGCCTGGAGGTGGGAACCTACAGCTATATGGTGAGTGGAAAAGGGGTTAAGGAATAAGGATGCTGGCATGCAATGAGATGTGAAAGCACTGGAGGGATGTGGAAGGAGAGCACTGTCAACACTGGAAAAGCCTGATGGGGTGCCAATCCAAGGTGTGTGGATAAAAGCAGAAAGCTGTGCTCTAGTAGCCTAGAGTCCTCCAGACACAAACAGCCAAGCTGGGCACTTTTTTAAGGTGCCTGTGCCAAGCCTATACCTTTTTAACATCTCCATTTAAAAACACTACATAAGGTGAAAGGATCATATCTCTCCTATAGAGCAAGCCAAATCTTTTGGGTTCATTGCAGAAAACTGTTAGTGGATGTGGTACCCTACCAATGACCTTCCAACACTCAATTTGCTCCAAATACCTTTGAGTCCCTTTGTATCAAAATGAAAGCACATGCTTATTAGTAAACCTCTTAGAGGTTTTTTTTTTTTTCCATTTTCTTTCAGTCTACAAACTGAATCGTTATGGTTTCTCAGCTGCTGCTGAGAAATACGGTTTTATGGTGCCATGGGGTGTATGTTCAAGTAAAAAAATGTGCTAATGAGAACTTTCAGCACCAAATGTGTCCTTGCCTTCTTCAGGTTACTGAGGAAACTGCCATCCACCACCCCACAGGAGAAACCCCAGGGATAGCCCTCGTCGTATTGCTCATCTGATACAGCATTATTTCCTGAGTTTCATCCAGTAATTTAACAAAGTCCAAAAAAAACCCCAAAGGCTGGAAGAAAATTGTACACCCGAGCCCAACAGAGGCTGGGTGGTTTTCACCACAAAAACAGAATGTGGCTTCACATGCCACAGTTACTGGGCATATGTATCAATCTTCTCTATGCTTGCTAGGAGCAAAGAGAAGTTTCTGAAGGTCTCCAGGGCACAAGAGCAATTTGGAACAAATCAGTGAAAGGGGAAGCTACCAAGTGCTCAGGGACAATGTTTTAGGCAAACACTTAACAGTAGCAATGGTGCGACTCCCCTGAAGTTATGGAAGATGTAGGCCTAACATTTATTTATTTAAAGATACTGTAGTATGAGCTAAACCAAGAAGATTGATAGCCTGAGACATTTAAAAATCCTGTATCAAGCCTTCAAAATTCCAAGATTAATTTGGAAGGAGAAGAGCAGGATATAAATAAATCATTCAGTGGTTTTATTGTTTTGTTGGTTTTCAACATTTGAGCCTAGTTTGTATTGGGACCCAAAAAGTCAGGCTTTCCCTTTTCCCTCTCAAGTGAAAGCTAAAATGTATCTTGAAGAAAGAAACCAAATGCTGCAGGGATTCTGTCTACTTTATGAGCTGGTAGCACTGCAACAGCATTTTACCCTAGCTTGAGAAACAATGAAATCCACTGCAAAACTGGCTGTAAATACTGCTTTCCAAGGATCTTTGGCTGCTGTATCCAGAGTGAACAGCAAGGAGCAGATTACCAGCCTGAGAAGTGATGAGGGTTTCAATAATGACCAATTTTTTTTACTCTTAGGAATACTGAGACAAGGTCGAACGTTTTCACAGAACAAAAGTAGCCACTGGCTGATTTTCTACAGGGCTGAGGAGTGGTGGTGGATGCCAGCCTGGTGTGCATGGTGCTGCCAGCGCCAATGCTGTTGGCATGAGGCTGCTTGGTGGGACTGATGCCTCAGCGCTTTCTGTTGTCAGCTCACCCCTGCAGCCTCCCTTTCTAGTTTGCACCTCAAGGAACTCAGGTTGCTGGCACAAAGACCCCAGTGAATATAAAGTAAGAGTAGCAATTCTAGCCTAAGCCCATCCCGCCTTTCACAGAATGTGTTTCCTTACTGGTAAATAACTTCAAGGTCAATGAAGACAAGACAAAATTTGAGTATCTCAGGATGATTTTTTCTTTCTTTCTTTGGGGCATTCTCTTACAGCCAAGCAAAGCTGACTTCATGTCTTTTTCAGCTTTCCTGTTGACTTAGAGACCTATGTCAGCTATCTGCCTCATTTAACTGTAGTCAGTAGGACACAAAACCTGACAGATAATGCTGTGGCAGACACTGTTGTCTTCCTCCATTTACCCAACATGGATTGTTTCATTCCATCAAAGCCACATATCTTGTTACCAGCAACACCAATATCATGGCACCAGTGGAATACTTGTGTTGGTATGGCAGTGGTGACCTAAGTTACAAGGCTTGTGCAATCTTTAATACACCCAGTACTGTAGAGTCTGCGCTCTGATGCATACCCTGTGTGTGTCTGACAGACTGGTGCAGTACATCCTACTTGTGTCATAGACACCCATTACAGGAGCAGAAAATTACCTATGCCTAGAGAGCAATGATACTGATTTTTCAGAAAGTCTACCAAAAATCCTTTCCTTCTTACTCATTTAGTGCTCAATAACTGGGATAGCCACAAAGCGGTTCATCCAAAATAAAAGATTCTCATGTTTTATTACAGCATACTGCTGTCTTTTTTCAGACCAGCTTAGAACTCTTGAGCTCGTCTGCTTTTCAGGCAGGCTGGGCTCATCCTGCCTTGAAGCTGCCTTGAATTAGAGAGTCAAAAATGGAAGGAAATTAAAAATCAGCAGTCTCTTTTTAAAATCTGAGTTTAAATGCAACAGTATGAACTCCTGTTGGAATTACCCCAGGTCTGTCTTCCTGTAACTGAAATCAGTGTTTAGCCCTAAGTCAATAGCAGACACATTTTATAAATGAGTGAAAACAGGATGCCATTCATTACCTCCCACCTCTTACACATATTCTGTGTGATCTGGTGGAGTGTTTCCTATTGGAAAATAAATGGAAGAGGTTATCGCTTTAAGATAAAATGGAATAAAGCAAGTTTCAGAGATTTCATCTTTGACCTTAGAGCCTGAAATTTGCCAACTAACCTCTGTTTCCAGAGGCTGAAAGAGAATTATGGCTGCCTAAAATGATACTTCTCCTGACTCTGTGCAGATCTGAAGTCCAAGCTTGGCTCTCACTGTTGCAGCAGTGGACTTACAGAACATATTTACCCTTTTCATTTTTCACCCTTCCCTTAACAATTTATTTTAGGGGATTCCAAGCCAGCAATCCAGAATGTCTGTCTGAGTCTTTGTTTCCCTGTTTCACTGATTAAGGCCATTTCAGTTTCTTCTCCCTACCCCACTTACATTCTCCTAGAGCACTGTGCTTTCAAGATATAAGAACAGCAGGGATGTTTGGGGGCTCCAGAAAAACAAAACTTTGGGAAATGCTGCCCTGTTCTCCTGCTGGCTAGTGGCGGATGCGGCAGCAGGTGACATTCTGGGCTGGCTGGCAAAGATGCAACTTTCCCACAAACGACTTGAACAGCGCTGTCCACTTTCCTCTCCTCCAGGTGTGAGTTTGGCTGAAGGGCAGGAGAAGTGTGTAATCAGAATAAGTGAGGCTGGGGGGTTCTTGTGTGGGAGCAGGCTCGACAAGCAGTAACCAGACCCATCAGTAATTGCATCCCCTGCGTGTTCTGGTGTGCCTGGCTCCTCTCCTAGACTGACTGCTCTCTGGAGACAGGTCTGGTTATATCTTGATATAGAACATGCCCTTGGTGTTAAATAAAGGGTCACAAAGAAAAGCCTCAGCTCAGCTACTTACGTCTGACAAAAAAAAAAAAAAAAGGCCTTTTAATGCGTTTTTGAAGTGGTCCATTTTTCTGGAACTTCAGCAGCCTATTTATTATATAAAGCTTATTGGTTTTGATTTCAAACTGGAGATTCAGCTTTTCCATGGGTTTCTCCTCCCTAGCCCTTCCTTAGGCCTTTCTGGATTTTCAGTAGAGAGGGACAGGCAGATTATGAGAGGAAATTACCAATCAGTACAAGACAAGTGAGGCAATTATCTTAGCTAATTCCAGGCAATAAGGTAAGGAAGCTGAAGAAAGATCCCCCCTTTCTTGGTCTGTTAAATAATGAAGTTAATTAACCTTTGGGCTTCGACTTTATGCAAAATTTTGCCCAGACAGCCTGCTTATAGCACTTCCTGGATGTAACAGGCACATATACCATTCCCAAGGTGTAAAAGACATGTCCAGTGGGAGACGGTGAGCCTGGGTATCAATCTTACTGGCTCTCACATGCCTTGAAAAGGCCTGTCTAGAGTCCTACCATACTCAGTGCCAAGCTGTGGTCAGCAGAGCTGCGTCAGCATCCTCTGACTGTGCAGTAATGCCAGCCCTCAACGAGGACAGAAACTTTCCAGACATGCCAATCCTTCTTGTCCCCTCCCCTCCTGCAAAACCCCACCCAGTTCAGTGCCGTATTTTGTGCTCTGCTCCACCAATGCTCCAGCTACTTGAGGAGCTGATTTAATGGCCTGAACAAATGATGTGTTGGTTCAGCCTGTGCTTTCACACACTGCAGCCTAGTAATACTCCTTCAGACCCCACCCCCTTTTTTATAACACATGTGATATAATTGTTTTACATCATATTTTTTGTTTTCCGAAATTCTGTCTAACATAAAAGTAATACATAGAGCAAACAAGCATGGATGCAGATCATGATTGTCAGCTATGATCATTGTCTAGTGACCTTGAGAAGGTGATATTTAAAAGACTCAAAAGAATCAAGCGAATTTTTGAAGTTGGTGGTATGCTTTCTGGGAATGGTCTGTTGCAGGAGGAAGAAAGTCACAAGTAAATTAAATGCTTCAAGAGATTATTTGCTCATATGATTGTTTAAAACATATTTATGTAACAAAGAAGGAATAAGTAGGAGATATATCTCTGGCCATTTACAGCATGTCCATAATTCTTGTTTTTTACTTCTTAAGGAGCATGTTCAGCCATTAATCTTACAACCAATATCTAAAACAGATTGCATTGCTCTAAGTACTCCTGTTCTGAAGGGTCAGCAAACCCTGAAAAGGAAAAGACATATATGTGAAAGTCTAAAGTGTGTATGGATCCCAGGACTTACAGCTCTTCAGATCGTTTGCGTGTGACTGTTATTTTTGTCCCTTGGAGTGCTTAAACTAAAATGTTTGGTCTCCTGCCTACTAAATATAATGCCTGCACAACCTTTATTAAAATGAAAGATCACACTTCCAGGTGGACATTCAACCACGTGGAATCACATTCCCTGCTCATGAGTCTGGATCAATCCTGTCATTCCTTAGAATCAGTTTACCACCACAAACAAAAAGAAAAAAAAAACAATTTGGCAAGATTTCATGGCTGATGTGAATCTTCCAGAATCCAGCATTGCCCTTGACTCTGGCTGCATGTAAATATTTATTCCATTAAACCATGATCTCATGTAGTACATTTTTCATAGGTGCTGAATATGAACAGGTTTCACTGAAACCAAAGGGACTGGCAGGTGTTTATTACTTCTGTTTAATTAATCTGCTGTGTTTTTTTCATACATTCATGCACAGCAGAGATCTCCCATGGTAGCAGGAGTAGATGGCAGTTTTCAGTGATAGGCTGGTGATTTCTGAGATGGATGGCACACTGCCAAAGGCTTGCAGGCCCTTGACATCAAGCACTTAGCTTCAATATCTGAGGTGATTGATGAATTTGGATAACTGAATATTTGAATACCCAGCTTCTCTGATCAGCCATTTATGAAAATCAGGCTTCATTAAAAGTCGCAGTGAGAAGCATCCTAACAGCCATTCTGTTTTCTTTCTCTTATTCTTCTGATTTCCAAGCAGCTTCAGGTCACTGCAGTGTCACTAAAGCACATGGAGGTAAAAAGACAAGGAGGTAAAAAGACAAGGGACACTTTATAGCTACAGCACATCCAGACTCTCTGAACACTGGGAAAGGGGGGCTTTTCTAAGGTCCTTGTGAGGACCCATAGTCTTATGCCATGGTTACTGTCAGGGTTTCTTCTGTCAACATGTTAACGGGCCCACAAAAATCCCTCATTTTAAGAACCTCCTTAATCCCTCCTTAACAATGCACCTAGTTCAGATTAAGTCAAATCTTGTCTTGATCTCTTCTACTGCAGAATACACTTGGCTGTGTGTTGTCTTTGAAGGCACTGGAGTCTGAAAGGAAAGCGGAAATTTTCCTGCCATGTGCAACAGATGTAGTACTATTAAAGCCGGATGAAAAAGTGGCTGGGAAGAGACAACCTCATTCCTCTCGGGAAGCAGCAGAAGTAGATGAAACTGTATCTTTCTTCCACCTGCCTTCTTATTTTTATGTGCCTCTGTGGAGACACCCTCAAAATGATGAACAAATGTGGATGCGGCTGTGGTGGAAGGAAAATTCAAATAGAGTAAAACCCTATTCCTTCACACACTGAGAACATCCACTGATGGACCAAGGCTCTGCTGGGGGAATCAGATTTATGACATAGCTCTGGAGCCTTCTTCCTCCTCCTTTTCCTCCTCTTACTAACCTGTTTCTTCAGCCTTGCCAGACCTCTTAACCTGACTGACAAAGACCACAGAAAACGACTCCCCTCCCTGGCCATGATCACCTTTACATGAACTGCTAAGGCCCCTCACCAGGAGGAAGAGGAAAAGGACAGACGATTCCTGCATGCACTGTGGTAGACTATTGTGCAAGAGTGCTGCCACAGAAACACCTTCATCTGATACTGCTTTTTGGAAGACAGGTCAACAGGCAGAGCAGCAACAGATAGCTCAGGCAGAGAGGGCCATACAGAGAGAAGGACTAGCAGCAGCCTGATGTTGTCTGCCCCTAAATTACATTCTAGGTATGGCTCCCTCAGCTACACAGAGTGCTGAAACCAACTGGCTTCTTCATTAGTGTGCTGGGAGTTAAGTTTGAATAAACACATGCTTTTTCACCTCCAAAATAGGAAAATAAATATTCAGGATGCTTATAATGAGCTTCTAAGAGAACAAAACATCTTATTTCAGGGGTTTCAGTCTGCCCCAGATGGGATGTGCAAAACATCTGAAAGAGAGAGAGCTGGTCAGCATCCGCTGGGTGGGAGCCCAATACCCAGGACTGGTGGCATCTCTGAGCACCCCAGCCTTACCATGAAGAAATACAGGTAAAGATGACCATAGTGTAAAACATTGTTGGCTCAAATGTCTTTTGTTCCTGAAATCACAACAGACCCACTTCAGCTGCAGGTAACCATCAGCTCATGGACAGCTGGACATCACTCTCATATTGCCAAGCAAGAGGAAGATGTCAGCATGAGCAGCATCATATCAATTAACAGGGAACCCAATCACGGCCAGAGTTTGCATGGGGCAAACAGCTGGTCTCTGGTGTTGGTACTGAAACACTGAAACAAAGTAGTGTCTATGGGAGATCTTATCCACTGATTACTTTATTTTCCTAAACCTCTGAACAGCAAAAACCTGGAGAAGCTGAAAACCTGGGGTGAGGGTCAGGGTGGATGAAGAAAGCAGAGGCTTTGCTCGCCTTTGGGTGTGAACTCTGTTGCTGATATGGTGTGTCATGCACTGGCACCAGCATAGTTTGAATGTCCTAGCTCCTCTGGCTGCCAGAGGCAGAAACTATCTGCTACAGCACATGGAAGTGTCCGTGCAATCTCTGTCTTTCTTTACAAGACTACAGATATATTATTAAAGGGAAAAACCATTGAAAGGGCCAATGAATTTCAAGGCTATGGAGAAGCCAGCCCATAAATCACAAATGTACATAAGGATTGCCCTGGTGCTGTGTGTCTCATCCAAAAAAACCTGAAAATATTACACTTGTGAGGTGGGCTGATGCCAACCTTATGGAGCTTGACCATGTCAAGTGCAAGGTCCTACACCTGGGTCGCAGCAATCCCAGGCACAGCTACAGGTTGGGCAGGGAAGAGATTCAGAGCAGCCCTGCACAGAAGGACTTGGGGGTGTTGGTCGATGAAAAAATGAACATGAGCCGGCAGTGTGCGCTTGCAGCCCAGAAAGCCAACTGTATCCTGGGCTGCATCAAAAGGAGCGTGACCAGCAGGTTGAGGGAGGTGCTCCTGCCCCTCTACTCTGCTCTCGTGAGACCTCACTTGGAGTATTGTGTGAGTTATGGTGTCCTCAACATAAAAAGGACATGGAACTGTTGGAATAAGTCCAGAGGAGGGCCATGAGGATGATCAGGGGACTGGAGCACCTCCCGTATGAAGATAGGCTGAGCAAGTTGGGGCTGTTCAGGCTGGAGAAGAGAAGGCTGCGTGGAGACCTCATAGCAGCCTTCCAGTATCTGAAGGGGACCTGTAGGAATACTGTGGAGGGACTCTTCATGAGGGACCGTTCATGAGGGACCGTAGTGAGAGGACAAGGTGTAACAGGTTCAAACTTAAACAGGGGAAGTTTGGATTGGATATGAGGAAGAAATTCGTTACTGCAAGGGTGGTGAAGCACTGGAATGGGTTGCCCAGGGAAGTTGTGGATGCCCCATTGCTGGTGGTGTTCAAGGCCAGGTTGGACATAGCCTTCTGTGTCATGGTTTAGTGGGAGGTGTCCTTGCCCATGGCAGGGGGGTTGGAACTAGATGATCTTAAGGTCCTTTCCAACCCTAACTATTCTATGATTCTATAATTCAATGATTCTATGATTTCATTGTGTGATTTACTCTATTTTATATTTGTATTGGGAAAACCAAAAAATGCAATTGATTTTGCTTTGCAGCTAGGATTTGTAAGTGAAAAGATGCGACACCTCCAATTTCACACATTGCCTATGCTTCTGTTTCACTGTGTTTTACTGACCTTAGCCTGCTTAATTCAGAAAACTGGGCCTGGTCAGTTAGAAGTCTTTCTGTGTCATGTTTAATTTGTCTTTCATAGTCTCTTTGCCTTACTTTTTGAGATCAAAAATTCTGTGTTAACAAAGCATATGGGAAGTTTCCTTCTCTGAGCCAACAGATCTTTTGTAAAATCACAATCAAGAGGAGCGTGCTATTAAAATAAATGTCTTGTCACAGCACCCAAAATGGGCTGTTTGATACGGGCTATAGATAGTCCAGTCCAGTAGCATAAAAAGGGAATGATGTAACAATCTAATACTATTCTATTCAAACCTAGATGCCTGAAGTTAGACTGAAACAACTAGTCAAGAATGCCTCATTTTTCGTTCATCAGCACTTACTAGAATGCAGAGAAGCAGTGAGCATTTAAATTCAAATCCACCTGTAAAGACTCAGGTTTCAAGCTTTAACATGCAGCATGGGATTTTTGGTTGTTTTGTTTGTTTTTTTTTTTTTTTTTTTTTTTTTGGTTATTTTTTTAAGAGGGAGAGAGAGAAAGAAAGAGTGAAAGTCTAGTGACATCTGTTCCTAGCCTGGATCCACACAGAACCTGTTGATGGGAGCAAACCCATTCATTTTTATCAGTATGAGGCCAGAATGTAATCTTTTAGAGAGAATTGTGTTTCCTGCGGAGAAGATGTGCGTGGTGAGAGGAGAGAGGAGAACTTGAAAGCAAACTCCAGGCTGCTCTCTGGAAGTCAAGGGATGTTAATCATCAGTGACACAGCTTCCACAACCTGGAGCAAGTTATCAGCTCAGCCCGTGCACAAACCAGAGCCTTGCTGCTCATTCCCCGCTGTGTTGTTCCTGCCCCCTTACTTTGGTTATGCAGTTGTGAAGCAGAGGGAAGGCAAGCCTCTGAGGCTCAAGTATCACTTGGCAGCAAAAGATGGACCCAGGAGAAAAGCCCGTATGGAGGAGGAGTACTATATCTCCTGTTGTTACTCACCCCTACCACAACCCTCTCTTGTTCAGTCAGTTGCCCTACAAGTTTCAAAAGACCTGCTCAGTGAGGGTTAGCAAACCTGGTACCAAGTAGAGCTAAAAGGTCCTCCTGCCCATTTGTTATGGGACTGAAGGTGAAAGAGGTCTGTGCTACTGCAGTGCATTCCCGTCTGTCTGGAAGTGGCTGGCTGGCTGCCACTGGAAAGCTGCCATTTGTGCCTCATGATGCTGCGGAGTAGCCTGAAGGACCCCAGCAAGCTTGGTTTATGATAACCAAATAGATTAGCCAGAGACTTCATCCGCTCCTTAGCTAAAGCATTTCCTTCTGCTGAACACTCTCAACTGCTTTGTTTCCTGGACTGAGCCTGGGCAATCTCCCTCTTTACCAACACATCATCTTGAGCAGTACTCCTATTTTGGTGCACGGTTTGAAGCTGGCCAGATACTGACACTTGTACCATTACCACATAAGTAGTACCAAGAAGAAAAATCAGGATTTCTGATGGTTTCCACCGAGCAGTTCCAGTATTTTCCTGACAAACCCATGCACAGAAAACTAATCCAACATCATTCTGGTTTCAGCCTAATAATTTCCTGCAGCAACAAGCTCCACAGTTTAACTATATGTAATATAAAGCAAGATTGCCTTTGATCAGCTTTTTAGTCCACCAAACAGTGGGTCTGAGCGCATCCTTTCTTTGGTACCAGTGGACAAAGAGAGCAGAATCTCCTGTCTACACTCTCAAGTCCATTTTTAAAATCCCCCAGCCTCCGCATTATGTCAATCTTTCATCTCCAATCTCCTCACATAGGAGAGTTTTCCCAAGCTTTCTGCTACTTCTTTAACTCTTTGCTGCATCCTTTTTACTCTGCTATTCCAACTGTGAAATGAAGCCGCAGGCAGCATTCCAGACAAAAGTACATCACGATTTTGTAGGAATGCATCACAATGTTTTCCAC
The DNA here is from genome assembly GCA_039720435.1 of Amazona ochrocephala. NCBI lineage: Eukaryota > Metazoa > Chordata > Aves > Psittaciformes > Psittacidae > Amazona > Amazona ochrocephala. Next base: position 41,626,122 of record CM077909.1, on the reverse strand, counting down.
TACAGGTTTTCCAATTCCTATTTGTATGTTTCCTAACATCTACTTGGACTTTAAGCACAGTAGTGTACGCAGAAGATCTATTAATTTGGATTCTAAAACCAAAAAGCACTAAACTACAGCAGTGGAATCAGCTTTTTCTCTTTCAGAAATATCTGTAACACAAGTGAAGACCCACCTCCAAGGTTCTTATAACCCAACGTCGCCAGACAAATAAAAGATAAGAAGTGACATGCCCGAGTATAGGCAGACGGTCAGTAGCAGAGGCAGGGAAAATTCTTGGTTGCCCTTGGCAAAGTCAAAGGGTAGGCAAAGGCAAAGGCTAGGACTGTGGGTCAGCAATATGGTTCTGGCTTTCCCTCTGGGAAATGGACAGTTGGGATAATTACATCTATGTTCAATGTCAGCTCAACCAATCTAACAAAGTGGGAAGGGAACAATCACAAAGGACTGCTAGGAATAACTCTGTTTCCTATGGTCTGTTTTCCTGCATTCAGGGGCCTACCACTCTCACTGTCCCCAAAGAGGCTGTCTTCTTGTATCATGTGTTATTTGCAAGTTCTGTTTAATATGAATCATGATAAATAACTCCGTTCCATGAGCTCTGCACAGATATGGCCACCCAAGAGACAACAAAACTTTGATTGACCTATTTGTAGCCAAAGTTTGACTTTCAACAAGGAAATAAGCAATACCTTTGATCCAAAGCTTACAAGGAGGAAAACAGGAGAAAACCAAAGATAAAAGTCAGACAGTTATCCCTGAAAGCCATAATATGCTGCACAGTATATTTTTCAGATTAGAGAGGAAGGAGGAGATGGGGACCTCTTAATTCTCGTTCCTCATTCTACCAGACTCAGGGGTCCTTTGAGTTTTGCAGCTGGTCTGAGTTATAAATAGGTATATCTCTGGCTTTTTATTTCTTGTCTCTTTGTCATTTTCTTACTGGCACATCTGGTCCAAGAATGACCACTAGACATGAAACTATTACAGATGCTTTAGTGAACTTTCATACTAAAGTGACAATTTTCCAGTAACCAGACACATGCTGTTGAGGCTATATGATGCTAAATGAAGAAGAGACACTATTTCTTCCCTCCCACATTTCCAACATTAATTTTCTTATCTGTTTCCATCTGTATGCTTCATTTCAGAATAGAAATATTTCTAGTATTGATATCATCCTCTCTCTGGGTTTCACAATACATTGATTTGATTTTGGGGAGCAGAGGAGCTAAACAAAACAAAAGAAAGTTAGCTCAGCTTTGACATTCAGAGGAAACCAAATCTTGCAGCAGTAAAAAATAACCTAATAAAATGGAGGCAGACTTTTCCAAGGGATTAAGAGCAGGCCACTTCCGCCACTGGAACCCGATTTTCAGATGCAGTCCTTCTCACACCGTGGCTTTCTACAGGGACATCACCACCTGGCAGAGGTGATGCTGAATGCTGCCCACAGTGAAGTTTTCAAAACTGATTAGTGCCTTTCTTGCCAGTTCCTTTGAGCAAGCTCTTGCTAACTAGCTTAACTGAGAGCCAAGGTTGCACCATGGGTGCTGAGCACGCCCCAGAAACTGACCCCTGATGCATGAAGGGAATACTTGAGGTTTCCTGGGTCTGCCACATTGCTGCTTGTAATGCTGGTGAAAAGGCTGTTCCATGGGAAACAAACATGCTGGTTTGGGTTGGACAAGAACAGCATTGGTAAGAAAGAGCGGGCCAGCCTCCTCACTGTCTATCTCTGTATTTTCTCCCAATTCCTCTTTCTACCTCTCCCTGTCCTCCCATCTAGTTGCTGCACATCCAAAATGTGAGAACCCTTCCCTTTCGCTCCACAGGGAGCAAATGCTGATGAGTGTCTTGGTACATACATAGTGTTCTTTCACTGGGATTACAGCTCTGTGAGATTCTTCTGGAAGGTCCTTGGAGAAACCTAGTCTTGGCAAAACGCCTGCTGTGTTAGCAGAACTGACACACCTCCTGACCTGCACAGAAGGTCCCATTGAGACTACTTTAAAAATTTAAAAGTAACATTAAAAATAGAAAGGTTTTTGACTGGCCCCAGAGTTAGAGTGGAAGGGGATGATGTGGCCTCTCGGATTCATACTGATGTTCAGACTCAAAGACGTGTGTGGTTAGGTCTCACTGAACTCAATAGATTGCATCAACATATAAGACTTGGTATTAAGTTTCCTGCTTTTGACTGGGGAAAACCTAACTTCAGTTTTTTTTGCTCATAGAATCTGAAATGAGAAAACTTGTTCTGTTTTCCCAAAATTTTGGCATTGTTTCTATTTTAATTCTGATTCTGTGTCTAACTAAAGAAAATTGGCTTTACCAGACCATGTGTTGCTCAGGGCCCAGTCAGCCAGTATCCTCTCTCTGACAGTGGCCGGCACCAGATGCTTCAAAAGAAGGTGCAAGATTCACTGCTAATGCTCAGTTATGGAATAAGTAGGCCCCAGGGAAAATTTCTTCCTAAGCCCTGTTAGCTAAAGTTTGGCTTCTGTCCTGATGCCCAAGGATTTATATTCCTTACAAAATCTCTTGTTTATTTTTAAGTATTAACCATTATGACTCTGGCTAACGTTGCTCTTCATATTATGCCCAATCCTGTTTTGAACAGGCCTGCGGTCTTTGGCTTCAGTTATATCCTTTGGCAGTGTGTTCCATCAGCTAATAGTGTATTGTGTGAAAAAGTATTTCCTTCTATTAGTTTTCACTTTTTTGTCTTAATGAAAATGATTTTTGCTATTTAGGCCTCCCTCCCTTTTTTCTGTTTTCCTCACAAATAGATATCCAGCCCAGAACTGGAGCAGAAGGGATAGACATGCACTACTGATGTAAGTTGTGCCAGTGATTTGAAGACAGGCAATGAGTTGGAAGGCATCACCTCGCCATCCCCAAACAGTCTGCACTGTGATGTGCCAGGCCTCCAAAAGCAGAGCTTCTGTAAATAGCTTTTAGAGCCATAGATGTGTCTAGAACAAAAATTTGAGACTCTATTGTAAAAAGTTCTAATTTCAGATATTTTAGTTCAGCCATTTTATTTATTTATTTACTTATATATTCATTGCTTTGTTTCAGACCAGTGCCTTTAGGGCCAGAACTGGCAAATGCAAGGGTAAAATTTGCTAACAGTTGCCAGCCAGCATTCCTTCTTTTTCAGTAGATATACTTTCCCAGAAAGGAGACAGATGGCAGTGCCAGCAACATACTTCCTTGGAGATTTTCCAATGAGGAAAACTTCCTTAAATTAAAAGTAGAGCTTTCTGAGAAACCAAGTGGAAAACTTCTGCATAAGCAACTTAGGACTTGTCTTGAAAGGTTTTTCACATCTCTTAGTACATGGTAACTGAAAATTACTTTCCAGCATTGCCTGTCACCATGAAGGTTCTCTGCTGGAGGAGCAAAACAGCCAGGTTACCAGTGGCAGTCACTTGCACGGTCTCAGGCTGAATAGGCTCAGCTGGACTGTGTAGAGCTATAAAGATTCATGACCCAGAGATACAAGTTTGCATTTACTCCAAGAATGCATCTTTCATGGCTGACTCTGAAGTAATACAAGAAAACACCTCATGCTTTTTGTAACATTAACTCTATCTTTTGACTTAAAAAAAACCCCAGTATTGCATTACACTTAAAATCTGTTCTGATCACTGTTCTGATTAGATGTGTGCCACAGACTGTACTTCATAAGGGTTATCTTTTCTATTCTCTAGAAAAAACAGATTTCAGTCCTGCAGCCACATTAATCACTAACAAAGCAAGCTGTATAACTAATCAAAATGTAGGTCTTACAACCAATTCAATTTCAGTGCTGTTGTGGGCATACCAGGTCACTCCATCACTGTCATCTACTGAACTGGAGGATGTGAAACAGCTTCATTTTCAATAGGTACTTACTTAAAGGCAGAGTAAAAGTGGTGTAGCAGTTTCACTCATGGATAGCCATTGGTCAGGGGATTCAGGGAAGCCAGCTGAATGGAATGTGTGGATGATTACAGGTCAAGGCTCACTAATGTGATCTCAGGAGATCTTAGAGATCACCCAAGCCAAGGTAAAGGCAAGGTACAGTGCTCTATCTCAAGATTATCACAGGACCTCAAAGAACAAGATGTTCAGAAAGCAGCTACAAAAACAACTCAGTGAGAGATGACATGTAAACTTCAAACACATGATAACGGTGAGCTTGCCATGTTGCACTTTTCCTTTGTGGTTGCTCTGTATACTTTGGCACTACCTTGTTCAAAGAACCATTTCCACACAGCCACACAGTCATAATTGGTCTCACAATAAAGTCATTGCTTGAGATGTCTGGAGTTAGGGTGCCATGACAACAAGTGTATGTATGTGTAACATTACTGCAAGAGTGGGTGAAAAAGCGGCAGACACTCATCCAATAGTGGGTGCTACTAAGCAGTAGAGTGAAAAACAACACAAACACAGGTAAAAGGAAAGGCAGTGAAGAAGACACATCTTGAACAAGTCTATGTCCATACTTAAGGACAGACACACTGTAGTGAAAGGAAGAATACTTTCTGTATAACTCTCCTTTCTCAGATGATGTGTGTGAGAAATAAAGAGAGGTCCCCTTACAAGTCCTGTAAAACTGTCTTCATGTGGGATCCTGTACAGCCATAATACCTTCTGGAAGATTTTGGCACTGGTACACAAGAGGACCTCAGTAATGGCCCTTGCTTGACATACATCAGTCTAGCCTTACTTGTGCAAGAAATGTCACTTCACTCTGACCCTAGTTTTGCAAATATTTTTGAGCAAGAACAGAGCCTACACATGTTATGGGCTCTGCATGTTCAGAGCTGCTTACAGAAGCAGAAGCTTGTCATTTGCTACCTGTGCCGTGGGAGACACCTCCTACCCTTTGAGCTGTGTGCTGCCTCAGTTACCTGGTACATGCACCTTGAGAACTCAAAGGCCAGAGGACAGGTTCACATGAGACTCCAAGTCCCCATACATTTCAGTGGGCATCACAGTGCTTAAATAAGGATTAAGATTTTAAATGTATTTGCAATAGTCTCCCAAAGAGACAAGAAGATAGCCAATTTCCAGACGTTCAAACTGTGCACTGACAGATAATCACTCCAAATGCTTCTGTACCAAGAGACATAGATCCTAGTAAGTGAATCTTGTGCTGATTATTACAAATTCCAAAGAAAGACAGGCACAGCATGCATTTCTATTCCCTGAAATGCTATTTTTCTAGGCTGAGTGTGTCAGAGAAGTTAGAAACACAAGGATCCACTGCTCAATATTCCTAACCCTCTCCCATATTCAGCAACTCCTTGAAAGCTACATAAAATGGCATTGTAATACAGAGAGAAGTCCTTTCCTGATGGACTTTTTCTTGATGACTGTTGATTTGCTACTTCCATTCTGAGTAGACCAACTTGCACACAAGGAAATATTTTGAATCTTTGACATACTTGTGAGTCATGGAGCAAAGGCAGAGGGCTGAAGGAACTGCATTTAGCAAACTGGAAAATCCTGCAAGCCCTTTACTGCTGTAAGTTGTCCCCTGGCTTTTTCAGTGTCCATGATACTGCTCTGCCTCA